>CM025631.2:295238-373401 GCA_014621495.2 Entosphenus tridentatus
TGGTGGGCGTAGGTGGTGGGCGTAGGTGGTGGGCGTAGGTGGTGGGCATAGGTGGTGGGCGTAGGTGGTGAGCGTAGGTGGTGAGCGTAGGTAGTGAGCGGGAGGTCCCCTCACGTCGTTGATCTCCTTAAGTTTGGCCTCCTTCTTCTCGATAGTCTTCTGCGCTGCCAGTTTCTTGCTCTCATACATCCTGGTCCCCGCAGCCTCCTCAATCATCGCCAGGATCTGGGGTGAGGTGAGGGGCAGAGGTGAGGAGGAGAGACGAGGAGGGGTGGGGACGAGGAGACAATAGAGAGACGAGGAGAGACATGGGGAGAGGTGAGGAGATGTTGGGGAGAGGTGAGGAGAGGTCAGGAGCAGAGGTAAGGAGACAAGAGGTGAGGAGCAGAGATATGAGTCCCTACAGCCTCCTCAATCATCGCTAGGATCTGGGGTGAGGTGAGGGGGGGTGAGGGGGGTTGAGGAAAGGAAGGGACGATGAGGAAAAGAGAGACACAGAGATGTGGGGAAATGTGAGGAGTTGTGGGAAGAGGTGCGGAGACGAGAGGTAAGGAGCAGAGGTGAGGAGAAGAGATACAAGTCCCTGCAGCCTCTCAATAGTTGTCAGGATCTGGAGAGGTGAGGAGATGAGGGTGAGCAGTGGTGAGGGGTGGACACGATGAGTGTGTGAATGGTGGAAAGGGCGAGTGGTGGCAAGGGCAAATGCCTCACCTCAGGAGGCTTCATGTTCAAAACCTTGGTGATGCGACCCTGCAAAACAAGAAAACACTCACTCACCACCCACTCACCACTCGTCTCCTTCATGAGCAGAAGAAAATAGAGTCTAACCTGCACGATGATGCTGATGATATTGATGATGTAGAGGTGGTACCTACATTATGAGGAAGTGGGGGTTGTTGATGGTGGTGATGATGATGTTGAAGAGGTATTTTTGCTTGAGAAAGTGAAGGTTGTTGACGTTGATGGTGATGATGGTGATGATGGTGGTGTTAGTGGTGATGTTGAGGAGGTACCTGCATGATGAGGAAGTGGGGGTTGTTGACGTTGAGGCCCACAGAGCGGAAGAGGTCCTGCACACGCGCCGTGGTGGCGTTCACCCCGTTGATCAGATACTTGTTCCTGCCGCCAATCACCACCTGCACAGAGGAGACACGCAGAGACACAGAGGCACACAAGAGACACTGATCAGATACTTGTTCCTGCCGCAAATCACCACCTGCACAGAGGAGACAGGCAGAGCAGACACATGCAGAGACATTGAGACTCCAATCACCACCTGCACAGAGGAGGCAGGCAGAGCAGACACATGCAGATACACTAAGACTCCAATCACCACCTGCACAGAAAAGACACTCAGACAAAGACTCAGAGAGACACAAGGGGACACTGAGGCACAGAGACACACACCCACCCACACGTACATATATATGCGCACACACAAATACACAGATACATTTAGAGCGCTGCGTCCCTATCTGGTGACCGGGATCTCCGCGTGGTCCTCTCTATCCGGGTGAATTAGTGAGTGAGAGTGAGTGGGTTAGTTAGTGGGTGAGTGAGCGGGTGAGTGAGCCGAGTGGGTGAGTGAGCGGGTGAGTGAGTGAGCGAGTGGATGAGTAAAGGCGAGGATGTGCGTGCCTGTCTGGTGACGGTGATTTCCGCATGGCCTTCGAACCCCAGGGGGCTCTGTTTCCGGTCACGGTTGTCGAACGTAATGGAGACAGTTGCCTTTGTAACGCCAGCCTGGCCGTTCTTGTAGACCAGCTCCTGCAGACTTGCTGCTCTCACCTACAGAGAGAGGGGCAGTGACAGAGGGGGAGGAAGAGACACAGATAGACAGGAAGACAAGGAGACAGAGAGAGAGGCACAGAGAGAAAGATAATGCTCAAAGATTACACCTGTAAATTCATTTCAAAAGAAAATTAATGCATTCTGATAATGTTAATAATGAAAGTCAGTTTGAAAATGTGTTCAAATATACGAATTAACCTAATGTGTCCTGAATTTAGGACCACCCCGTACAGGCATGTCTCGCTTAAAGAGTGCTCTTTCTACAACAATTCGCTATAACGAGCAAATTAGACCCATTTGTAAGCAAAACAAGCAAAATGTTCGCTTATCGAGCGGAGACCAATTGACTTATGGGCCACCATGTATAATCATAACCCTGTGTGTCCTGACATGTAGGCCACCTGTAAAATAAAAATAACCCTATGTGTCCTGACTTTTGGGCCACCCTGTGTAATAACCCTGTATCCTGACTTTTGGGCTACCCTGGAAAATAATAACCCAATGTGTACTGACTTTTGGGCTACACTGTACAATAATAACCTAATGTGAGGCCACCCTGTACAATAATAATAATCTGTGACCTGACTTTGGGCTACACTGTATAATAATGTCCTGACGTTTGGGCCACCCTCACACTCGCTTTCACTCACAGGTACCTAGCTTGGTTCACTAACTCCCTCACCATAAATTTCGATTGAGTACATTGATTATATTGATGTAGTTTATATTTAGTTTTTTCACATCGGCTTATTGTATGGTAGTAGTGGTAATTGCAATTATTTAGCGTCAATATGCTAAATTCCTCTGTTGACATGTATACTCAGCTTATTAGAGAGTATAGTGATAATATTGATGTAGTTTATATTTTAGTTTTGTATCGGTTCACTATATGGTATTCATTATATAGTGTAGTGTATACCCAGTTACTTAATATGAATAGCTCAGCTTATTGGAAAGTATATTGAGTACATTGATTACATTTATGTAGTTTCTATTTATAATAGTGTAATGTTTAATAGACTGTATAAGGTATAGTATCGTAATTGTATAGTGAATATACAGCAGTGTGGTATACAGTAGGGTTTGTAGAATAATACAGTGTAATATTACAATGTATAGTCTAAGGTATAGGGTAGTGTATAGTAACGCATTGTATAATTCAACAGTGGGGTTTGTCTATGGCAGTGTATAGTACGGTGTATAGTCGTGTGATGTAGAAAAAAGTTTAGTTGGAGGCATATCAATATAATGCATAATGTTAGAGCTTATATTGGGCTGTGTATACGATATTACAGTGTAGTTTAGATTGGAGGGTATAATATTGTAATGTAAAGTAGTCTAGTTTATAGCATAGTTGTAACGCAACACAGGATAGAGTAGCGCATCGTGGTTGTTTCTCTTTATCTCCAACCTCCTCCGTTCAGAGCATAGATGGACTCGTCCGTCTGAACAACACTCGCCGCTTTCCGTGGTGCTAACGTTGAGGAATAAAATATTTAAAAATACTTTTTTTTTTAAACACGCTTTAATGAAATGTACTGTCCAAGCTGCCCCTCCCCCTGCCCCCTTCCCCCATCGCCCCTCTCCTCCTTCCACATCCCCCGCTCCTCGGTGTGGCTCCCCGAGGCTTGCCGTGACGTAAGGGACCGTAGTGATTTACAGGCAACATGAGTTGAGCATGGACAATTAGAGCCGTAAAAAAGATTGTTTAAAAATATGTATTTTTATTTTGAATTATATAATATAGTATTGTCATCAGTATGACATACCTATACCAAGTTTGCAGTCGATACAACACTGGGAATGCGGTTGAAATTGAGTTACAAGATTTTTGGAAACGACAACAAATACAGTAAGTTAAATAAAAGCGTGTAAAAAGTTTTTAAATGTTTTGGATTTTTAATGATAGAATATCGTGTTGTTGTCATCAGCATGACATACCTATACGAAGTTTGCAGTCGATAGCACATTGGGAAGTGTGTAAAAATTGAGTTACAAGATTTATTTTTTGAGGATACAAGACAAAGTGAGTTAAATAAAAGCGTGTATATGGTATTCATTATATAGTGTAGTATACCCAGTTACATAATATTAATAGCTCAGCTTATTGGAGAGTATATTGAGTACATTATTTATATTGATGTAGTTTATATTTAGGGGGTTTTTTCACATCGGTTTATTGTATGATAGTTATGGTATTTGTAGTTCTTTAGAAACTCCTTTCTTTATCAAATCCTTTATATTAAGTTCACTTGCTTGCTTGCTTACGACCGTGCAAATCTTTCGGTCGTTTTTTAACCCACTTCCTGTGATCCAATCGAGCTGACATTTTCCACAGACTCGTTGTGCGTGACAATTAATGTTCGTGAAATTTGTTTTCCAAAATTTTACACTTTTTAGGACAAAAATATATTTAATTACCAATTGCTTAATGCTTGCGCTGCAATCATCTGACCCATAGGTGGCAGCCATCTCAAGCCAGAGGACGAGAGGACTCTAGCCGCCACGCATATAAAGGATTTATAGTGAAAAACTTTGTTTTTACGGGTTAATTTTTCCACATAATGCACTAACTTGATACGTGGTAGTTTGGCTGCTGCAGTTCTTTATTATTAAAATTTACCTACCTTTATTACTGCTAATCCTACATAATACACTAGCATATGACTTTGAGACCCCCCACCGCCTACACATTCCGCAAGGAGTGACTAACCCCATATCTGCATGTCATCAATATGCTAAATTCCTCTGTTGATATGTAAACTCCTTTGTCAAGGTGCTCTCCTCCTCACACCCAGCTTAAAATACGCTGCCAAGCTTAGCAGTGTTCATTAAGACACTGTCTTTCCGACAGCTCTGATTCTTCACCTGAGGACGGCTGCTTGCGTTGTGGCCGAAACGTCGTGAGAATGTTATGTTTTATTTGATTTCCCTTCTACGTGACTTTACCGAAAGAACCAAGAATATGAATCCCTCACCATAGTGCCAGGCGAGGTTCGCACACACACTCTCACTATCAATCTAACCCAAAACCTTTCGATCCAACGCAAAAAACATGTATTATGGATATTGGTCGCGAAATTCTACGTGTTAAACGGTACAAGGCTATGTTCACACACACACTCTCTGACTGATGCCAGGCTAGGTTCACACACACACTCTGACTGATGCTAGGCTACGTTCACACACACACTACCACTCTCCTCACTCTCGTTCTCACTGGTGCCAGGTTAGGTTCACTTGAGACACGTTGAAGATGCCCAGCACAAAGCACACACTCTCCCTCACACTGGTGCTAGGCTAGGTGCACACTATCTCTCTCGTGCCAGGCCAGGTTCACACACACACAATCAAGTACTTCTCACAATCTCTCCCTCACACTGGTGCCAGGCTAGGTTCACGTACACACTCCCGCTCTGCTCACACTCTCTTGCTCTCTCACCCGCTATTCCCACACTCTCCCTCTCATTGGTACCAGGCTAGGTGCACACACCACTCACACTCTCTGGTGCCAGGCTAGGTTCGCCTGATACAGGTTTATGCTATAAGATGCTCAGCACGAAGCACGCCCTCTCCCTCACACTGCACCAGGCTAGGTTCACACACGACAAAGATCCCCCGTATAGCCTGAAGAAACTGTTGGGGCAAGTGCTGTAGGCGAGCACCTATTAAGGCCGTCATGGTACACAAGGGGGTAGGCGGCCAACACCACGCCTGGCCGCCTTTGTCTCCCCCAGTGGCGATGTTTACACATCGCACGCTAGCTCTCCTACTGGTACCGGGCAAGATTCACACAAACACACATTCCCTGGTGCCAGACTAGGTTCACCTGAGACAGGTTGGAGATGCCCAGCACGAAGCAAACGGCGTCCAAGATGTTGGATTTGCCGCTGCCATTGAGCCCCGTGATGGCGTTGAACAGCGGATCCCAGTTGGAGATCTCTGTGCGTTGAGCGTACGACTTGAAGCCGTCCACCACGATCGACTTGATGTACATTGTCCCCCTTGTTTGTTTATTCGGTTATCGGTTCTTAAAACTTTATCGGGTTTCGCGATTCCCCCTCAGACCCCGAGCGAGCGGTGGGTGGGCAACGCTTTCCCGCCTTTTTTGAAGACGTGACGTCACTTCCGGCTTATTCGAATCTCGAGGGGAAGTTATCTTTTATATTCTAAAATATTAAGTTTAAATGTTATTTATTTGGTTTGTGATGGGCTGGTTAACGTTTGTTGGATAATAGTGTCATGGATTGCCTTCGTACAGATAAATAAATCCTTTTTGGAATTTCGAGGACAGCGAATTGCGATCCTGTATTTCATTAACATTGCGGACGTCATTTCCACGAGTAACGGAAGCGGCTTAGTTATATAAAAGGTTAATAATATTTGCTTATTTTTGTGATGAATATAGATCTCTTACGGTTCTGCTCAACGATTATTAACTGTTATCAATACCACAAAACATTTAACATGCGTCGGTGTAAAGAAGTATCTTTATAAATAATTAAATTTGGTGTCATTGGCTGGGTTACCGTTGAGCTTTGTAACTGGGGTTACTTTTTGTATAAAAATATAAAACAAAAAAATTGGAGCGGGTGGTTCCATTAACTATGATTTTAAATTTGTCATTTGCCAACCATATAAAGAAAAATAAGAGTTTACGTGAAAATTAATCTTCCGCTGTCCCACGACCTGTACGTCATTGGGACAGTCCTCGACTTACGAACATCCCTATTCCCGACGTGTTTTGGTTCGCGCGCCTCGAGACGAACCCAGCCACCCGAGTTCGATTCCCGCTCACGGCCAACACCAGTGACTATTATCTGTACCAGTCATGGACCTCCCCTATGTCGACTCAGCTTTAAAGTAGTACCTGGTGCGGTGTGTAAATGACGCCACGAGGGAGACAAAGGCGGCCGCGCGTGGTGCTGGCCACCCACCCCCCCAGCAGTGTGTTGAGTGGCACCACTGACTCCCTGCCCTGCACCACGGTCTACGGTCTCAGCCACGCAACATCATAGCGCAGTCCTCTCGCGAAACGCCAAGACCCCCGCAATAGCTCAATTGGCGTACCAAGAGGTTGCCCGCGAGAGGCCGAAAAGGCGACGGATAACCCCGTGATATCCAAGGGTCTCCCGTGCATACACAGACATATAAACCATCTCTCCACACAGACACGGTCACCATTATACATTTAGTTAACATTCTTTATTCGCGTCGGGCTACATTCGCAATTTGTAACGAGATACACGCGGCAACAAAAATAAAACGACTGAAACGGAACTTGCCATTACACAGCCACAACCATTCGGTTCTGAATTTTATTCGCACACAATGGAAATCGTACTTGCACAAGACAAACGACGAATGAGCGAAAACTACAGTTACCAGGGTACGGTGGACTATCATTTGAGGCTGTATCAGTGATATACAGGGTACCCCTCGATTTACGTGTTAAACGGTGTTTTGTAAATCGGAACGGCTTTTCCAATTAATTTAAAGCAGGTAGCCCCCGCTTTTTGAATAATGCGTTTCTGGAAACCCTGGGAGCATTGTAAATCGGACCATATTTTTCCATAGACAGTAGAACGTGCAGAAACATCACTTGTCGATGTGTTTTTCCTTTTATCAGCCACATTTAACCGGGGGTTAAAAGGTAAACATCCACAAAATCATCTGAGAATAACAAAAGCTCCATGCCAAGTCGCATTGGAAACCAGACTAACCTCTGTTCAAATGCGTTCAATCACGTCGGAAGATGTGTCGTAAATCAAGTTTCTCCGTCATAAGTCGATCCACGGTGGCGTTATATAAACGTCGTGAATGTGGATCGTTGTAAATGGGACTGTCGTCAACCAGAGACCCCCTGTACAAAAAAACTAAGGATGTGTTTCAGAACAGTCATCCCAACTCTACTGCTAAGCTAAAAATACACACCTATATCACTTTTCCCAGTACAAAAAATAATAAACACAATTATTAAAACGATGGAATAATAACGGGCAAAAAACTAAAATAATTAACCTTGTCATGCAACTCACCAAAAGATCTGCTGCATGTTGGAATGACTGTCAAGGTGATGTGGAGGCGTTACTGTTGCACTGCAGGGACACTGTGACGCTGTTGTGGATGACAAAACAGCCTCTTGTTTGACGATCTCATGGCGCGAGGCGTAGTGAAATTCGATTTCGTTAATCAAAAAGTGCCCATAATTTTTCAATTGAGTTAACGCAAAATTTCGTAAACCGAACGTTCGTAAATCGAGGGATACCCATAATGTAAATGACTATAGAGAGGAATTATGCCATTCAGCTGAAAATTATCTTTAGATGATACTTTTAGCAATATTGTTAAGTATGGAGATCCGGCTTGGGTCTGCAATCTTTAGGCTGTATTCTGATGGACCGAAGGAAGCTCCCATCCGCACAGAGTCATTCCTGCTCACAATGGACAAAAGAAAAACGCATGTTGAAGAATTTATTTTAAAAGGAACATGATGGATATTGGTGGAAAACCTTCGAGGTTCTTCCCTGACCTCACAAAAATTATGTGGAATTATACCAGCCTATCACCACATTACCCAGAATGTGCCTTATGTTTAAAAATTTCAGGAGCTAAGCTATATTGAGCCTGGATAGTACTTGGATGAGCAACGGTCAACCAAAAGAAACAAACATGAACATCTTCCGAAGACAAATTCCCTCATAAAGCCTTAACACACTGTTAAGGCAAGTGCTGTTAGCATGTGTAGTGGAGTACCGTCAGGACCCAACTAGGGGCGAGCGCGGGAAGAGGGGCGTAAAGGGAGGAGCCCCGAAAAAGGGGGCTAAAAAGAGGGGGACCGGGAGAGCAGGAGGGGGAGAGAGAGGGGAGTTGGAGTGAAGAGGTCCCGGGGGAGCAGGGAAAAGGGGGAGACGTAAGGGGTAGCCTAGGGAGAGAGGGAGTGAGGAAGGAGAGAGGGAGTGAGGAAGGAGAAAGGGATGGGGCTAGCGAGTGCCCTCCACGGGTGTGTGGAGAGAGAGGAGTGCGAGTGGAGGAAGAGTGAATAAACGGCGAGCAGCCCTGAGTAAGAATCTGGTCTCCGTGTGATTCTACAATACCCGGGGTGTCCAGAAGTCCTATTCTACACATGTAGCACCTATGAAGGCTGGTACGGCACACGATGGGATGGGTGGTAGCACCATGCCTGGCCAACTTTCTCTCCCTAGTGGCGATGTTTACACACTGCACCAGGGACTCATTTGATGCTGAGTAAATCTAGGAGAGGCCCAGAACCGGTTCAGATAATCGTTACTGGTGCTGGCCATGAGCGGGAATTGAACTTGAGTTGCCGGGTTCGTAGTGCAGCATACTAACCACTACACTACTGTTCCCCACACGTACCACACATACCACATGCGTACACAAGCGTGTTCTCACCTGTGCTGCATCCCTGAGCTTCGGGCTGATCTCGCCGAGCAGTGAAACTCCGTCACTCCAGAACCCTCCAAAATCCTCTGGAGGTTGCGCTCAGTAATCCCTCCTCCTACAGTCACCAGAAACCCAGCATCATGCAAATTATTCGCAAGCACTTCAGTCACAAAGCCATTACGAGTCTATTCACGTGTTCTATGGTCTAAACCAGTGTTCTTCGCTAATTTTCAGATGTAGGCCACTTTCGCCAAAACTATTGAGGTTTGACAGCATGATGGGATGTTTTCACATTTGTGTATTGTCAGGGGCCGCACATCAGGGTCGCTCTAAAGGCCACCAGGGGATGCCAGTGGTCCACGGGCCTTGCAATGAAGAACAATGCTCTAAATTATGGACCATATTGTGAGCCACTGTAGTCTGCCTTCCTTTAATGGAGGAGGATCATCAAAACTGTATGAACTTTCCTGAAGCCCTCTCATGGCTAGCAAATGTCAACATTGTTATTTAGCTCCTGACGAGATTGTCATAAGCAAGAACAGGATGTTATGAAGTTAAACCTGTACAGTTGGCAATACGCTTTTTTTAAGATTCTGGTTCGGATGGCACTTGCCACTGTGAACCCTGCTGGAAATCAAACTCCGGTGAGCAAACTGATACTCACTAGCATCACGTTTGAGTGGCCATATGGATACGAGCAAGTCATTTCACCCATGGGACCTGGGTCTGTTCCGTGACCTACCTGCCAGCGGGCCTTTGACACTGCATATGGCCTCAAGGTGCACCTAGCATGGCACAAGCGCCGTGATGGTGTCATCACTAAGTGGCGGTGTTATGGATAACAGTAAATACTTGTGAAAGGAATCGTGAGTTGAACGGATCAGACTCATTGCCAATATCAGAATCTGTATTTCGACTGGAGGAGGAATCCCATGAGCTATGAAGCTCTTTTTCGCAGATGTGCAGTAGGGATGGGTCAGCAATTTCCAACAACAATACAAAAACACGATAACAGTGCAAAATAGAGAAAAGGTAAGCAAGTCACTAAACATAAATATATTAAAAAAAGAAAGTATATAAGTACAAATTTCATAAGCACAAACATTTATGCTTATTTGTCAACACTAAATGGGAAAGGCAGAAAAACAAAAACTGTCTCAGACCACAGCAAGACAACACACAGTCATAGTTCCTCAATGCAATTTCACATTAACTTTGAACTATCGATATCTGGGAGTTAAAAAGGAATGAGATGGGCGTCCAAATTGTTGCCCGATTTTACTGGAGCCGACACCTTGCCCAGTGATTCATTGAATTGATCTTGCATTGAACACATTTGGTAATTAAAAAAATGACCTTTAACTTTGACACTGACTTTTTCTTCTTCTAATATACAACAGATACATTCATAAAAAAATACAAATTTGGGTTAAGGTCCACGAACAGACCAAGATTTATACTGGGGAAGCATTTTTGTAAATGTAACTTAGTACTAGGTATTTATAAAACCATTGTATAGCTGTCGATTATATGTGGCCATTTATTTAATAATTTAAGTTGTGGACTAATTGTGCTAACAAAAAATAAGTACAGCATCCAATAAAATGTGTACATGCCACGTTGGTCTAATTCTCATGATGGTGTTTCCACTGAGCTGCTCATCACTCTCGTGGCTGAAGGCCAATGTGACTGCATAATCCGTCACGTGGACGAATGCCTGAAGAGAAACGCTCGAATCACAACGACACTTTCCATGTCTTCACCCCCCACTTGACAACGATAAGCAACACACGTGTTTCACATTATCTGTGCTGGAGTTTTAGGCGTGCCACCTCTCTCCCCCCCATAAGCCCTTATCATCCAGTCTGTCATGAAATGCAGTTCTGTGCTTACCTGGCACGACAATAAGTCGTCCGTTTGCCTACAAAAACATGACACAATTCAGCAGTCACGTTTAGACATTTCATTTACTACATATTTTCACCAAAAAAACTGTTGTCACTTCTGCATTTTACAAATTATTAGTAATATCAGAGTCAGAATCTGAATTAATCTTGGAGGAATCCAATGACCTATGAAGCTCTTTTTCACAGATGTCGAGTATGCGATGTACTCAACCTTGTCTGTGGGAGTAATCATACAAATTATTATTTTCTTTGGGTCTTTTGGTAAAGTGACGTAGATAGGTTGAAAGAAAATAACAAAAAACTACGACGTTTCAATCACAACACAAGCGATCGTCATCAGGAGGAAAAAAGTAAAGCAGCTGAGGCAGACTGTATTAAAGGTTTAGAATGGGTGTAGCCCAAGGGCCATAAACAAAGTGTGCGAGGCTAGTGATGTTAATGTGAAAGATTAGCATGTTAATGTAAGATCGGAGGACGACGTCCAAGACGGCGCATAGGTGGCAATGTTAATGTGGCTATGTGTTAGCCACCTCGCACGCTGACGCGGCAGCGGCTCTGCGATCTTACATTAACATGCTAATCTCTCACATTAACATAGCCACCTACGCGCCGTCTTGGACGTCGTCCGCGGATCGTATATTAACATGCTAATCTCTCACATTAACATCACTAGCCCCGCCCACTTTGTTTATGACCGTTGGGCGACACCCATTCTAAACCTTTAAAACAGTCTGCCTCAGCAGCTTTCCTCTTTTTTACTCCTGATGACGATTGCTTGTGTTGTGATCGAAACGTCGTAGTTTTTTGTTATTTTCTTTCAACCTATCTACGTGACTTTACCGAAAGACCCAAAGAATATGAATTCCTGCAGTCACGAAAGCTTTAAGTCAAGATTTCGTACAATTCTCGATGACAAAATAACTCGATTTTATGTTTGGTGGTCATGCACATTATTGAGGTGATTAACACTTTGCTATTGCAACAGTCATGTTTTAGCTCACCAGTTAAGAGTATATGGATAGTGAAGAAAAGATTAGTTTACAGAGATTAAGGCCGGATTAATCGTAGCGGTGTAGCTCAGCCTTGGCTTTGGCGCAGAGCCCTTGAGCCATAGCTGAGCCACTCAAGTCTGACATCACCCTGTCCACGAAAGTAATAAGTCGCACATTACGACAATGGCTCTAATGATGATGATGGGGCTAGTAAAAATTATGGGATTCATTATTATGTGGATAGCAATAATGATCAAGTTGGGTGTATTGACGTTCGCAGTCATGATAAATGGGCCACTGGAGGTGATGATACCATACTCTAGATGATGGCCATGGGTTCACTGATGATGGGACCGTTAATAATGATGTATAACCCGTCATAATCATGAAACTAATGTGTCGAGTAAGAGCAAAGACGTTAGTTTAAAATATGACATAGCTCAGTGAAATCCTTCACCAAAGCCTCACCCTTACCCCTTCAACGCAGGGTCGCACTAGTCCAATTAAAAGCATAATACCAACATCATCAACAGCCTTGGATGTAGGCCTCCTCAAGCAGCCATAAGAAAGGGCTGGTCTCTGCCAGGATATGTTGTCCTGAGTCCAGTGCCGGATTATCCTAATAGCAAAAGTAGCATGTGCTACGGGCCTCGCACTTTAAAGGGCCCGTGCTAAATGCTTTTAAGCTATCAATTCCGGTTCACTGATTCTGCACTTGCTCTATTACTATAGTAC
This sequence comes from Entosphenus tridentatus, assembly GCA_014621495.2. Classification (NCBI taxonomy): domain Eukaryota; kingdom Metazoa; phylum Chordata; class Hyperoartia; order Petromyzontiformes; family Petromyzontidae; genus Entosphenus; species Entosphenus tridentatus. The sequence continues at coordinate 308,071 of CM025631.2, forward strand.
TATACTGCCTTCAACTTTTATGAACGACTGGGTGTTTAAGGTTAGCGACTTGTCATATTATCTGGCTGTATAGCAAATGAAAAAATACAATGACTTTACTATGCAAGTAAAAAATAGTATCTAATATCATTGGACCGCCTTTGCCAGTACCAAAATATAATAGGGGTTTTCCCCTATTTTCTGGCAACAAAACTGAAACCTTTTTTTACGAGGATTCATGTCTGCATTAACCACAATACTTGCAGTCAAAATGCAAAAAAAACCACTCTGATAATATATGCATTGTCCTTGAAACTGATTTGTCCACACCAGAGACTTTCTTTAGAGCCTCGTCTCAATTGGTTCTAGACCAGATGATGCCAAAAGGCGTACAGCTCAAAGACAATGCACTATCAAAGTAATGAGGGCTCGGGGTAAGCATCTAACATCATTTGACCTCCTTTGCCAGTACCAAAATATAATAATAATAATAAAAGGTTTCAGTTTTGTTGCCAGAAAAAAGGGGGAAAACCCTATTATTAGCTTCATCTGGCACTGCCTGAGTCTGGATAAAGATATAACCCATTGGAATACGGGCATACCTCTTATAGCGCACAGGATGCGTTGTTGGTAAATGGAGCACTATACTAAATAGCGCTATAGAAAGTCACCAACAGTGCTATACTAAACAGCGCAATAGGTTACTCTAACGTGGTTCCAATAGAGATGCGTACTGACAGCGCTATACTGACGATGGGCTATTCAATCTGCGGAGGATGCAAGCCAAAACCAGAGTGGAGGAAGTCACTGTTCGATAACTTTTGTTTGCTGATGACTGTGCTCTGGCTGCTGGCTCAAATAAAGATCTACAGGACAGTATGGACCACTTCTCCTCACACTGAGCCCACCATCTTTGTGAATGGGCAAAAGCTTTCAGCCGTTGACAAGCTTACTTACCTTGGTAGTACTCTGTCTCGCACTGTGCACATAGATGATGAAGTTAACATCAGGATTGTCAAGGCCAGTGCAGCCTTTGGACGTCTACGTGACTCGGTATAGGAAAGGACTGGCATCAAGCAGGAGACAAAACTGAAGGTCTACCTGGCTGTTGTCTTACCAACTCTTCTGTATGGGTGCGAAGTCTGGACAGTCTACCAGCGCCATGCCAAGAAATTTAACTATCTCCACCAAAGCTGTCTGAGGAAACTGCTGAGGATCAAGTGACAGGACAGAATCCCTGACACTGAAGTCCTCAGCAAGGCCAATATCCCCAGCATCCACACCTTGCTTGCGAAGGAACAGCTTAGATGGACTGGCTACGTGACCAGAATGCCCTGCGCGAGACTGCCAAAACAAGTCTTCTTTGGCGAGCTGAAGAATGGCAAGCGAGCGCAAGGTGGCCACAAAAAGCGCTACAAGGACACCCTGAAAGTTCCTTGAAGAGCTTGGGATTCTACCTGAAAATCTGGAAACCCCTAGCTCAGAACCGATCTGCCTGGAGAAGAAAAGTACAGGATGGTGCAGTCCTCTGTGAGAGCAGGAGAAGCTCCTGTGCTATCTTGAAGAGGCAGCTGCGATTTTAAACGAGCCCCGTGAAAGCCTCCGAGCATTCGAAAAAAAATATTCGCACTGCCTGCCATTAAACGCTGCAGTGTCTGCAAAGGAAACATTTCAATAACAAAATGGCTTACTGGGGTACCTGTTGGACAAGTTTCTTTATGAGTGGTAGCCCCTCGAGTGCGGTGTTTTCACATCCGCTTGTCAGAAGGCGTTCGAAGCCAAGAGAAATAAGTTCTTCGAGAGCTTGCATGGGGTCCAGGAGCATATCAAATGCTGAGAACATCGGGGTCACAAGATTCACAATGGAAAAGCACAGTAAACGGTGACTATAACAAATGTGATGGTGTGCTGGTTACAAGCTGATAAGCATTAACGGACATTCCTCTCCCAGTCATTGTAGCTGTCACTGGCCTACTCAAAGCGAGTCTGCGGTGGCAATATATTAACTACTTCGCCTTGTATACAGGAGGTCATGAGTTCGATCCCGATCCCGACCCTGAACGCCTGGATATTTGTTCTCCCTGTGGATTTTTCTCTGGGTCCTTTGGGTTTTCCCTCCACATTTGGAAACATGTGTTTAGAGTATTTGGTTCAAGCAAGCCTGACCATGGCTGAGACACTGCATGTCAAAATCAGCGCAGAGTGTAATTGTGTAGTGACATCGTGGATGTCACTGTGTGGTGCCGGCCCTAGAGAGGCACAGCGTGCGATGTATTGCCATCGCGGACACTCCGTACATGTGGGTGTAGTACCAGCCCTAGAGGGGCTCGGTGAGCGCTGATAGAGAGCGCTGAGTGGCACCGCTCTCGGCGTGCAGTGCTGTCCCCTAAAGGAGGGGGGAGTGAGGGTGCCGGCCATGAATGGGGTTAATGTAGGCCATGGCACGCTGGTGGACCCTTGAAGGCACGTGGCGGGTAAGATCTACACAGGGGCCCCAAGTGGGGGGCTAGGGGTAGTCACGCGTCGGGCGAGATCCTGCTAGAGGATTGGAGAAGGTGGTTGTGGCCAAGGGCGGGGCCAGCCACGACCAGTGAGGACATAAACCGGGTTCCCAGAGGGACTGGAGCTCAGCGTTGCTGTTGTTATCCTGAAGATCTACGTTCTACGTCCGAGAAAAGTCACCAACACGTGGACCTGGACCCAAGCTGGGGTCCTGTCCATTGTAGCTACTCCCAGTGTGATTAGTGTAGTTAGCCTGGTGGTCCACCACCATAGGTTGTTATCTGGTGAAGGGGCAGTTACCCCTTTGTGTTGGTATCAATACATGTGTTGCCTCCAAAGATGACGTCTGCAACTCAGTTGAAACCACTATAATTGTATAGATTCAATGATACTAAAATTATGCACTCCGAGACCCTGTGGTTAACGACAAGTGTACAACACTTAATTTTCTCGTGGAGGGGTGAATATGTGAAGGATATATATATTGTCCGCCTATCTTTTTTGTTATTAACAAATAACTGCGTAGGAATGCGTACAGCATGTTCATATTTCTCACCTCTGTGAAACGTCGCAGGGAGGGGTCGTGAAAGAGCTGAAATATAAGCAAGGAGTGTTAGACAGCACAGAAACAATGCTTAGCATGTTTATATTTCTCATCTCTTTGAAATGTCGCAGGGAGGGGTCGTGAAAGAGCTTAAATATAAGCAAGGAGTGTTAGACAGCACAGAAACAATGCTCAACATGTAGTTTAGCTATAACATAAATTATATTTATGCTAGTTGTAATTACCGGTGAAACGTCATACTTGAATTGTAAATGTCGTGGGTTTATTGTCCAACACACCGGTGTGCTGAACTAGTCACGAATTGGCACGTTTTGTTTACTTGACAAACCTTACTAATTGTCTGTGTCGGGTGGTGGCCGGTTTAACAACACATTTATATGTGATCTAATCCAAAACCCCCCCTCTGTTATGGATATTGGTCGCGAAAACCTACGTGTTAAACTATAATGAAACATACCAAAATTGTATATATTTATCAATTACATTATTTATTATTCAAACAATTGTAGTGACATCGCGGATGTCACTGTGTGGTGCCGGCCCAAGAGAGGCATGGCGTGCGATCTATTGCCATTGCGGACACCCCAAACATGTGGGTGTAGTACCAGCCCTAGAGGGGCTCGGTGAGCGCTGATCGGGAGCGCTGAGTGGCACTGCTCTCGGCATGCAGTGCTGTCCCCTATAGGAAGGGGTGTGAGGGTGCCGGTCATGAATGGGGTTAATGTAGGCCATGGCACGCTGGTGGACCCTTGAAGGCACGTGGCGGGTAAGATCTACACAGGGGCCCCAAGTGGGGGGCTAGGGGTGGTCATGTGTCGGGGAAGATTCGAGAAGATATAAACCGGGTCCCCAGAGGGACTGGGGTTCAGCGTTGCTGTTGTTATCCTGAAGATCTACGATCTACGTTCTTCATCGGAGAAGAGTCACCAACACGTGGACCTGGACCCAAGCTGGGGTCCTGTCCATTATAGCTACAACCAGTGTATTTAGTGTAGTTAGCCTGGTGGTCCACCACCATAGGTTGTTGTCTGGTAAAGGGGCAGTTACCCCTTTGTGTTGGTGTTAATAAATGTGTTGCCTCCAATGGGTACGTCTGCGACTCAGTTGAATACACTACACAATTAACGATCAGTTTGTACATCTTTGTTTCCTAATATTTTTAGATGTGTAATAAAACACTTCGACGACGATCTTGGATTCGTGTCTTCTTGATTATTTATTTCTCGACAGCTGGATAGGTCCGTGTTCTTTCCACATAAACACCGCTCGCTCCTCGTTGCGCGGTGTAAATTGTTGCTGTTCCGCGCACGGCTCGCTCACGCTCCCCGCTCCCACGCACCGCTGGCAGACGGCACGCAAGGAGACAGCCTCCGGACCGCCACGTGGCCGCTGGCGTTCCAGAGGCGTGAGACGTGGTCCCGCTTCCAGACTTCACACACTGACCACGAGCCTCTTCCTGCTTCCCCTTATAACCCCTCTCACACGTCACCCAGCCCCGCCTATAGCCACGCCCCCTCACGAACCCTCTAGATGGTTACCCACGAGCACCCTTGAGCTCCGCCCTTGAACTTTGGCCCAATTGATCCCATCCACCTAATTGGCAAATGGTTGAAGTGGCGGAGCCTATCCCACTGATCGGCGACCGTTGGTGTACTCTCGTATTACACATGTAATGCCTTGTTTCATGCTCATCGAGTATTTTCTTCTGAGTGTTGCTCTGCACCTCAATGTCCCTGCTCTGAAGTGCTCTGAAACGCTCTCAATGCTCAGAATATTAATACTGATCCGTAAGGTGCTACGTTATTTCCTATCAGGTGCCTTGAGACAGCGGTCCTAGCATTAGTATCATCTACACTAGACTGCTCTGGATGACTACCTAGTAATTTATGTACTTATGCAATTTGCACTTATATATGTAATATTTTTATTTATTTTCAGTGACTTGCTTACGTTTTTTCTACTTTGCACTCTAATAATTTTTGTATTGTTTGTTGTAACTTATTGACCCCGTGCCCCTACTGCACATCTGTCAAAAAGAGCTTCATAGCTCATCGGGTTCCTCCTGCAGTCTTAAATAAAGATTATTATTTTGATGATTCAAAATGTCCAGGGTACAGATCACCATGGATGTGTAGAGGTGTTACGGGAGGGCGAACAAACACACCAGGGGTGGTTATGCCCGCACGCGGAAGGATGCTTACATCCACGTCCGCATTGTTTAGCCTGGGGGGCTAAAACGGTGCTGTGATCCCCCACGGCCCCACCCCTCGGTGGGGGGAGTTGCTATATAAGGCGGTGAGCCTGTGGGCTCGGGGTTCAGTGTTTAGCTTAAATCAGCGAAGAAGGAAGACTGGCTAGATAGGCCCTGGGACTCCCCTGGATCGCCATCCTTCTAAGGACTGACCAGGGAAAGCCAGTGGCGTGGCCCCGAGAGCCCAGAACCGATGTTCTTGTAAGAGCCGGTCTGGGGACTCAGGGTGCCGTAATCCCAGCTTGACCAGAGCTGGGTCAGCTAGCCTCCCCTAGCTCTGTAGTGGGGGACCTGGGAGTCGGCTAGCCAGGATAGAGATTGTGGGATCTCCCTGTTAGACGGGTGAAGAGGCCAATACCCCTTCGAGTGTCGTATACCTTGGCCTGTATATAGTGGAACATTTAATAAATAAGTGTGCTTCCGTCTACGTCGCCCAAGTCTCTTTGAACCTACTACAACTGGAGTCAGAAGTGGTCTTCTAAAGATGGATACAAGACGGACGGCTCGTACCAAGGAACCTGGGGAGGAGGACACCTCGGCCGACTCAGAGCCTGAAATCGCCGAAGGCGAATCCGAGCAACCGGGGCCGAGTCCACCCACACCGCAGTGGCCGGACGGGTGGGGACCGTCGGCTGACGGACTGCGGGTGGCTCACTCCCGCCTGGCGGAGCTGCTCTATGCGGCAGCCGCCACGCTGGAGGAAATCACTCGCCTGGGGGTTGGAGGAGCAGCACGCGGTGACGTCGGACGACACGCAACGCCAGTTCCCGCCATTTCAATGGGGCTGGAGGTTGGATTTGCCGCCATCAGTACAGTGGGTGCTGAGGGCGGGGCCGGGCTACATCATGTGACCGACAGTCGCCGACCAGAAGCCGCCACGTCATCAACAGCGGCCGGCGACGGCGAACGCCAGTCAGCGGCCAGCGCGTCACCAGCAGTGCGACCGCTGATGGTGCCCGCTATTCCCGCCGATACTGAACAAATTGGCGGGAACAACGGTTGGCGATCTACGGCTGCGGAGGCCTCGTTCCAGCAGCGATTGCCGGTCCTCAAAAAATTTGTGGCGGAAGACGGTGACTGGGGAGCCTTCCAAAGACGTTTCCTCGCCCACCAAGAAATGTCGCGATGGACGGACGACGAGGCGCTACGCGCGCTGCCGGCGACGCTGGACAGTGGTGCCCTCGCCACCCTCACTACGGCGCCAAGATCGGCGCGCGCCACACTGCATGCGGCTCTTCGACTCCTGTCTGCAGTCTACGGTCCACCTTCTGACTGCAGACAGCTGTTTTACGATCGTCAGCGGGGCGCCAAGGAATCGCCCCTGGCATACCGCACGGCTCTCCTGGCCCTGGCGAAGACGGCTTTCCCGTGGATGGACGAGGAAGGGGTGGACGCTATGATGGCTGAGAAGATATTGCTGTTGGCGGACGATTTGGACATCATCGTCTTGGCGCAAAATGACAAGGAGATGTGTTCCCTGCGGGCCGCACGGCACATCCACGCAAACTTACTGTCTCAGCGTCGCAAGGCCAGCAAGGCGGCGGCAAAACATACCGTGGCTGCCACCACCCTCCCATCGGAAGAGGTCTGCGCTGTGGGTCGCCCAACGGAGTGGAGATCCGGGGGACGGCCAGCTCGGGACGGACCGAGCCACCAGGATCAAACCAAGCCATCTGGGGCGCTCATGCGGTACTACAACTGTGGCCTCCGGGGCCATGTGGCTTCGGGATGCCGGGCTCCTCGACAGCGCGGTGCGACGCCTCGGCCGGACGACGCGCCTCTACCCAAGGCTCACCAGCAAACTCCGGCAAGTCGTGGCACCCCACATGTTTGGCCTACGCACACACCTGTGATACACTCACGCACTGCAACGAACGGGGGTCAGAAATCGCCTGTCGTTGCATCGAAATGTTCCACGATGGGGAGGGCGTTCCAACCGGGCCAGTGGTCTGAGTTGGCCCATCGCATTGTTGCCGCGTCGGCGGGGTCGTCGGTCGTTGAGGGGCATATTGATGGGGTTGAGGTGCGGGTCTTGGTTGATACGGGAGCATTGGCGACAATTGTGTCCTATTTAATTTATAACATTCTCCCCGTTCAAAGCCGTCCTTTGCTCCCCGTTGATGTTCCGTACTATGCTGCCAACGGGGGCTCGCTGGGCATTATCGGACAGATCCGCGCGCAAATTTGTATTGGGAACATCAAATTATCCGGGCCGGTATTGGTCTCCTCCTCGCTGGCAGTTCCGTGCCTGTTGGGGACGGACTTCTTGGCCAAAATGCCAATTCGAATCTTGATCGACCAAGGCTGCATCGAACTCCCGTCGGGCCAACATATGATGTTCTTGTCCTCCCCCGCTACTGTCTGTACGGCATTTGCGACGGTACAAGCGCTTGTTATGAGGACGGTGTGCGTACCGCCGGGGGCTCAGATGCTCGTGCCTCTTAGGCTGCGTCGACCATTCGCTAAGGGGATTGGGGATCGGGGTGTTCTGTTGGGACCGTCTAGGGCCGGGGTCAACGGACCTGATTTGGTAGCGGCCCAGACCATTGTGAAAGGGGACGGGGAACCCTTCATCGCGGTCCTCAATGTTGGGTTGCGAACGGCTGTGGTTCCTCAAGGGACCGTGCTTGCGCACGCAACGCCGGTACCCTGTGAGGAACCAGTCATTGGACAAGTGAGCACCGCTCCTCCATCGCAACCGCATTCAGACCGTGATGAGGGGTGGCTGGATGCGCTTTGCGCGGGATCATCGGACCTGTCCGACTCGCAGCGTGATAAGCTACGAACCCTTCTGCGCGATTTTTCCGACGTTTTTAGTCGACACAAGTATGATATTGGCTGTACTAAACTGCTGCGACACCATATTAACATGGGTGACAGCGCGCCAATCCGCCAAAATCCTTTTCGGTTGGGTCCCGCCGAAAAGGATCATGTCAAATCGGCCGTAGACGACATGCTAGCTGCGGATATTATATCCCCTTCTACCAGCCCTTGAGGTGCACCCATCGTGTTAGTTAAAAAACACGACGGCTCCTTGCGGTTTTGTGTTGATTTTCGTCGGCTAAACAAGATCTCCGTAGCCGACGCATATCCGCTCTCTCGGATGGATGAATCGCTTGACGCCCTGGCGGGGGCGCGGTTCTTCTCCACATTGGATTTACTGTCAGGGTTCTGGCAGCTCCCTCTGGATGAGGAATCTAAACCTAAAACAGCTTTCCGTACGCCGCACGGACTATTCCAATTTAACCGCTTGCCGATGGGGCTCCACTCAGCGCCGGCGACTTTCCAGAGATTAATGGAATTGGTCCTGGCTGGGTTACAATGGGATCCTTGTTTGTTTTACTTAGACAATATCATCGTCTTTAGTAAAACATTCGACGAACACCTCCAGAGGTTGCGGGCTGTTTTCCTCAAAATGCGGGCTGCTAATTTGAAATTCAAGCCGCAGAAATGTAATTTGCTCCGCGAATCGGTGCGGTATTTGGGCCACATTGTCGGACGGTCAGGTATTGCCACAGATCCCAAAATAGAATGTGTCAGCTCCTGGCCGTCTCCCACCTCGGTGGGGGAGATCCGGAGTTTCATTGGGTTCGCATCGTATTACCGACGGTTTGTCGCCGATTTCGCGACGATTGCTAAACCCTTACATGCCTTGACATCAAAGGGGGTCAAGTTTCACTGGGGACAGGAGGAGGAGGCTGCTTTTCGCTCCCTCTGGGACGCCCTAGTGGGGGCTCCGCCATTAAGTTATCCCGACTTTTTGAAACCCTTCTTGCTCGATACGGACGCAAGCAACACGGGCATTGGGGGCGTGCTTTCCGAGGTTGTGGGGGGCATAGAGCATGTGGTAGCATACAGCAGTCGGGTTTTGTCTCCGGCGGAACAAAGGTACTGTGTTACCCGTCGGGAACTATTGGCAATCGTTTACTTCATTCAGCAATATCACCCATATCTGTACGGTCGCCATTTCACCGTCCGCACAGATCATGCGGCGCTGCAGTACGCCTTGCGGGTTCAACAGTCATCGGGACAATTGTCCCGATGGTTGGAGATTCTCCAAGATTTCGAGACTACATATCGTAAGGGCGTTCGCCACACGAATGCAGATGCTCTGTCGCGTTTGCCGCCCACCTCCGAGTGCGCTTGCCTCCTGGGTTTGGGGCGTTGCAGACCTCCGAATGTAATCTCTGATTCGGTCCTTGCAACCGCTGCTGATGCGCCTTTAATTGCGGGTCCTATTGAGCAAGAAGAGAGGGATTATCTGCTGGGATTGTCTGTTGCGGAGTGGGGGCGCCTCCAAATGGAGGACACCTCCCTCCTCGCGTTGCGCCGTCGCATCGGGGGATCTGGTCGGGGGGTGGAAAAGGTCGACTCGTGGGGGTTGCTCCAGGGTCTCTTGATGCATTGGGATGGGAGATCCCGCCGCCACCGGCTGGTGGTGCCTTCCACACTGAGGGGTAGAGTGGTGTGGGCTGCTCACGAGCGACTCCTGCACCTGGGGACTCACAAAACCCTTGCCATGCTCCAGCTGGATTTTTCTTGGACGGGCATGGCAAGGGACGTGGATGATCTTGTCGGGTCTTGTACTCAGTGCGCGCAACGGAAGCCACCAGCAAGGGGGTCCAACCCACCATTGCAGTCTATCAAGGTTTCCCGGGTTAACAAACTCATCGCGCTTGATATTTTGGGCCCATTCCCCACTACACCTAGGGGAAATAAATACCTATTGACCGGGGTGGAATATTTTACGCGATGGCCTATGGCCTGGCCCCTCGCCAACCAGTCGGCAGCAGCCATCGTGGAGGCCTTTGACCAGGGCTACGTCCTCGATGCTGACCGACCAGGGGAAAAATTTCTTGGGTAAACTTCTCCACGAGGTGTGCGAGCTCCTGGGTACGAAAAAAATCCGTACCTCCCCATATCATCCGCAAACTGACGGGATGGTGGAGCGTCTGCATCGGGCTATCACATCCATGCTGTCTCAACAGGTGTCTGAATCCCAGACCGACTGGGACTTTCATATTCCGGGGGTTTTGGCGGCCTACAGAATGGCTCATGCGGCGACCGGATTTTCGCCTTTCTTCCTAATGTACAGTCGCAAGGCTAACCCGCCTGTCGTGACTCAGCTGCGGATCTCCATGCTGCATGCGAAATCCAAATTAGCCGACCATGTCAAATTCAACATCTCTGAATTGACAGAGGCACGGGAGGCGGCCATCCAAAATTCAGACCTCCGCCAGAGGGCGAATAAAAGGCTCAAGCTGGGCCGGGTACATGTGCTCCGGTGGAAACCGGGTGACAAGGCGTGGTTGCACTGTCCCCAAGTTCCGCTGGCGGCCTCGTCCAGGCTGTTGCGGCCGTGGCGGGGGCCCATGGAAGTGGTGCAGGTCTTGCGGCCACAATGTGTACGTATCCGGTGGGAGAAGCGTCGGTGGTTCGTGCACCCCTCGCGGTTGAAACCGTTCGTTGCACCCCATGTTCCTACCACACACACACATGGCCAAACATGTGAGGGGTCTACCGACTCCCACAGTCTGACTTCGCTGCATTCGCCTGACTTGCCACCGACTGTTCCGCCTCCAGGTGCACCAGGATTGACGTGCTCGCGACTGCCAACCCCTCCCGGGGGGGTCGGGGGTCGCTCGTCGGCGAAGCCAGATACTCTCACACCCGAACTATTGACACCCACCGCCGGGCCGGCCGGGGCTGCCCCTTGTGACGGTTCCGCTGCAAGAACGCGCAGACTTTTGTGAGGTCGACCGCTCGTGCAGCCCTTGCTGGGGTCGCGGGGTGGGGGGGGTCCTTGAAATTGTATATATGTTGGTTTCTTATGGGATGGGGTATTTATTCGGGGGGGTGCGTCGGGTTATTTTTTATCTCTCTCGACAGTGTTGTTGTTACTGTTGTTGTTGTTGTCGTTGTTGTTGTTGTTGTTTACGCGAGGCACACACGGATTCGGGGGGGATGCATCTTTATTGTGAATTTTGTTGCAGCCGGGATGGCTGCGGGCTGTACAGGGGGGGGTGATGTAGAGGTGTTACGGGAGGGCGAACAAACACACCAGGGGTGGTTATGCCCACACGTGGAAGGATTCTTACATCCACGTCTGCACCGTTTAGCCTGGGGGGCTAAAACGGCGCTGCAATCCCCCACGGCCCCACCCCTCGGTGGGGGGAGTTGCTATATAAGGCGGTGAGCCGGTAGGCTCGGGGTTCAGTGTTTAGCTTAAACCAGCGAAGAAGGAAGACCTGCTAGATAGGCTCTGGGACTCCCCTGGATCGCCGTCCTTCTAAGGACCGACCAGGGCAAGCCAGTGGCGTGGCCCCGAGAGCCCAGAACCGATGTTCTTGTAAGAGCCGGTCTGGGGACTCAGGGTGCCGTAATCCTAGCTTGACCAGAGCTGGGTCAGCTAGCCTCCCCTAGCTCTATAGTGGAGGACCTGGGAGTAGGCTAGCCGGAATAGAGATTGTGGGATCTCCCTGTTAGACGGGTGAAGGGGCCGATACCCCTTCGAGTGTCGTATACCTTGGCCTGTATATAGTGGAACATTTAATAAATAAGTGTGCCTCCGACTACGTCGTCCAAGTCTCTTTGAACCTACTACAGATGGATCACACAAGTTCTAGGTTAAAACTAAAAAGCTGTGACTCACTTATCAGAGTGATTCAGCATTAAATCCCCTTGTCTGGATGTTGACCATATAATTTATAGATATGTAGTGACATCAGGGATGTCACTGTATGGTGCCGGCCCGAAAGGGCCATGGCGTGCGATGCATTGGCATTGTGTACACCCCGTGGTGGATGTAGTACCAGCCCTAGTGGGGCTTGGTGAGCACTGGGATAGCGCAGGCACGACGCATAGTGTGCAGTGCAGTCTCCCACGAGGGGGAGCGGGAGAGTGTTAGCCCAGTGGCAGGGTTGCCTCGGGCCATAACACTCTGGTTGACCCTGCAGACATGTGATCTAGAGTATCCACAGAGAGGCCCCCAGGTGGGGGGACTAGGGGGTGGTCACGTGTCCAGGAAGAGCTCTCGAGAGGGATCGTGGGGGAGCTATAAGGCTCCAGAAGGCGGGCGGGGCCAGGGGCAGAGTGGCTCCAACCCGTGCGGGGATATAAGGCGGGTTCCTGAGAGAGACCGGGGTGGCGACATTCGACAAGCTGGAAGCTCTACGTCTCAAGCTGGAATCTCTACGTCCTATGAGTCATCAACACGTGGTCGCAGACCCGAGTGAGGGTGTAACTCTTCGTAGCAGTAACTCCTCTGTATAGGGTAGTTAGCTGGGTGGCCACCATCCTAGGCTGTATCTGGTGAAGGGGCAGTTACCCCTTTGTGTTACGTGTTACAAATACATGTGTTGCCTCTAAAAGTAACAACGTCTGCGACTCAGTTGGACTCACTACATATACAGCAGGCACTTTATCGATACTCACAGAGTAGTTCACTGCAGATATCGTGATGAATGGTTCCCGATTCAGTGAGGGCTCCAAATACTATCCCGTCAGCTCCTCCAATACAAGCCTGCTGGATATCCACACGCATCACCTCCACCTCGTGCTCAGAGTAGAGGAAGTCTCCTCCACGTGGGCGAATCATCATAAACACAGGCAGCTGTGTGTGCTGCTTTACCACCTGCAGCAGGCCTGAAGAAGAGACCATTAGCAAAACATGCAGCATATTATTTACAAGAACCAATTGTAGAAATATGCAGGCAGTCCCTGAGATACCAATGTCCGACTTACGAACATCCACACTTTTGAACGAACCGCCATAAGATGTTATAATTATTATCTTTAACCATCCGACTTGCGAACGTTCGGTCGTACTTACGAACCGAATCGTGGAACTATTTTGTATGGCGGAGCGATCCTCTGCGAGATGTAATGAGTTTCAGGATCTGGCGTAATGTACAATGCCCCTTCTGACAAGCAAGCTTTATTTTATCTACTTTATTTTGTTTTATTTGCTATACAGTATGTATTACAGTATTACATGTGTAATGGGTTCGATTGAGGCGCACTCTTGACTTGGAGGCAACACTATTTTTTAACATATAATACATCATATAACACGTCATATGTCACTACATATGTAAATGATACAAAAATGTTGTTGTATTTATGGGTTTAACAACGCTTCCCTTTTTGTTGAGTCATAACACGTTTTATACCACTGGCCAATTTCCAGGATATTCATTATGTGAAACAAACTTTATCCGGCTTTAAATTTAGATATTGCTGGGTACCTAAGTTAAGGCATTTACCAGTCTAATACAACATTCTTCAATCCTTTATTTGGTGCACTTCCCACTTTTAGACACAGCTAGAGACGTATAAGGTGTGACTGTTGTAACTTCAAGTCACATGGGCAATGACCCATGTCTTGTAAAACTCAGTGTTTCAAAGTGCTTGGTCCAGTGTTCCATATTTGTAAACAATGCTCTACTGTCTCCATGCAATCCTCTATATACAAATTAGTTGTTATTTATTTAATACTTTAACTGCTTTGCAGCTACCATTCCCCCCACTGGTAATTTCATCATATATATGTGGAGTGACATGACGTCACTACTATTCGGGACTGTACGAGTGTAGAGACATATGACGTCACTCCTGTGTCGGCTCGGTATGGGGGCTGTAGGCGGGTGTCAAGGGGGTCGTGTCAAGCCGTGGCACTCCGCGTGAACCCAACAGGACACATGACCAGATAAAGGGGGACCAAGGGGCCCCAGGGGGAAGCTTGGGGGTCACGTAGTTGGGGGCCCAGACCTTCCCGAAGGATCAAGAAGGGGGAAGTGGCCTGGGGCGGAGCCGGCCACGCCGGAGCACTTATAAGCGGGATGTGAACAGGCAGCGGGGCTGTTCTACTCCGGGATCAAGACGCCATAAGAAGTCCTTGAGTTTCCGATCACCGTTCGTGACCAAGCAGCCGTCCCCCTGCCTTGGTCACGCTATGTAATGCTCCTGAGTGTTAGTGAGAGTAGGAACCGTAGTCACCACCTCATGTATAGTGTCCGTGTTAATGTTATCTCTATATATAAAAGTCTAAAGTTGTGTGTGGGTTTGTGGCGGGGTTTGTGTGTGGGTTTGTGGTGGTTTTTGTGTGTGGGGTTGTGTGCGGTCGCGCGCTTGGCTCTCCAATGGTGGGGTGAGCAAGCGCTATTCCTTTTTCCCATCCGTCAACTTTAAATTAGTTTAATTAGCGATTTAGTGCGATTTCTGTGCGCTTTCTTAATTAATTAATTATGACGCGTGCACGATCATACCAACTCACGCGCCTTTGGTGGGGAGGACGGCCCATGCCAAGTCGCACGCCTTCGGTGGGAGTGAGGGGGACATTTTCTTTCGCGTAAAAAATCCTATAAAAATTAACACTAAACACTCAGGTAAATTTTTCTCTGTCTCAAGTCCCCCCCACCCCGATGCGTGCAGTTATTACTACTATACAGTCGGTAGATGCTACCACTATAGGCCGTAGATATTACTGCAGAGCGGCCGGGGACATCGTGGCTGGGGGGGGGGGGGAGTCAGGGGTAGCAGCCCAGCCCCAGTCTGCCAAGGTGCCACCTCGGCCAGCTGGACCATCTAGGCGAGTCCGGAGGCTCTGAACGGGACTAGGCCTCACCACGCCACTCTGTCAGGTGAGTACTTTGTGCTATAGAGTCGATAAATACTGATATAGAGTCAGCATGTACTACTGTAGTGATAGCAGGTACCACCACAGTCAGTATGCACTGCAGTAATCATAGCAGGTACCACCGCAGTCAGTATGCACTGCTGTAATCATAGCAGGTACCACTACAGTCGGTATGCACTGCTGTAATCATAGCAGGTACCACCACAGTCAGTACGCACTGCTGTTAGAATTTTAAGAGTAGTTTTGAAATATTTTTAAAACCCGGGCAACGCCAGGTACTTCCCGCTAGTGTGTTAATAAATAGTGTTGCCTCCAAGTTGAGTGTGCGCCTCAATCCAACCCATTACATATGTAATACACCGTCTTTCTCGTTGGGAATATAACGTGAACGTTTATTCCGATCACAGACGGTCGTCCAACTTCTCTCAATAAAATAACCAAATACAGCAGCGGATTCTTCTTTCCTCCCTGGCATTTATGTTTTTAACACTCTTCCACTTCCCGCTCCCCTGCCGCCTCCACGCTCGATCACCGCTCGATCACGTCTCCCTCCCCCTCCACTCCACACATTTGGCCCGCACTCCCCCCGCCGGAACTGTGTGTCCATGGCTACCCTGCCTCGTTTCTTTCCCTACCCCCCCTCAATTATCGGTCATTTCATATATTTAAATCCCACAAGCCAAAGATGAAATAGCTCACCCAGACTTGGGGTAGTCCCACCTTCCAGCAAATTAGCACAGAGCTCAATCCGTGTCGCACCTGCGTCATATACACAATTAAACATGACATTTTATAAGCCAAATTCACATTCTTGTGCTTTTTTAAGAACACAATATGTATAGGTTGTTTATGGAATGTCTGAATGTTGCCACATTTCAAGATGCTACACACACAAGGGGGACATGCACATTGTAACAGTTATGGAGAAGGCTACTCATTGGTAAATTAGTTTTTTTAGCAAAGGGTATGGCAGCGTGCATTTTTATAGTGAGGCGTTTATAATTTTACTGACACCGGGCTGCATTAATGTCATAACAATGTGGAACATATGGCAATACCTTCTGGGATGGAGGATCAACCTTTTTTGTAGAACTAAAATAACAATTGAACAATCAAGACAGAGGGTGCCATTTTGTTAATCTAACATAGGCCACCATGTAGTAATAACGCCAATTATTACTCAGTGTCAAGTGATGACACACTTGGCGAGTGGTAGTGATTTTGGAACCGATAGCGGTTAGCAGGCTGTGCAACGAACCCGGCGGCAGTAGTTTGATTCCCGCTCATGGCCAACACCAGTGACAATTATCTGAGCTGGTCCTGAGTTTCCCATAGGTGCGGTGTGTAAACATCGCCGATGTTTACACAAAGACGGTTGGGTGTGGTGCTAGCCACTCACCCCCTCGTGTGCCGTGCCGACCTTCATAGGTGTTCGCTTACAGCACTTGTTTCTACAATCTGTTAAGGCTATACGTGGGATCTTTGTCTTTGATATATATATACATTCTGTTTTCCTATAACACGTGTTTTCATAATGCAAATTTTTTATATAATGCGATGAATGTAATAGGGAACAAAATGTTTTATAACGCGAATTGGATATAACGCAATTGAGTGAACGGAACTATGTCACGTGAGTAGGAATTAGCGGTTGTACGTCTGCCTCAGCATAGCATCGCACAAGACGGGATGCTGCTGGATGCTTCTAGATGCTACCAGCACGGCTCGGTCTTGGTTCAGCCTGTGTACGCATCTTGCGTGTTATCACGGACTGTGCTTTACTTTATATTATCTATTATCACGCGATTTTTCCATAATGCACTTCTTCAGGAACGCAACTACCGCATTATAGAACAGGCTGTATTGCGGAATACATAGCCCTGTGTCAGTAAAATGAGTGTCACTTTGCGAAAAAAAAAGAAACATGTGGATTACACAGCATACGCAGGTTATAATAACATAATTCAAGCTGTTAAGTGAGCTTGGGCTAGGGCATGTCGCTGGATAGGGACAATGGACAGAACTTGACACTAACGGTGGAGTGGTAGTCAAAGGAGGGATCATGCCCAACAGGACGCATACTTAGGCGACAAAGCTGTGAGATAAGAGCATGTACAGGACTGTGAGAGATGGTGATTGCTTCAGGATTTTTTTAAATCCAGAAGTGATATAATTAGAATAAATATTTAGCGTAATTCATGCTAATTGTATCCCATAATGCTGTCCATTAAATACATATAAGGGCCACATCCTATTCGAATCAGAATATGTATTTATACTGGAGGAATCCGAATATGTATTTATACTGGAAAAATCCGATGAGCCATGAAGCTCTTTTTCACATATGTCCAGTAGGGGCGCGGGGTAAGAACGTTACAACAATACAAAAGCACAATTACTGCCAAGCAAATGAGAGTGCTGCGACCAAGCAAAAATAAACATGAATAAACAAAAGGCACAAACAACAAAGGTGTCACAATTGAGAAATGAGTACATTATATATCCTGGCTCATGATGATATTGTACCTCCCAATTCAGCATTAATGGCAGATTCAACGGAGTCGACGCACACTTCCATTGTGTTTCTATCCTGCTAAAGAAACAAACAACAAAGCTGAATAAGCCACAGTTGAAGTATAGTCCAATAAGGAGGTCTAACAAAAGTGATTTAGACTTAAAAGGGCCAAAACGGCTACGTCTATGCTCGAGGGCAGTGGTTCTCAACCTTGTTTGTTTACTGTACCCCCCTTGTTGAATTTTCTTTCAACCGAGTACTCCCCTTGCCTGAACTATCATGATTCTGAGAAATAAATATATGAATAATGAACGTAAATATTTTTACCTCGTGTCCATTTTGTGAGGTATCCTAACTAGCGAGTAACTGCAAGCGAATAAAAAAATCAACGGTTGAGTGATGTAATTTGTTCGAGCTCTCTGGCTACTCTTGGAAACCCGCATTGTTTACTATCAGTGAGTTTAGAAAGGTCTTTTATATTGTTCTAGGTTACCATGTGGATTTAAATTTTATCGTAGTTATTTTATATTGCCATATTCATACGTGATTATTCACTAACGATTCTCATGTATGATAGAATTTCACACATTCATAAATCACCTCACATACCCCCTTGGACATTGCCACGTGGAACCCCAGAGGTCCGTGGAACCCCAGGGGTCCGCGGAACCCCAGGGGTCCCCCCGGTTGAGAACCACTGCTCTAGACCGGGCGATTGTCCCGATAGTTTATTGTCAGGACAATACAAATATCGTATGGCACAAGGATTCCAAGGTCATTGCCTTACATTGGGAACAAATAATTTAAAAATATTGATCATCAACAGCACCACCATCATCACAGTCCATGGGCAGATAGTCCGGAGGTGTCCACCACACATCTCGCCATTTTTTCCCCCTTTCCTGTCTTGTAGTACCAATATGCTCGAATAGTGCCACATATTTATGGCACCAATCTCTTATATCGTCGCCATCAAGCCATTCTCTGAGGTCTTCCTCTCGGTTTCCTTACATTTTTCCGAACACACTTTTAATTTCCCTGTTATTGACCATCCTACATATGGTGTGCCAAAAGTCAAAAGAGCACCATGTCTAAAACAAGTGCCTAAACATGATGGCACGTTGGTGTTGTCTACAGGAGATGGAGTCAACGTGGCATACCTGTCAACCCATACGGTTTATCTGTATTCTTGTACAAAAAAATGTAGTTAAAGAAAATGTTTTGTATATTTGTGTTTCTCCTTCGTGATGGAAATTTGTAGAATAAACGTTT
The DNA here is from genome assembly GCA_014621495.2 of Entosphenus tridentatus. Classification (NCBI taxonomy): domain Eukaryota; kingdom Metazoa; phylum Chordata; class Hyperoartia; order Petromyzontiformes; family Petromyzontidae; genus Entosphenus; species Entosphenus tridentatus. The sequence goes on from CM025631.2 coordinate 326,792, forward strand.
ACATTTATAAGGGCACGGGGTGATCAATAAGGGCTGAATTGGTATGTAATAAGATAGGCATTAAGGGGTACGACGTGATGTTGGGGATGGCGTGATCATTGTGTTTATAACGAGCGAGGGATCACCAATACAGTATTGGGGAACACCATTTCAATGTTGGAACCAGAATGTTAATCAACATCGACATTTATCCTGGAGGAATCCGATGAGCTATGAAGCTCTTTTTCACAGACGTCCAAATGAGTTTAAAACCCCAAATCGGCATTGAACTTCACAAAAAACCCCAATCTGTCAAAATAACAAGTGTCTGAAAAGTAAAAAAGTTATATAATCGGCGATGTTTCGGGCACAGGCCCTTTCACAGCACATTAGAGGCCAGAAGGGATCAATTACCGTATTATTTTAGTATGGCATTATTATTTAGGAATACTCCCTATTGCGTTTATTATAGTTACATATTTTTCGTATTCAACATCAACAGTATTATTGTTGTTGTTCTAGTCACGTGGCTGCTGCATTGTTATCGTGATGACAGTTGAACTTGGCAAGATGGCGGCGCGCCCTTCCCTTGGTGACGGCCTCCCGTCACGTGACAGGCGCGCGGGCGCTCGTCACGTGGTCGCTCTCCTTCCGGGTCAAGGCGCCCCCCCCCCCCACGCGGCACCCCCCTCCCTCCGGTTCCGCGCTCAGCCGCGAGCTTCACAACCACGCGGCGTGAACGCGACTCGGTGGGGTGGTCGAGACAGAGGAGTGGCCGAGCCGGAGGGGTGACCGAGCCGGAGGGGTGACCGAGCCGGAGAGGTGGCCGAGCCGGAGGGGTGACCGAGCCGGAGGGGTGACCGAGCCGGAGGGGTGGCGGAGACGGAGGGGTGGCCGAGCCGGAGGGGTGACCGAGACAGAGGGGTGGCCGAGCCACCCGAAGGAGTGACCGAGCCGGAGTGACGCTTCGTGCAGTGACGAGAAGCAGCTGCAGCAGCAGGTGGATACAGGTGTGCACTCGCCTTAAGACACGCAGGGTGGATGTGGGGGAGCTCTGCCGGGCCGTGAGCTCAGCGACTCCCCGCGCTGCGTCACGGGCCCAGCGCGACTCACGCGCCTGGGGTCAGGGGTCATGTGGGCGTCACGGTGGCTAGGAGATGTTAACTCCCTCGCCAGGTCTACAGGAGGTCGTGGGTTCGATCCCGACCCTGACGCCTGCTGCAGCTGTATATTTGGAGTTTGCGTGTCTCATCATCATCATCACGGTGGCTAGGATAATGTCAACTCCCTCGCCGGGTGTGCAGGAGGTCGTGGGTTCGATCCCGACCCTGACGCCTGCTGCTGTATATTTGGAGTTTGCGTCTCTCTCCCCGTGGTCGCGTGGATTTTTTTCCCAGGTCCTTCGGTATTTCCCCTCCATTTAGAATCGACGTCACGCGTTTAGCGTATTCGGCTGCTGCTTTCAATGTATACATGATGAGCCACTTCACTGAGCTATCATTTGTGAAAGCCAGGTCGTGTCTGAAAAAGAGCTACATATCTCGGTGGGCCCTTACCTGGTAAAATAATAATAAATAAAGTGTAATAGTTCACGTGGCGCCTCGCTCATTGTTATGAGCCAGGTCACCCGCTTGCACTTTGCGGCCGTCCTTGTGTGTCGCGTTCTGACGTTCTGAGCTGGCTACAAAACACACCCTCAGAACAGCGAGCATCCCCACACAGCGAGCATCTTAGCCAGACTGGTCGGGTAATTGGAGTTGCGTATTTGTTGAACCTGGAGCAGGAATACAACTTCGCCTGTTCAGCGGTCACTGCCGTCACGATCTCCCATCCCAGGCCCTCCTGGCTGCGACTCGTTTGAATATCCGTGATTGTGCTCATTGGGTTTTCCTGTTTCATGAATGCAAATTTGGCTCCATTCATCTTAATGGATTTCTGATCCGCCCCTTACTGGACACCGGTGAAAAGGAGATTCATAGCTTCAGTCTAAATAAAGATGCTGATATGCAATATTACAATGTTATGTACAGGTAATATTCATACATCTGAATAATACCGTGTTCTTATGTAAGTTTTACTGAAAAAAACTTTTCAGGACCCTTCAGAAAAAAAGTTTGGACTCTTTTGTGATCTCTCCTGGGTAAATAAGGGGCCGTTCATAAATGACGTCACGCGATTTTGGCTGATTGTTGACCCCCCCCTCCTAGAGGCCGACCGAAATTCGGTTACAGCGCCGAAAGTTGGCAAATGCCCTCTTTCGGCATAGTTTCGGTTTCGGCCGAAAGTATTTTTTTTTACTTTCGTTCTGGTTTCGTTTTCGGCCGATACCATAAATTCAGTTTCGGTCGGCCTCTAAACTCCACGCGCTGCATGCGACTCCGGGCAGCAGCAGCGGCGGTGGTTGATGGCAGACGCTCCTCACTCTTTCCGGCGATCGCAAGCAGCGCACACACGCACACTCAAGCAAGGATGGGGGTGAGAGGGGTGTGGTGGTGGTGGTGGGGGGGATAAGACAGACGACGGAGAAAAATAAAAAAATAACAACTCCCCCCACCCCAAAACCACCAAACTAGCGAGCAGCAGCAAGCAGCACACGCGTAGCCAGCACACGCAGCAGCAGTCCACCAGGAGCACTTTTGTTTGAGCGTCTCAGAGGCTGGGCTCTCACAGGCAGCTCGAGGCACGCACCACACGCGGGCGCACGCACAGCACACTGAGCACATTATAGCAGCGTGCTGATGCCAACAGTGTGCATACGCGCGCGCACACTCATCCGCCCACCAGCCACACACAGACCAAACCACCCACCCCTCCAATGATCCAATTCAACCCTCCCACCACATGGGTTCCACACAGCAGGCGGGGGCTTGGGTGTGCGTGCGAGTCTGTGACGCGTCTAGAGGCCGACCGAAATTCGGTTTTGGCATCGGAAGTTGGCAAATGGCCTCTTTCGGCATAGTTTTAGTTTTTCGGCCGAAAGTCAATTTTTTACTTTCGGTTTCGGCCGAAAGTAAATTTTTTACTTTCGGTTTTGGCCAAAACCAGAAATTCAGTTGCGGTCACACGGCGTCACAAAAAGTCAGACCCCCCTCAAATATGACGTCACAAAGCTCTGCCCCCCCCCCCAAAAAACCATACAGTATTTCCATTTTGAAAATAAAACATGCTTCAGATCACTTAAAACTATTGTCATTGTAGTGCGTATTTAATGTGGCACTGCACTCTATTAAAAAGGAGGCATTGGAGAGCTGAAATTTAGCATAAAATGCACTTGAAAATATTCAACGTCTAACTAAAACTGCAGATATTCAGAATATATTGAAATTCTCTTACAATTATAAAATGTTAAAATGAACTATAACTAAAAAAAAATACTTGAAACTTTGTAGTAGAACGAAGCAAAATGGAGAGTACAATTATAACAATCACATTCATTCCACATAATGAAAAGCCCTGGTAGAATCATTAATATCAAAATGTTTAATAACAATCATTCAAAAAAATTACAAAATGTATGCTTCTCCATTCTCCCATGGAGAAGCAAAATGCTCCTTCGTGGAATAAATAAAAGGTGACCTTAGTAAATTTAAATAATCAAATAGTTAATGAAAATTTATCAAAATTAGTGTTGTTATAACAATTCTATTGTTTATATTTATTTATAAAGTTGCGCATTTTTACGTGACGTCACATTTTTCAACCCCCCCTCCCCCCCTCGTCACACAGCGTCACAAATGTCTGACCCCCCCTACCCCCCGAGGTGTGTGACGTCATTTATGAACGGCCCCTAAGTGCAATAATATTAACACTAATCCCTGCATTTCTCGCAATTACAGTACAATAGCTAATGCCCCTTTGGCGTTAATATTGTTACCAGGACAGAACGCTGACAGTCTAAACCAAGTGAAAACCATATGTGGGAATTATTCTCTACTGTCATTCACTGGCCTTCCATTAAACAAGATAACTTTTCCAAGTCCGAGTCGCCTCCTGTTTTGTTTGTGCATTATTCAGTAACTTCCACTTTTTAACAAACGAATTTGTTTCTCGATTGTAAACAACGGTTTAGATGTTCCGTTTGCCAAACCGAACACTGATCAACACGACGGACAGCCTAGGAGACCTCAGTCTAGCAGTGGACTCATAAGGGGCTGTAGATTTTTTATTTCAATGCAGGGGGTGTCAAATTCAATCAGACAGCGGGCCAGTTTGTATTAAAATGCACCTCCCACGGACCACACAGTTGGGCCTATGAAAATTTAAATAATAATATGGTATTAATTTACATATTCAAAATTCAAAAGCGCAGGGTAAGAGTTGATTTATTTTTTTGTGGCAGGACATGGCCAAATCCCCCATTTCAATATCTGCTTTACATTAAAGTTGAAATTTTAGTAGAAACTTAAAAATATATATAAGTAGAAAATATATAAAGTCTTAAAAATTTAAAGACGTAGCAGGCCGGAGGAAGGGGCTTGGGCGGCTGTGTCCAGCTCGCGGGCCATGTGTTTGACACCCCTGGTCTCATGTCATCTGGCACGTGTGGCGTGTTTCCACTTAAACGTATTCACTGCCTTGTAAATGCATTTAATTGACAAAATATAAAGGAGATAGATTTTAGTTACGTGGTCTGCTTGGTGTAGTTTTAATGGCATTCAATTTAAATCTGAAAATGCGAGAATATTATTCCTAAACTTAAATTTTAAAGTTCTTAAACACAATAATATTTTTAATTCTGCTTTTTTTTATCCTTATAATACATTCACCAAAATGATCAACTGTTTTGTTTTTGCTTTACAGATCAAGTGTACGTATTGTTCAGGTATTATAAAGTATGGAGGCCTGTGATAAATCTGATTGCAGTACTAACCAGGAACAACAACACTCAAGTGAAATGGTGGAAGGATTTTCTGCAGTACCACATTTGGATGAAAATAGGAATGCAGAATTAGATTCTGGCCATCAACTGAATGTAAAATATTCAAACGCGGGGAATGATGATGCCTTGCAGACACTTATTACTGAAAGCCCAGCAAACAATTTCACAAGCCATTCTCAAAAAGAGTCGGAACATTTGGAAGAGAGGGAGATAGTTGAGCCAATGTTATGCAGTAGTTTAAGCACCGATAAACAATTGGGGTGTTCTGAAAGCAGAAAAATTGTCACGGACTCTTGTGATCCAGGCAGTTTGGCGTCCAAGGTTCAGTCTTCCCCTGGCACGCTTACGACTCAGAGTGGAGGAACAGGAGATATATATGACGGTTTGGCTCCTACTCGAGGTTTACCTCAAGATAGACATTCAGAAGAAGATTATTCACGTCCGATGGAAAATGTAATTCGCGATCAAAGTAAATCATCCTTGCACAATAGCTCGGAAGCTGTTGTCCACCTTGTACATTTGAAAACTACCACGTTGGAAAATGTGCATCAGTCTTGTTTGCCAAAGGATCAGTTTGTTGGTGAAAGCAAAGGAAGACCAAGAGGAAGAGGATTTCGGGGTGGTCGGAGGGGTCGAGGAAGAGGGAGGGGTACACAATCTTTGTGCAAGAGGGATACAGACACACACCCTAATGTGCTGCTAGAGTCTGCAGTGCAATTTGTTGAAAAACAAGATGAAGGGAGAGCTGTGGTTGACGTTGCTGAAAGCGTTGATGTCAAGCAACCGAAATACAAGAAAAAATCTGCGACGAAAGCTGAGTGCATCCCCCAGAGTGCGTCACCGTCTGCAGAGGGTGGCCGGCCAAAACGACAAGCTGCTGTTATGTGCGTACATGACCTTTGGTTTCCTTTAATGCCAATAAATACAAATTCATTCATCACACAGTGATGTACCGTTGTGCCAAACGTGTGACCTCTTGCGACAGCATTCGCATAAACTGCTATTTTGCTGCCATACGCCAGTGTCTCGAATAATTTGTTTGATCCACGGATATCACGGGGGTGACCATGGGGGTGGCCACGGTGATGGCACCAATCCTTTGAGGGTCACAGTCTCCTTCGAACATCGACCTGGTATTTGTACATCTTAATGTTTTTTTTGTAATTGTCTCAAAAATGTTATAAGATGCTTTAACTTCTTAACCTTCTTAATTGATTTCTACTGCTCAGCTTTCAGACATATTTCCACGTTCATCTTTCCCGCTTGTGTGCTTCCCATGTCTCAACAAACAAAAAAGAAAAAAAAGATATATTTCGTGAGAGAAATATACAAATTAATAAGGGAATGGATGCTACTGCTGCTGTTTAAACAATGTCCCTCTCTCGGTAGGGCCAAGAAGTTCCTGCAGGATTTGTTACTCGTGGAGGGCTCCCAACAGGAAGCAAGTGCCTCTGATGTGCCACACTACAATCACGATAAGAAGGTATCACAGTTCACTTTAAACGTTGTGCAACACTGCAATCACGATCAGAAGGTATCATGGTTTACTTGATACGTTTGTGCTTTCAGTTTTTGTCAATGCCCCACAAAGTTTGCATGATAGACTTTCTGTAGTTTTGGTCATTGTTTTCCTTTAAAGTTAACGGTATGATAAGCCTACCTAATTAAAACCCTTTCTCATTCCAATGACGTACGTGTACGTCAGGATACATGTATGTCATCGGAATGGTATCAGAAGAACCGGAAGGAAAAGAGCCAGAAGAAAACTAAAATAACGTTATCAGTATCGAGGCTCCCACAAGGCCATGCGTGAGGGCGTGTGGCAGAGCTTGGCGCTCGCTTTCGTAGAGTGCGGTTGTGTCGCTACGGTTGTCTGTGGCGAGAAACAATGTCTTTAAAAACAACGGCACTACGCCTCTATTAATAATATGAACGCTGAGCCGCTCGCACGTTCCGAGATTAGGCGGTGAACGGCACCCACACCCTGCAACTTGCAGACTCTTGGAATGGGACAGAGTTTACATTATTAACCTGGAATGTGTATTTAAACATTTCACTGTAAACTGACACCTTTTTATAAATAGCGTTGGGGCAGAATTTGCCCTCTCCACATTTCCTGACCACATCCTTTAATTGCACTTTCTGTGTCCATCGGGATATTTGGCCACATTCGTTGATTTTGTAGAAATGGTTGTTGTTCGTAACATTGGATCTGCCCATAATGGTGTGCCTGTAAGCTGCGTGAAAGAAGATGCTTCTGCACTCTTTCAGACTCCTCAGGGTACCAGACCTATACTCTTTGGTTCTTTCAGTAAAGTCACGTAGGTAGAAAAATAAAACAAAATACAAATAATATATCACGACATTTCGATCGCAACACAAGCGGTCGTCCTCGGGCAGAAAAAATAATCCAGCAGTGGAACTGCTGAACAAGCGAGAGAGCTGTTACAACAAGGTTATGGATGTGGCGATGGGAAAGCAAGCGGGGTCTGAGTTGGAAAGGAATTCCATCCACAGACGTGGATGGAATTCCTATTTAAGAGTATGGATTCCTGCGGTACCAGACCTGTATGTATGTATGTATGTTGAACTTCTTTCGCACTGTACATAGCCGACCGTGCTAATCGGAGGTGAGGGGGAAGGACAACAAACTAAACACAAAAATACCCCTATATACGTCTTGGCCCCAGGATGACAGTTGTATGGAAGATGATTGCTACATTGTATGTCAGCCTTGGCACCACGAGATCAGCCGAGTTATATAAGTACTTTATCAGCCGAGTTATATAAGTACTTTCATGTTATTTTACAGTCGAATGTGTATCTTGCTTTCATACATTGACTCTCTTGTAATACGGTAAATGAAAATAGGTCTCATGCTTCCAATACCTGACTAAATTATGATTTTTTACTAAATCTTTTTTGCACGGGACGTTTCATAATATCGACAGAAATCAAGCGACAAGCGCACTGCATTTTTGGAGAGCGGGGAACATGCAGAGAGCTTCACTGATGATTCCAGAGACGAGGACTTTATACCTGAGGATGGAACATGTGGCTCTATAACGGAACTCTACAGTGATGGGGACAGCTGGGATGAAGAGAGCAAGGTATCTGGCATACTGAACATATATACAGGCGGTATCCGATTTATGACGGTCCACATTTACGAAATTTATACAAAGCAACATTTGGATCGATTTACTTCATTTACAATGCATCTTCCAATATGACTCCGAACACATTTAAACAGAGACAGTCTGGTTTCCGATGCAACTTGGCGTTGAGCTTTAGTCATTCTCAAGTATTTTTGTGGATGTTAACCTATTAAACCCATGTTGAAAGTGGCTGATAAAAGGAAAAACACATCGGCAAGTGACATTTCTGTCTTTGGGAAAATAGGGTCCGATTTACGATCGGTTATTTACTTTTTCACAATTATATTGAACTCTTGTATTGCATATTGAAGTGTTGTAGTGTCAGATACAGATTTCCCCAACCCCTCATTAACCATTCCCACCGGTCCTGTCACCATAACTACACCACCACTTTCAGTAAACCCACTCTTTATTTTGACCACGATCATCTTATGTGCAATTGTCTAATTACTGCACAGCACCTTGGACTAAGGCGTTATATAAATATATATGAGACGAGGAGAGACAGTGAGAGAGACATATCATTAGAGAATGAGAAAAATGGGCAAAAAGTGAGAGGCACTGAGACACATGGAGACAGACACAGAGAGAGACAGTTACAGAGAGAAGAAAGACAAGGAGAGCAATGAGAGCAAAGACAGGGATGCAGGTGTGTTAGTTAATAAACAATTCAACATATTCGTGAAATAACACTGTCGCATTAGCAGGAAAAGTATATAAGACGTGACTTTTCAGGCAATGGCCCTTTTTTATAGTACACTAGTGGTAAGTACCCGGCGTTGCCCGGGCGAAAAAGGCAGACACACACATGGACTTACACACAGACATCGACCCACACATAGAAACAGATCGACTTGGACGCACACACACACAAGGTTAAACCCAGGATGGATCGTTAGCAGGCCAGCCTAAATGTTTCTAACCGGCGAAGATGTTCCATTAGGGGGGTACACGCTTCGCAAGCGTAGAGAAGGGAGGGAATTACCGTGGCCGAGAAGACCTGGAGCTTCATGCGGAGCGAGAGACCAGGTAGCTTCCACACAACGTAATGCAGCGGATGAAAAGATAATGGCGCTCTTCTGATTTGGAGTGAGACCTCTGCTGTTAAACCGGAGGCGGTCATGAGCACACTGGCCAGGTATGGGAATCTCTCCAATCTCTCCACAACTGCCGCATCACCAATTGTGAGTTGTGGGGGTGGATTGTCCGATGGTACAAAATACCCAGGCAGGTGCTTAGTTTTGGTGGGGCTGATGGTAAGGCCCCAACTCTACTGACCTGGTATCGACAATCAAGGGGATTTCCCTGTCCCCAGACGACCTGCTTGTCAGTTTTGATGTGGTTTCCTTATTCACCAAAGTTCCTGTACCTGACACCATCGCAATCATTGAAGACTTGGTTCATCAAGGACTGAATACTGGGGTACCCCCCCTGGTGAGACACTGCTTAACCAATACATACTTCACCTGGAATGGATCTTTCTACAAGCAAACTGAGGGCACCCTAATGGGCTCCCCCCTATCTCCGGTTGTAGCCAACATTTTCATGGAGAAATTTGAGACTGACGCCATCCAGACTGCCACTCTACGCCCGACCTTATGGAAGAGGTACGTAGATGACACTTTTGTCATCTGGCCACATGGCCGGCCTGCTCTAGACCAATTTCTCGACCACATCAATTCCATACACCCAGCCATCAGATTCACCATGGAAGTCGAAAAAGATGGCAAGCTACCCTTTTTGGATGTCCTAATTAAAAGGAGACCTGATGGTTCAATGAGCCACTCTGTCTACAGGAAAGCCACCCATACGGATGCCTACCTAAAACCGGATTCCCACCACCATCCATCCCAGAAGAATTCCCTCATCAAGACTCTATACCATAGAGCCCAATGCATATCCGACCAGGAACACATTGCCAGTGAACTCAAACACGTACGCCAAGCTCTTAAGGCTAATGGTTACTCCGACTACACAATCCGCAAAGCCATCACTCCAACCATCAAGGATCCTGTTGAGGAGCCTTTCAAGACCATCACCTTACCCTACATTGCTGGGGTCACAAAAAAGATCTCCAAAATCCTGATAAAACACAAGATCCTGGTCCGATTAAACATAGTACATAAAATCCGTGATCTGGTCCCGTCTGTAAAAGATGTGGTTCCAGACATGCAGTACCCTGGCGTCTACAAACTAAGTTGCCTCTGTGGTAGCAGTTACATTGGAGAAACCAAACGACATGTCTCGGACCGCATCCGTGAACATAAAGCAGACTTGAAAAACGGTAGGACAAACACCTCAGCCGTGGCAGATCACTGTTACAATTCAGTGGGCTCACATGATATTGACTTCTCCAAGACAGAGGTTCTCTGCAAGCCATCTGGCTACCATGAGAGATTCGTTCATGAGGCGATCCACATATACAAACACAGAGACAATTTCAACCGAGAAGATGGATTCTGGCTTAGCAATCATTGGAAGGACGTAATAAACCATTTCGGATCTTAACTGATTGTGTTCACGTTTACGGTGACTTTCAGACCGCGTTCCACTCACTGGCATTGTATTCTCCGCAGGGAATGGATTCTTTGCTCTGCTGCATTGACATATTTTGTTGCTTCCTCTTAGTATCTTTCACACGACGGTCAATGGTACAGTGTATAATAACAAATAGTATAAAAATGTATATGCTTATTACAATGTACAAAGTAATATATAGTATCGTAATTGTATAGTGAATATACAGCAGTGTGATATACATTAGGGTGGGTAGAATAATACATAGTGTAATATTACAATGTATAAGGTATAGGGTGGTTTATAGCAATACAGTATATAATTTAATGTTGGGTTTGTCTATGGCAGTATATAGTACGGTGTAGACTCGTGTGATGTAAGAGAATAAAGTTTAGATGGAAGCATATTATATTTTTTACGACGTAGAATTGTAATGTATTACTGTTAGTAACTCAGCTTATTGTAGAGTATATTTAGTATACTGATGATACTATGTACTTTATACTTTAGTTGTTTACGTGGTGGTTTTAGTTACTGCAGCTACATACTATTAACACTTCTTCCCTTTATTAATGCTACCCCTATCCCCTCCCTGTGATGCTGCTAATCCTGCATCATGCACGGGCAAAGTAGCACTATTCACATACCTGCATTTCCCATATCCTCTCCCTTGGATGCTGCTAATCCTGCATAATGCACGGACACAAGTAGCACTAATCACATACCTGCATTTCCAATAAATATGCTACATTCCTCTTGATATGCAAATTATTTTGTCAAGGCGCTCTTTCCCCCCCTTCCAACCCAGCTTATATATATGCTCCAAGCACGTGTGCTGTTTCATTCAGACGCTGTCGCCTCGACAGACCTGGTTTTCACCTGAGGACGGCTGCTTGCGTTGTGGCCGAAACGTCGTGATAATTATTTTATTATGTTTTATTTTTATTATTTTATTACTTCCCTTCTACATGACTTTACCGAAAGAACCAAGAAGATGAAGGTCCCACCTCTTAGTGGCAAGCTCCAGGTTCAGCAGCAGTGCCTCCAACTCCTCCTCTGAGTGATCAGCATTTACCAGATCATCGGCATACATAACATGGTTGAGCAATAGGGAGCCATCCCTTGACCGCACCCGGCATCGATCAGCCTCCCATTGTATCTGTACCATATGGTAATTCCTCCGGTACAGCCATTGAAGGCTTCACTAACTACGTGCTCAAAAGATATGTTAAATAATGTGGGAGCCAGAGGACATCCCTGTCACACCCCAAGGTATAGAGGGAATGGCTCTGACTGACGGCCACGTAGTTTGGCTCCCCGGTGCACTCGTCCTGCTGCGGCATCCGCGGGCGATGTGTCCCTCATGACCGCAGCAATGGCAGATGACTTCTTCGGTGACACGAGGATGCTCTCCTGCAACGCGAGGTGCCCAGCGCCGGAGTCGGCGCTCCGCTTCCCGCGGGATCCTCGGATACTGCCGCAGGGCCGCCACCGTCTCTACCTCGTCCTCCTCCGCCAGCGGCGCGTGTCTGGTTGGGGGCCGTTGCAGCCCCTCGACGTCACCGCGATCCCATGCTTTGTGTGCCACACTTTGCGCGGGTCCCGCCATCTCTTCATAAGCACAGAGATGTCATGCAACCCATAACGAGGTGCGGGCTTACCTCCTCCACCACCGGCAACATCACTCCCGCCTTCTGTGCCATGGCAAAGAGCCGCTCCCCCACCAGCGAGTCCAGGCTCGGCTCGTTGAGCCGCGGGAATGCGGCTTCTGCCAGCGTCAACAATTCCGTCCTGAAGACCAGGAGCGATTTTGCTGCTTCCCGCTGGTGTTTTTTAAACTTCTGGCGCGCCCCGAACGGAGGGTCGAACACCTCTGCCATCTCCTTGTAGACGCCCTGCAGGGATCCTCTTTTTGCAGGCAGAATCCACTGCCAGTGCAGGGTCGTCCAACACAGTGGGCAGCATTGTCAGGGCTTGTTCCTCTGTCCACTTCATTGCCCGGACAGCCGTCTCGAACCGGCGGACGAAAGCGTGCCATTCTCCCGATCTGGACGCGAACCTCTGTATCGCGCCCAGCTGGCGGCTCCATCCTGGTCCACCCTGGTCCACCCTCTGCTGGCTGTCTTGGCTGAGTTTTGGGCTGAATCTCGCTCTCGACCTGTGTCCTTGCCCCTTGCCTGGTCAGCTGCTCTCTGCTGCGCTCCAGTCATTTATGTCCCCCGGTTGCCGCTGCTGTCGGTGGATATCGGGAGGACAGGCCAGAGTTTTCTCCCAGGTCCCGCATGGGACGCACGGTCGGCGACGTCGCTGGTGCTGCTCCATCCCCTGATAGCTGCTGCGGAGTGCCTGTTCGGGAAGGCTAACCATGGCTCCCGTCCCCTCGCTGGGGAGGCGGTGCAGCTGAAGTTCCCCCCGCTCGTTCGACCTCGGGACTCAGCCGGTGAAGCAACGCGGTTACTGCCTCCAGCAGCTGATCCATCCTCCGATCCCTAGAGGATGATTTGCGGCGGCGACGGCGGCGCTGGGTCTGCACGGCTGGGTTGGTGGAGGAAGGTGCCCTCACGGGACGAGCAGCTACCACGGATCCCGCCGATGAGCATGGGGACGAATCCCGACTCGTCAGTTACGTTTCCGAGCAAATCTCGTCCCGGGCACCTAGAGCATCTTCTGGCTGAGTCTCCTCCCTTGGGATCTTGCGTTGGCTGAGGCGAGACATCCCACCGCTGCCACCAGATGAAGAGGAGTCGGAGACTGGCTACGCACTTGTTTATTCTTCAACCCACAGCCACATTCGTTCCTAAAACCACCCCGAACACGTGTATCGCAGCCCTTTTTAATCCCTCCATCTCCGCCCTCGTTCCCAATACACATCTCCGTCTCGCATGCTGGGTCTGTGTGACGTCAGTGCCCTTTAACCCTTGACCCCCGTCTAGTGGATTCCCGTGCGTGTGATTGGTGCGTGTTATGCTGAGTGTGGAGATTTCATGTCTGCGTGGTGCGAGTGCGTGAGGATGGCTCGAAGATCCCTTACACATGCTTAGAGGGGCCAGGTAGAGTGGATAATAATAATAATAGGAGTTGCAGACTGCACTTTTACACCATGGAGTCTGATGAGCATTTTACAAATGTTTTCCAATGTCGAGTTTCTAAATCGACATGAATAGTTACCGAATAGTAGCTCTTGAGAAACAGACACACCCTTCCATAATCAAAAGTATTACTGAATAAAGTCGTTGGTATTAAAAGTTAAATTATCAAATTTTGCGCTCCTCACAGCTCGAAGACTGCATAGTTGGACGGTTGGCGTAATCGGATAATTGATCTTCTTTGACTGTTCGTGTCGGTAGACTTAAAGTGTTATTAATACGATTGTTGTTTTTCATTAATCTTTTATTGTATAAGTTAATTGAGCAGCAACTATGCATCCTCCTAAATTTGAAGTTTGCTTTCTAATGTCCTGTTTTGTGTTGATATATTATCCATTTTATTTTTGTATTTTATTAGATTTACTGAATGATGAAAAAATAATCATAATAATAGGCTTTATACCCTTTCCGGCACATATTTTTTTCCCATCATTTTGATACCGGCAAAAAAAGTCCGATAGAGGTTTACCTGATTATCATAATCTACTAAAGTGGTGAGATTTCCATTTGATTACTGGGACCCATTTATTCATTGTTATATCCGTGATGGTGAATAATGATGATGCAGGACTTGGAATTAAGGTCCCAGAGTGAGAAGCAGAGAAGGGCGACGCGGAGTTTGCTGCCCTGCGACAGAATGAGCTTTTTCCACGAGGCCTTGCAGAGGACAAGAGAGCAGTAAGCGGTCACGCGGGGGCAGGTGGAGCAGCGCACACACGCAGCCCTTGGTCAATCCACTGCTGGATAAGGGGCTATCCACACTGTGTGCCTCGTGGGGGTCACATATTTCGATTACTTTTATCCATCATAGAGGGGGGGGGGGGTTTGGGTTAGAGCACGTAAATATGTCGTTATAATCCGTCACTACCTGACACGGCCAATTAGTAAGTGTTTGTCACCTAAACAAAACGTGCCAATTAGTTACTAGTTCAGTAAACCCGCATCATTTGCAATTTGAATACCGTGACGTGTCGCCGGTGATTACAACCAGCCTTATCTGGCAATCTTAACTCAAACAAAAGATCTATTTTGGATAATATTGGTCCCGAAAGCCAACTACGTGTTAAACTCGACTGCTGTTGTCATCCGAGTTTACCCAGGAAAGCTGGACCGAGTCTCAAGATTCGTTTGTCACGGAGGGTCCTGCCAAGTTTTGACCAAACATTTCCAATGTTGTAAAATGATACCTACAATTCAGATTACACAACAGCAATATCGCCCCTCTACTGCAAAAAAACTTTCTAACATCCCCGTAAAAAAAATAGCCATGAGCCTTCATGGGTAAACAATCTTAGTAGTAGTAGTAATAATAATGATGGCAATAATATGGAAAAGTAAAAATATATATTTGGTTATAAACTATAAAAAAACTATAAGCTATATTTATTTTACCAGGTAAGGTCCACTGAGCTTTTTTAGAAGCGACTCGTATATCACAAATGATAGCTCAACGAAGTTTCTTATCACGTGGAGATTTATAGCAGCAGCCAAATGAACGTTGTGAGCCATGGTTGATAAAAGTTGAGACAGTGGTGCAATTGCTCATTTGGATTTTAACACCATTGATAATATTTTTGTTTTTTTATTTCAGTCGTCGGATACATTACTCATCTTCTGTGTACCCCCAGTGGGTCCCGTTAATCACTGACTGGACCCTTCTGAGTGCAAGGTATGTCAAGATGAGGTTTGTTTAACCAAGTGAGAACTAAAAGATACCAAAATAGACTAATTTTGCTCGAGTTCTCTGGTTCACCAAAACATGTGTGTAATAATGTGTGTGTGTAGTAATGCGTGGGGAGCGGTAGTGGAGCGGTTAGGGCGCTGTGCTACGAACTCGGTGAGCCCGAGTTCGATTCTCGCTCACAGCCAACACCAGTAACGATTATCTGTACCAGTCCTGGGCCTCTCCTCTGTCGACTCAGCCTCAAATGAGTGCCTGGGGCATTGTGTAAACATCGCCACTGGGGAGACAAAGGCAGCCGGGCGTGGTGCTGGCTATACACCCCCTCGTATGCCGTTCCGGCCTTCATAGGCGCTAACAGCACTTGCCCCAACAGTCTGTTCAGTCTATACGGGGGGTCTTTGTCTTTGTGTAGTAACGCTCGTGCTTAATGGGGTACCTTTTCCCCCAGGAACAAATCGTAATATACTCCGACATTTACAGATACTGATTGAAACGTGGAACATCTCAACTGTCATTTATTACTTATGGATTTCCGTGATATGGTGAATTTGAGTACAATTTTAAGGATGCAATTTACCTCAGACCCACAATTGAATTATTTATGTATGTAGAAAAAAATATGCTTTGTAACTTGCTTCTTTGTTTGAAATATGTTCTTTTTAAATTACATGTTTCAGCGACAGTGTGAAGTATTTGCCAAAGGAGAGGCGTTCCCCACGCTTTGAAATACGACGAGAAGCATTTCCAGAAGCATTGCAGATTCACCAGCTGCACAGGTAAGGCCCTCATCATAGAGTCATCACGAGGCTTTCCTTTACCAGGGCTGGTACCCTTTTAGTATTGAGGTGTCTTGTGTGAGGCTGAGCTGGTTCAACAAGTGACAATACAATTCCACCCGAACATTCAAGATTAAAAAAGGAAATCACAGGAAGAAAATGGGACGTCTGTGAAGAAGAGCTTCCTAACTCATTGGATTCCTCGAGTCCAAATCAAAGTTCTATTTCTGAACTTGGAACGTTGTTCTGACCATTGACTCGTTGTGCCTCACCCACTCCGTGCACTCGCACACCCTGCAGTGATGTAGTTTCAGCATGGATTGGTTCCAACTCACTCCAGCTAATTACTTCTTATCGGCAAAACGCGCACTGAGTTAAATACTCGAGTGTGAGTGCGTGACACATCAGCTTTGTTCAGCTCTCGTCATTCTCATGCCACACATCTCACCTCTGCGGGACCGCATACCTCCATCTGTGCAACCACAGCTGCTAGATTCCACTCAGACCCTCATCAACACGTCTCACTCTGTCCCGCGATGTAACAATCCACAGAGCTCCTTATCTTATTTTGTATAGATTTACATAGTGCCTGAGTCCAAAGCTCTTTACAATATTTGTAATTGTTTACATAAGATGATAGTGGTTAAAATAAAGAGTGGGGTTATTAAAAGTGGTGGTGTAGTTATGGTGACAAGTGCGAGTGGTTAAGGAGGGGTAGGGGTAGTGCTAGGGGTAGTGATAGGGGTTGGGGTAGTGCTAGGGGTAGTGATAGGGGTTGGGGTAGTGATAGGGGTTGGAGTAGTGTTAGGGGTAGTTATAGGAGTAGTGATAGGGGTTGGGCTACGCCTGGTCGTAGCTGGGGGTTGGGGGCAGGGAGTTGCAGTAACAGGATGGGCTAGGGGAGGAGAGATGGGGGTTGTTTTAAGGGAGGAATGGAAGCTACAGGTTGTGATAGTGAAGACAATTGCTCTATGCTGCAGTGGGAGTTGGTTCCGGTGGAGGGGAGTGAGAAGGGAACAAGAAGGAGAGAGCAAGACTGGGCGCAGAGCGAGGGAGGCACAGAGAGGGGCGGTAGAGCCTGGGAGCAGAGAGGATGGGGTGGGACAGAGGAGTGAGCGACAAGAGATGGGGCAAGACCTTGGAGGGATTTCGATTTAAAGCTTTCGTGACTGCAGGGATTCATCTTCTTGGTTCTTTCGGTAAAGTCACGTAGAAGGGAAGTAATAAAATAATAAAAATAAAACATAAAATAATTCTCACGACGTTTTGGCCACAACGCAAGCAGCCGTCCTCAGGTGAAACCAGGTCTGTCGAGGCGACAGCGTCTGAATTAAACAGCACACGTGCTTGGAGCATATATATAAGCTGGGTTGGAAGGGGGGGGAAAGGGGGGGCACCTTAACAAAATAATTTGCATATCAAGAGGAATTTAGCATATTTATGGGAAATGCAGGTATGTGATTAGTACTACTTGTGTCCGTGCATTATGCAGGATTAGCAGCATCCAAGGGAGAGGATATGGGAAATGCAGGTATATGAATAGTGCTACTTTGCCCGTGCATGATGCAGGATTAGCAGCATCACAGGGAGGGGATAGGGGTAGCATTAATAAAGGGAATAAGTGTTAATAGTATGTAGCTGCAGTAACTAAACCCACCACGTAAACAACTAAAGTATAAACTACATAGTATCATAATTATACTAAATATACTCTACAATAAGCTGAGTTACTAACAGTAAGTAATACATTACAATTCTACGTCATAAAAAATATATATATAATATGCTTCCATCTAAACTTTATTCTCTTACATCGCACGAGTCTACACCGTACTATGTACTGCCATAGACAAACCCAAACATTAAATTATATACTGTATTGCTATAAACCACCCTATACCTTATTGTAATATTACACTATGTATTATTCTACCCACCCTAATGTATATCACACTGCTGTATATTCACTATACAATTACGATACTATATATTACTTCGTACATTGTATTAAGCATATACATTTTAAAAACTATTTGTTATTATACAGTGTGAAAGATACTAAGAGGAAGCAACAAAATATGTCAATGCAGCGGAGCAAAGAATCCATTCCCTGCGGAGAATACAATGCCAGTGAATGGAACGCGGTCTGAAAGTCACCGTAAACGTGAACACAATCAGTTAAGATCCGAAATGGTTTATTACGTCCTTCCAATGATTGCTAAGCCAGAATCCATCTTCTCAGTTGAAATTGTCTCTGTGTTTGTATATGTGGATAGCCTCATGAACGAATCTCTCATGGTAGCCAGATGGCTTGCAGAGAACCTCTGTCTTGGAGAAGTCAATATCATGTGAGCCCACTGAATTGTAACAGTGATCTGCCACGGCTGAGGTGTTTGTCCTACCGTGTTTCCAGTCTGCTTTATGTTCACGGATGCGGTCCGAGACATGTCGTTTGGTTTCTCCAATGTAACTGCTACCACAGAGGCAACTTAGTTTGTAGACGCCAGGGTACTGTATGTCTGGAACCACATTTTAACAGACGGGACCAGATCATGGATTTTATGTACTGTGTTGAATCGGACCTGGATCCGCCCTTGGCCCCGCCCACCTTTACGAACCTTCTAGCTCCCTCTTGATCCCTCTCGAGAGTTCTCCCCGGATACGTGATCACCCCCTAGCCCCCCCCACTTGGGGCCCCCTCTGTAGACACTCCGGATCACGTGTCTACGGGGTCAACCAGAGTGCCATGACCCGGGGCAACCCTTCCCCTGGGCTGACACTCTCCCACTCCCCCTTGTGGGAGCCCGCACTACACGCTATGCGTGGTGCCCGTGCTATCCCAGCGTTCACCAAGCCCCGCTAGGGCTGGTACTACACCCACCTACAGGGTGTACGCGATGACTGCATCGCGTGCCACGCCCCTCTCGGGCCGGCACCATACACTGACATCCCCGATGTCACTACACATGCATTCCTGCAGATTTTTCAACGCTAAATGCAAGCTTGGGGCAAGGCAACAATATAATCAGTCCCAGACCGCACCAAGACAACACCCAGTAGTCCCTGAATAAAATTGCACATTAACATTGAACTATCGATATATGGGTAAGGATCAAAGTTACAATTCACATTTGGAAATGTGTTTGTATCTAGCACCAATTTTCTTCTTCAGGATATTTTTTTGAAGATTGATTTACAATGTTAAGAGGAGGAAACAAGGTCGCTCCAAAACGATGGTGCGGCAATGGCAAAGGCTTTGTCACCTATTCCAGTTCTTGTTCTAGGGATAATAAAAAGGCAGTTAGATGGACGTCGTTGGTTTCTCGGGTTTGACAATGAGATTAATGCATTGGCGAAGTAAAGTGCGGATTTTGCCAATAAAGATTTTAAGGATGAACAGGGCCCGATGTAAAGTATTTTTGCACCAAATGATGTGAGATAAAAAAAAATACATCACTTGGCTATGTGCTGCTCATTCTGTCTCGGCATAATGCCAAGTGTGCACCTCTCCAAACTTAATTCCACACTTTTTATCTTTTTTTACCTCCGTTGTCAATGTCCATGTTTCGATCCACATGTCATAGCAGATAGAAATGGATTAATTACAATACATGTTCACAAAGCATTGTGGAATCCACTTATGTGCATGATTTGTCTTCCTTTGTTATGAATGCACAGTTAATATTCAACTAAAGGATCGTCATTTTATTGACCTGTACACTTCATTAAAAGTTGTCCATTTCGTTTGTTTGCAGTCTACTTTTTCATTTGTAGTCATAGTTAAAAAATGGGGGGAAAGTATATTAGCTAAATAAATGTTGCACCCTGATCTTCCTGCAGGTTTGAAGCACTGCCGTTGGATAGCCGCGCTTGGGATTTAAACTTTTTTGTTGGGGGCCCCGTGTGGTCCTTGGACTGGGGTCCCACGCCCAACGGCTCGCTGTCCAATCAGCACGTGGCACTCTACGCCAACAGTAGTGCCCTGGATCTGCACAAACTCAATCAGATTCACAGAGAGCCGGCCCTACTGCAGGTGTGGAATTTGGGACCGTTGCAGAGTACAAAGAGGTAACGCGTCACGCGTGTCTTACGTGTGATTTGTTCTGGCAGTGTTGTCTGAGTTGGTAAGATGCGTGTGGTTTTTCATCTTTTCAAGGAGCTTAAGTTGAGCATATGTAATGCGAGCAAGGATTGAGGGGGGCGGAGTCTGGGTCACGTGGGGAGAGGGAGGAGCTAAGGTCACGTGGGGGAGAGGATTTAAGGGAGGAACCGGAAGGGGATCAGGAGGTTGAGACAGAGTGAACCAGGAGGAGGCCACGCTGGGCAGGATAAGGAGAGTGGCGCGATCGCCACGCGGAGGGAGACGTCGGCACCGTCAGCCATCGGTGCCAGATCGTCAGAGGGCTAGCGAGCTGTGGAAGGCTGGCTGCAGAGCGGAGCAGCCGGGTGGCTGCGGAGAGGAGGAGCAGAGGAGCTGTGGAGTGAGCGTCGGAGGAGACGCGAACCTGAGCGCGGACGCCGTATTGAACCTGAGCGCGGACGCCGTATGAGGGAGATTCCTCGAACCCAATAAAGGACAACGGAGATCGACACTGAGAAAGAGTCCTTTATTACACATACACTTAGCAGCTAGTTCCCAGACAGTATCCAAACCAACGAAAATTTTCCAGCAGTCCGAAATGATCCGAGATGGCTGGTCAAGCCCAAGCAGCAACATCACCACACGAGCCATGGTGACATCACCCAGAATTAGTGGTGAATGGTGGTGGTTGTTGTATGTGTGTGTATGATTTTACTTCACGCTGGTCAGTGCAGATTTGTGAAAGTTGAGAGCCTGGACTGGGTTTAGCTATTAGCTGTCTCAGGGAATCGACATTTGATCAGTCACGACAAGTCACACAAGGTTGGTTGCATAAGACGACCTACTAAATATACATTTTCCTCTCTTTTCATTCTAAATCAACGCAGACTCGGCAACAATTTCTCGAAAGATGTTTATACAACCAGCCACAGACCATGGAATATAGACGTGGTTTTATATCGATGGTAATATCAAATAAAAATTGTATGTAAAGGTCAGGTAAAGTCAACATCTGAACTCCAAGATCCATGTATGGAGTATCCCGACAACTAGCGTGTGTCTATCAGAATCAGATGATTTATTCATCCTTGAGAAATCCGATGCTATTTTCACAGATATCGGTGCGGAAAAAGTTCCACATGCATATGAAATAAAGGACTCTCTCGCAGTGTCGATCTCCGTTGTCCTTTATTGGGTTCGAGAATCTCCCTCATACGGCGTCCGCTCTCAGGCTCGATACCGCGTCTCCTCGTACAGGTTCGCGTCTCCTCGGACGCTCACTCCGCAGCCCCTCTGCTGCTCCTGTCGCCAGTCTCACTGCTGCTCCTTCGCGTGGCAGCCTCCCCGGCTGCTCCGCTCCGCAGCCACTCTCCCGCAGCTCCGCGTGGCGCTCGCGCCACGCTCTGCCCTACATGGCCTCCTCCTCCTTCACTCTCTCTGCCCTACGTGGCCTCTTAGTCGTTACTCTCTCTGCCCAGCGTGGCCTCCTCCTTGTTCACTCCGTCACAACTCCCGATCCCCTTCCGGTTTCCTCCTTAAATCCTCTCCCCCACGTGACCATAACTCCTCCCGCTCCCACGTGACCCAGACTCCGCCCCCCCTTCATTCCTTGCTCGCATTACACATACATAGTTGCCATGTTTCACATTCTGAAGGTGTGGGCATTGATACTAAATCAGCCAGAACTAAAACGACTCATTGAGATTCCCAGGGTAGCAGAATAAATGTGCCAGGCCATTCTGCGTGGCTCCCTTATTTGCCTTCTAGCCTTGTTGGAAATCTAATTATCTTTCACCGCAAGCAGCTACGCACAGTGTTTATGTTAAGCACGTGTGGGCGGGAAATGGTCGTTTCTTTTTTTAACGCTGAAAAGAAAATACAAACCATGCTTTGATCTGAAAGCGTACAAATCTAGACTTTACCACATTACGGTGCATTTAGTCGCGTGGAATCTCAGCGGTTGTGTGCGTCATCTATTTTCAGGTCACTTTTCCAACCAGCACTGGCGTATGGAGTGGCACTTGATTTTGGATGCATATGGGATATGAAGTTCTGCCCAAGTGGGTCATGGGAAGATCCCACTGCCCCTGTGAAGGTATGAGATTACCTTTAACACATATTAGGAGGCTTTCGCGGCCAATATTATCCATAATAGAGATTTTTAGGTTAGATCGCGTAAATATAAATGTGTCGTTAAACCCGTCACCACCCGACAACAGCTAATTAGTAAGGTTTGTCACGTAAACAAAACATGCTAATTAGTGTTGGAGAGTAAATCCCACAACATGTACAATTCGAGTACAATGTTTCAATGGTAACTACAACCAGTCTCAAAGGGTGACAGCCACAATTATGACTGTCAACCTTACTAATTGGCTGTGGTGGGTTTAACGACATTTTTATTTACGCGATCTTACCCAAAAATTCCTCGATTATGGATGAGATTACCTCTGTTTGCAGTTAGAAGAATCCGTGCTATATACAAACGTACACCTGCTATTAGCACGGTTGGCTACGTACGGTGCAAAAGAAGGTCAACATACGTACAGGAGATCGGAGTGCGGTGACGTATGACGGACTGTTGGCGGTTTGACGGGGCGTAGGGATGAGTGCTGTTAGTGAGCACCCAAAGGCCGGTGGTGACGGTGTGGCCAGGAACCACAACGTACGGCATAACTGTGAGTTTGGTTTTAATCACAGCCAGTAAATGCACATCTGAAGAGATGTCACCAGTGTTGAGTATCATTACAGTAGAACTGCTTTTGTTCCATCATCCTGCTGTTCACAGACCCTGTTATCTGTAGATGCCAGGTGATATGTGAATCGCCTGGCCTCTGCAATTCCTCCCATAATTTTTTGTGGATCCCTAAAAAGTTTCGTCAAAAAAAATTGTATGCCAGAAAACTGAATTTGAGCTCTCATTGTGGAGTTGCCACTCCTAAGCGTGGACTACGCCTTGCAAAGTTGGTAACGCAGAGGGTTGTTAGTCAATCAATCCACAGCCCTTTTTGCTGTGGTTAAGTGTTCTTGAGGTGCAGGTGGCTGGCGTTGTTTACGAGCGTTGTGTAAAGTGGCATCCCATGCTCGTCTTTACTGCTGTGCAGGTGCCGCGAATGGCGCGAATGGGGCTTCTAGCCGCGGCCTTCTCGGATGGCAAGGTGCGAGTGTTCTCGCTTCCGCATGCGGAGAACCTGCCTCAGGCCCAGCTCACCGACGCTGAAGGTGACGCTCCGTCCGCATCCGTAGCGTTACCGACTAGCTCTTCCAAGTAGCTCTACCAACGAGCGTTATCGACGAGCTCTACTGACTAGCTCTACCTACTAGCTCTACCTAGTAGTTCTACCGACTAGCTCAACCGACTAGCTCTACCTAGTAGCTCCACCTAGTAGCTCTACCTAGTAGCTCTACCGACTAGCTCTACCTACTAGCTCTACCTAGTAGCTCTACCTACTAGCTCTACCTAGTAGCTCTACCTAGTAGCTCTAACTAGTAGCTCTACCTAGTAGCTCCACCGACTAACTTAACAACAGAGTAGAGGCCGGGCCCAGAGAGGGAGGAATGGGGCAACGGCTTCGGCGATTGACGCTAATGGCGCCACTGCCTACAGTGAGGGGAAGCTCTTCGTAGGCTTGTTTTTTGAAAGCCGAGTTTAAAGTGCATTTCCTTTCTCACTATCCGTGTAAATGCCTCTCAGGAGGGGTTGCTCAATTCGCATCATGTCCTCATAGTTTGTGCTGTTTTCCTTTTAGGCTCTCAAGCTGCTGAACAAAATATATATAAGGTAAGGGCAGATACATCCAAAAATGTTGCTGAAGATGAATGCTGATTGCATGATGTTTGGTGGCACCCACGTTGGTGGAAATAGGGCCTGAACGCCCCGAAATGCCATGGTGGGAGTGAACATGTGAACCCTGTGACTGCGTTCCAGAAGGAATCAACGATTCATCTTTATTTATTTATTTAACTCGCAGATATACCACTAGACACACATAGAGACCCACAGACATGCTCAGAGACCCATAGACACAACAACAACCACCATTTGCCACTAAGTGGCTGTGATGTCACCACGACGCTTGTGCCAGGCTATGTGCACCTTGAGGCCACGTGAAGTGTCGAACGCCCGCTGGCAGGAGGTCACAGGGCAAACCTAGGTGCCACAGGTCGACTGACTGAGACGACTGGCTGATGCACTACCCGTGCCCCCTACTGTGCCAACTTGCTGTGCTTTAACCACCCGGCGTTCCGCTCGTTGTTGTGAGCGTCGCTCCTCCGCCCTCCGTTGTTGTAGGAGGGCGACTGCCTCCAACTGCCCAGAGGCGTCTTTCATGAGCCTCCTCCACAGAGGCCGATCTTGACACCGCTGGTACCAGTCATCGGCAAGTCGACTCAGCTCCACATCCTCCTGTACCAGGGAATGGCTCCGACTCCCGGCCACGTTTTACCCGGGCCCGCTCACCATGATGAAGGTCCTTAATTATCGTGAGCAGAGGGTCAGGGACTCCAAAAGCATGAAGAACAACCCACAGCCCAGGCTTACTGATGGTATCATAAGCCTTGACCAGGTCAATAAAGCAGAGATGTAGGTCTTGTTGGAATTCCCTACACCTCTGCTGTAGCAAACGGACAGAAAATATAGCATCTGTGCAGGACCGCCCTTTCCTGAAACCACATTGGGGCTCCGCAAGCCTCTTCTCAGCATGCCTGGCAAAGCGATGTTGAATAATCCTTGCCAGGACCTTTCCCGGCCTCACACTGAGGAGTGAGATGCCCCTGTAGTTGTTACAGTCTGTGCGGTCCCCCTTCGTAATAGGTGTGGTGCTGCAGGTTACTTTTTTGATGGAGTTAAATAGGGATTTGTGATCGCGGGCCATTGAGGCAGACTCCATCTCCTCGCAACCCGCGACCACCACCCATCCTTGCAGCGCCTCAGGGCTCTCCGAACCTCCGAGCGAAGGCTGCAGTAAGCCTCCTCATTCTATGACGTGGGATGCTGTAGACGATCAGAGTGGCCCTGTTGTTTTTTCTCAGCCATCCTGAACACCTCTGTTAGCCAGGGTCTTTGGGGAGGTCTGGACCGCGTACTCAAAGCAGTCATTGCAGCTGCCCTGAGTCACAGTCCTAAACCTCGCCCATTTACCCTCGACATCTGGAGGAGTGGGGGACGATACCAACCCCAGCCGCAAGCGATGATGAAATTCTTGCTTGCAACTTTCATCAGCTAGCTGAGACCAGGCCACCTTAGGTTTGAATAGGGTCCTGGGTGTACACCCACCACCGGAGTACACGGTAGGTCCTGGTGTCAAGGACATGGGCCCGCATCCGCTGTTCTGTCACTATGTAGTCCAGCACATGTTCTTGTTTGGACCCGGCATGCATCCATGATTTTATGTGGATGCGCCGATGCCAGAACAGCGTGTTGGTAATTACAAGCCCATGGGCTGCACAAAACTCTAGCAGCCTCCTACCATTGTTATTGAGCTGATCTGGCCCATGCCTTCCAATCACTCCAGACCAGGTGCCAGCATCATGACCAACTCGGGCATTGAAGTCACCCAACAAGATGACTATCCCGAGGGGTCAATTTAGCTAGCACCTGTGACAGGAGGTCATAAAAGGCTCATCGGCCGTGCCTGCATCCCTCCACGGATGTTCATCTTCGGTGGAGGCATAAGTAACCACGACCACCACTCCTCGCCTCCGGTTGATGGGAAGGTGAGCCCAAAGTAGCCTGGACCTTACAGCTTCCCGTGCCTGACCGCTACGCTCCCACGTCCCCTTAATTTTTTTGTTCAGAAGAAGAGCCACTCCCTGTTGTTTGGTAGTCTCCTACCCCAAGTAGAGGACTGTCCACCCCTCATGGTGGCAGGAGCCAGAGCTGGTCCACCGGACCTCCTGAATACCACAGAGATCCAGGCGGGACCGTGCCAACTCCCGACAGAGCAGTGGCAGCCTCTCCTCTGCAGTGAGCATTTGAACATTCCACGTGGCCATCCGTGGTGGCTTTTTGTTGTTTATGGAGGAGCCCCGAGGGTAAAGATTCAATCTCCTGGCCAGGAAATGTCATAGACGCCTGTCCCCCCGGGGCCTCCGGCACAAGCTTATTAATTAGATATTTTTTACGTGGTTTTGTGGTAATTTATAGAAGGTGGAGGGGTTACCAGCCCCACGCACCCGTCCAGAGCCCCCATTTAGCCGCTTTGGTGGTTACAAACGCCCTGAGAGGAAAGGCCAATCGGAATTGGCCCTCCCCCCCACAGCACTGTCCACGACAATGTTGCCCGTCCGGCACCACAAGGAGGTAGGGGGTTGTTTTTGCCGGATAGACACACACA
The DNA here is from genome assembly GCA_014621495.2 of Entosphenus tridentatus. Taxonomy (NCBI): domain Eukaryota; kingdom Metazoa; phylum Chordata; class Hyperoartia; order Petromyzontiformes; family Petromyzontidae; genus Entosphenus; species Entosphenus tridentatus. Next base: position 353,347 of record CM025631.2, read on the forward strand.
CAGACACACATAGAGACCCACAGACATGCTCAGAGACCCACAGACACACACAGACATACATAGAGACCCATAGACACATTTTTTACATACTCAGGCAACTGATATGCAATACATTTCGGTTATGTGTTTACATATTTGTATAGAGGCTTCACAAATAACAGCTTTAGTCTGGTGCGCTAGTGTAGCATGTCCACGGTATAGTCCCTGCACTCTTAGACAAATTCATCTCTCCTGCATCCCCCAAATAAACACGAATGTTTGGTGTAGGCCTTGTGTATGAAACCCTTTAGTCTGAGTAAAGTAGCGTCTGCATTACATGCAATGCACTATCCGTCTGTCTCAACTTGCATGCTGCATGTTTCCCTCACCCCGCAGCTCACTCTAGCCCACGTTTCATTTGGCCCGAGTCTCACTTGGCCCATTCTGAGCTTTCCTCACATACCCACGACTTTATGTCAAGCTCGTGTGGCTCTCTCCGCCTCTGTCTCCCTCTGCGTTGCTTGCTTCGTGTCTCAGTCGCTCCGTCTCTACCTCTCCCTCTGTCTCGCTCGCCCGCCTTGTTTACCTCGTGTGTCACTTCTCTCATTTGCCCCATGCCTCACTTACCCAGCCCACTCCTCCCTCATCCAGCCCACTCCTCACCCAGCCTACGCCTCTCTCACCCAGCCCACGCCTCCCTCACCCAGCCCACTTATCACAGACCCAGCCCATTCCTCCCTCACCCAGCCCACGCCTCCCTCACCCAGCCCACTTCTCACAAACCCAGTCCACGCCTCCCTCACCCAACCGACTCCTCACTCACACAGCCCACGCCTCCCTCACCCAGCCCACGCCTCCCTCACCCAGCCCATGCTTCACTCATCCAGCCCACTCCTCCCTCACTCAGCCTACGCCACCCTCACCCAGCCAGCGCCTCACTCGCACAGCTCACTCCCTTACTCAGCCCACTCCTCCCTCACCCAACCCACTCCTCGCTCACTCTGACCCTCCCAGGCCTCTCTGTGCCCCACTATGCACCGTCGCCACCGCTCACCACGTTCGTCCATAATGGTGCCTTGAAAGAAAATAGAAAATAATAAGCAGCGACGTTTTAGGCAATGGCCCTACTTCACAGCAAATCGAAATAAGAATCTTTATTTAGACTGGAGGAGGAATCTGATGAGCCATGCATCTCTTTTTCACAGATGTCCAGTATGATCAGGTCAGCAAGTCACAACAACAACACAATACATAACAACACGATAAGGAGTCCAAAATAGAGAACATGGTAAGCAAGTCACTAAATGTAAATAAATATGGTATCGAACTTGCATAATACAGTATATTTATTACATAAATCCAATTTAACAAGCTTGGGCAAGGCAGAAAAAACAAAAACATTCCCATATATTCTTGGGTCTTTCGGTAAAGTCACGTAGATAGGTTCAAAGAAAATAACAAAAAACGACGACGTTTCGATCGCAACACAAGCAATCGTCATCAGGAGAAAAAATAGCAGGAAAGCTGCTGAGGCAGGATGTTTTAAAGGTTTGAAATGGATGTAGCCCAAGGGTCATAAGCGAAGTGGGCGGGGCTAGTGATGTTGAAATGAGAAATTAGCATGTCAATGTAAGATCGCTAAGCTACCGCCACATTGAGGAAAACGAGCAATGGTGGCTGTGTTAGTGAGACATTTAACCTGTTAATGTAAAGACATTTAACCTGTTAATGTAACACCAGAGAGTCGAAAATAACTACTAACATCGGAAGGTAGGATAGAGACATCACAGCCACTTATGACTTAAACTGGTTAATAACGTCCTTCCAATGATTCTGGGTTGAAATTGTGTCTGTGTCTATTTATATGGATGGCTTCATGAACGAATCTTTGTTGATAGTCAGTGGGCTTGCAAAGTACCTTCGTCTTAGAGAAATCTATTTCGTGTGAGCCTACCGCATTAAAACAATAATCAGCCACGGCCGAGGTATTGGTCCTACCATGTTTCAGATCTGCCTTATGTTCACGAACACGGTCAGAGACATGTCGCTTAGTTTCCCAAATGTAACTACTGCCGCAGACACAGCTTAGTTTGTAGACGCCGGGGTATTGCATGTCAGGGATCACATTCTTCACAGATGGGATCAGATCACGAATTTTATGTACTGCGTTAAATCGAACCTGGATTGTGTGTTTGCTCATGATTTTGGAAATATTTTTAGTGACCCTGCTATGTATGGCAAGGTGATGGTTTTGATTGGGTCCTCAAATGGTTCTTTCCCAACGGTTGGGGTGATAGCTTTACGGATTGTGTGGTCTGAATATCCATTCATCTTGAGAACTTGGTGTACGTGTTCCAGTTCATTGGCTAGGTGATGGCGGTCGGAAATACATCGAGCTCTATGGTGTAGAGTTTCGATGTGGGAATTCTTCTGGGATGGATGGTGGTAGGAGTCAGGTTTTAGGTAGGCATCCATATGGGTGGTTTTCCTGTAGACAGTTTCCCATTGAGCCATCTGGTCTCTTTTCAATTAAAACATCCAAGAATGGTAACTTGCCATCCTTTTTACACCTCCAAGGTGAATTTGATGGCTGAGTGAATGGAATTGATGTGGTTGAGGAATTGGTTCAGAGCTGGTCGGCCATGTGGCCAGATGACAAACGTGTCATCTACGTACCTCTTCCACAAAGCGGACGTAGAGTGGATGCCTGGATGGCATCTGTCTCACATTTTTCCATGAAAACATTGGCTACAACTGGAGATAAGGGAGAACCCATTGGGGTACCTTCAACTTACTCTTTGGTTCTTTCGGTAACGTCACGTAGAAATAAATAAAATAATAATATAATACGACGTTTCGATTGCAATACAAGCACCCATCAGGTACAAATGAATGAGAAAACAAACATAGTAAACTTGGAAATACAATGCAATACAACACAGAGAGTCGGCCAACATAACAGTCAACACTCCACCTGGTTGATTACGTTCTTCCAAAGATTGCTTCATTTGAGAGAGAGACAAAACATAGACACGGAGACACACAGACAGAAACACAAGCAGAGAGACTCACACAGAGACAAACAGTGTCTGTGTCTCCATGTCTATGTTTTGTCTCTCAAATTTAGCAATCTTTGGAAGAACATAATCAACCAGGTGGGGTGTTGACTGTTGTGTTGGCCGACTCTGTGTTGTATTGCATTATATTTCCAAGTTTACTATGTTTGTTTTCTCATTCATTTGTACCTGATGATGGTTGCTTGTGTTGCAATCTAAACGTTGTATTCTATTATTATTTAATTTAATTTATTTCTACATTACTTTACCGAAAGAACCAAAGAGTTATTCCTGCAGTCACGAAAGCTTCAAGTCTAGTTTGTACCTTCAACTTGTTTGTGGAATGTTCCATTCCAGGTGAAGTAAGTGTTGGTGAGGCAGCGTCTCACTAGGGCCGGTACATCAGCATTAAGTAATTGTTGGACCAAATCTTCAATGATTGCAATGGTGTCAATCACAGGAACTTTGGTAAACAAAGAGACCACATCGAAACTAATGAGCAAATCACCTGGAGATAGTGAGATGTCCTTTATTAACGATACCAAGTGAGCTGAGTTGAGGACAGCTGAGGTAGTCTTACCAGTGATGGTTGTAAGGTCTCAGACATAAATCGGGCCAGTTTGTAGGTGGGTGAGTCAATGGTGGAGACGATAGGGCAGAGTGGTGTGCCTTGTTTATGGATTTTTGGTAAGCCATACAATCTGGGTGGTCTAGCAGCAGAGGGTTTTAAGGAAACCCGCTTGGTTGGTTCGATCAAAGATGTCGAATCAGTGATGATATTGTTGATTTTCGTAACGAGGCGGTTGGTGGGATCTCTTTTAATTTTGGTATATCTGCCATCATTAAGTAGGTCCTGAATTTGTTTTATTGTATGTGGTTTTGTCCATGATGACTGTGGCATTGCCCTTGTCGGCTGAGACGATGACGATGTCATCTCTCTGTTTTAATTGAGAAAGCTCAAAGCGCTCATCTTTACTGATGTTGCTAATAGGTGTCTTAGCGTTTTTGAGGATTGCAGCGATTTCCGATCTTGCCACGTCTGCAGCAATGTGTCCCAAACCCTGAAGGGATACGTCGACCTGGGCAATGATATCATCAACTGGGCTGTGTTTAGGGGTGACTGTGTAATTCAACCCTTTGACTAGAACCGATTTTAGGCTGTCTGAAGTTGGACTGTTACTATGATTGATGACAATTTTGTCCACATCTAACTTTTTTTATGTGTGGATCTGGCTTCTTCTTGGAAAGGAGGTTGAACTTGGAAATATGGTTATCTTTGCATTTAGCTGACATTGAGGCAGCTGAAGAGGCTGTCATGTTATCTACATGTTCCCAATCAGATGTAGACATTGTTTCCATCAATGTTAAGTGTGATTTCAGGAGAGTCTTGTCTAAATTGTCTAGTTAAAATCAGAGCAATTTTATTTTCTCTGAGATCAGAGCTAGGCCAGCCCTGAACAAGATCCGTTTAGCATTAGGAGAAGTGACAGCAGCAGATGTCAGTGTGAAGGCGATTGGTATTAGCTTTAAAAAAGAACCATCTGAGGACCCAATCAAAACCATCACCTTGCCATACATAGCAGGGGTCACTAAAAAGATTTCCAAAATCATGAGCAAACACAAAATCCAGGTTCGATTTAACACAGTACATAAAATTTGTGATCTGATCCCATCTGTGAAGGATGTGATCCCTGACATGCAATACCCTGGCGTTGACAAACTAAGCTGTGTAGTTACATTGGGGAAACTAAGCGGCATGTCTCGGACCGTGTTCGTGAACATAAGGCAGATCTGAACCACGGTAGGACCAATACCTCGGCCGTGGCTGATCATTGTTTTTGCGTGGATTTTTTTCCTCCACATTTATAAACATGTGTAGTGGGTTCAACTGAGTCGCACTCTTAGACTTTGAGGCAGCACATTTATTTAGTTCCAACACAATGGGGTGACTTCACCCTTAACAACACAACTGCCTAGCGTGGTGACCACCCTGGCTAACTACACTGGTTATTTGAGTAACTATTTACTACGGACCCAGGACCAACAACATACTGCCCGAGTCCACGTGCTGGAAGACTCGTAGAACGGAGATCATAGACGAAGGTTTTCTTCCCCGGGACGGACAACCCCAATTCCTCTCGGGACTGCTTATATTCTCTGCGGCGTGGCCGGTTCTGCCCTTGGCCACGCCCCCCTTCCAGAACCATCGGGAAGAACCTGGGTTCCAATCACGTGACCCTCCTAGCCCCCTCTTGGGGCCCCCCTGTCATTAAAACCGATCACGTGTCCTCCCAGGTCAACCAGAGTGCCATGGCCTTACCCGACCTCTCTTAGGTTGGCACACATACCGTGCCCTCTAGGACCGGCACTGCACTTACAGCATGGTGCCATCCAGCGATGTCACTCCACGCACACCGTGCCCCTCTAGGGCCGGTACTGCACCCACAGCATGGTGACCCTAAACATATAGATAAACAACAGAACAATCTACACTTATGTTTGTACAACATTAAACATAATGATACACATTCTTTACACATGCAAAGACAAAGATCCCCTGTTTAGCCTTAACAGGCTTTTGGGGGACAGTGCTGTTAGCGATCACCTATAAAGGCCGGCTCGACACACGAGGGGGTGCTTGGCCAGCACCACGCCCGGCCACCTTTGTATTCCTAGTGGCGATGTTTACTACACACCGCACCAGGTACTCATTTGAGGCTGAGTCGACCTAGGGGAAGCCAAGGACTGGTTCAGATAATCGTCACCAGTGTTGGCTGTGAGCGGGAATCGAACTCGGGTTGCTGGGTTCGTAGCGCAGTGCGCTAACCGCTACACTACCCATGATATAAGTTTTTTGGGTTAGATTGCGTAAATAAAAATGTTGTTTAACCCGCCACCACCCGACAGCCAATTAGTAAGGTTTTTCACGCAAACAAATCGTGCCAATTCATTACTAGTTCAGCACACCGGTGTGTTGGAGAGTAAACTCACTACAACATTTACAATTCGAGTACCGTGACGTTTCACCGGTCATTACAACAACCAGCATCATCAGGCGACGGCCAGAATTGCTACGCTCCCCACATTACACGTGCACACGCACTCTCTCGCGCATCCACGCTCACATTGTTTATGTTTTAAATCAAATAATTAGCTTTGTCGTTCAACAGGTCAAACCGGTGGTCACATTGGAGGTGGGCTCTGTAAATTTACAAGCCTCTTCAACAAATGGAGCTTGCTTCTGCTTGGCTTGGTCACCATTGCAGAGCCATTCTCATTTGGCTGTCGGATTTTATGACGGTACATTTATTTGCTTCGTTACTCTTACACCGCTTCATTCGGGGAAAATTTCATTGCACACAACGCTGTAGAAATTTTTTTACGCGCAAAATTATTTTTTGGCAAGCAAAATCTACAATTTGAACGTTTCCACTCAAGAATGTTTCAGTGTTTTGACTCCTTAAGCGGTCATTTCTTTGTTTCCGTCTGCTACGCAGCAGAACTGCCCTGCCTGTTATCACGCACTAATTGTCAAATGCAAAGACAAAGATCCCCCTTAGAAACGTCAACATTCTGTTGGGGAAAGTGCCGTTAGCAAGTAGCACCTATGAAGGCCGACAAGGCACACGAGGGGGTGGGTGGCCAGTACCATACCTGGTCGCCTTTGTCTCCCCAGTGCTGATGTTTTACACACTGCACGAGGTACTCATTTAAGGCTGAGTCGACCTAGAGGAGGCCCAGGACCATTTAAATATTCGCTGCTGTTATCGGTTGTGAACGGGAATTGAACTTTGGTCGCCAGGTTCGTAGTGCAGTGCGCGTTAGCCACCACATTACAGCTCCACACACGCACATACGGAAGCACACACAAATTCGTTGACGTCACCACAGCAATTGCATGTGGCAGGAAACTATTGAGGTTTGATTGATTTTATTTCTTTACACCTATTAGAAACATTTAGCCTAAAGCTGCTTTACAAGAATGACCCGCGGAAGTGAGTACGTCGAACTTCTTTCGCACCATACGGAGCCAACCGTGCCAATCGGAAGTGCGGTGAAATGACATCTACAGATTTTGGCGTGATCACAATTTAATCTTGTCTCTGTGATCTTGTCTACATCATCAATAACATGTTATTTCTAAACGTCTCTTACCCTATGATCGTCGTGGAAAATGCTGATATGGGTGAATGGAGATATTTTATTTTCCTTTTGATGCGAAAGCAGCAAGATTACCCTTATTTACGGTCCGTTTCAGGTTCCGTTGGGCTGTGGGATTTGACCACTAAATCCAGCCTCCTCCGTGTAAAGAAGCCAGACGGAAACGTGATTCTGTATCCGTACAACACGTTTAGCGCCCACGACAATCTCGTCAAGTCACTGGCTTGGTGTCCCATGAACAAGTAAGTCGTTTTAAATGCTTACAGCGAGACTTCGACGTAAAAAAAAGACTGACAGAGATAAGATGTTGGCCCTCTAAATATATTGCTGCAGAAGGATAATGTTGCATCTTAAGCTGGACCAAAAGAGGGCTCAACGTAGAAGTAAGTAAACGTTGCAACATAGAAGACAACTTGATGATGCAGGCAGTGATGAGAAGGAAACTATATTCTTTGGGTCTTTCGGTAAAGTCACGTAGATAGGTTCAAATTAATATAAATAAAATAAACAAAAATCTACGACGTTTCGATCGCAACACAAGCGGTCGTCATCAGGCGGAGTGAAAAAAGGAAACTGCCTCTATTTTGACGCCATATGTATGATGGATAACAACAGGAAAATTAAAAGTGTGTTGTTTGGAAAAATGGAAGGAACCGGGAAGAGAGGAAGACCTCATAGAGAATGGCTTGATGATGACGACATAAGAGATTGGTGCCAGAAAGATGTGGCCACTACTTGAGCATATTGGCACAAGACAGAGGAAAGTGGAAAAAAAATACAAAATGTGCATTGCACACCTACTGGATATCTGTCCATGGATCGTGATGATGATGATTGAAGAAATGGATTAAATTGTAGAATTTCATTTCACCTTTTGAACTGCAGATTTCTCTGCAAGGAGGGTTAGTAATTTGCAGGCCTCGATGGCCATTCCCCTGCACAGCGACAAGCTGATGGTCAGAGCCTCACCCCAAAGGTTAATTCTTGAAAGCTTTCCGTGATTTCCATTGAATGCTTGTGCTACGTGCTACACTATTTTTCCTCCGGAGTCCTTTGGCCCTGGGAAGCAGATTTACATAGGCTAGATGTGGCGAGGGCGGTTTTCAAAGGCCTTAGCAGCTGGCGCAGATGGGACGAGCATTTTGTGTTGTGCAAAGGCAAAGACGAAGCGGCAAGGAGCCTCCCTCAGAGCGTCGCTTGCCTCCTGGGTGAGGGTGAGAGGTTGTGGTGTGGTGGCACGGCCCTGCGGTAGAGGGCTCGCCGCTTGTCGTGAGGGTTCGTGGTTCAAATCCGGCAGGCCGTCCTGGTTATCACTGCAAGCCTATTGTATAATACACACGGCCGATTCACAGCGGACGTTAAAAATCCTCTGACGTCATTCAGAGTTCGCCCATTGTGTCTGTATGTATGTTGAATTTCTTTTGCACCGCACGTAGCCAAATCGTGCTTAATCGGAGGTGCGAGGGAAGGACAACAAAATAAACACAAAAATCTGATTTAAAGAACTCAGTTTTGTCAATTAAGATTATTTAATAGTGCACGGCTCCAGTGGCGTCCTAATATCAGAAGGAAGAGTATTCCGGATGGACGCAGAAGCACATCTTAAAGTGTGCGATACAGTGAACTGTCTTTGTTAGATGGTTGGCCAAAAGCTGGTGCTGAGAGGATGACCGGAGTTCACGTGATGGTATATGTTGCTTGATGAGATCAGCAAGGTATTGTGGTTCATTTGTGGAAAGCACTTTGTGTAAATGAGTGTGACCTTATAATGTAGTGACCCAAAAGTGTTGTAACGTACACAAAGGCAAAAACTAACTTGTTTGTGATGTACATTACACGTAGTCACTATTATTAACGGGCGTGTGTTTTTTTTATGTTATATCTGGTGCTGTATTGTTTTAGAAACTTCTTGGTGACAGCCAGCCACGACCGTTGGATTAAGTTTTGGGATGTGCGACGGGCGGAAGAGCCGAGCAGCGCGATTCGCCGCCACCAGAACACAGAGGTCGCGTGGCTGTTGCACAGCTGCGGGGTCGTGGTGGCGCAGGAGAACTGCTACGCTGCGTTAGTTCACAACGCTCGCTGGGCTCGCACACACTAACTGGCTTCACACACATTGGCCTCACACACGCTCCCTGTCCTCTCACACACACCGGCCACTCACACACACTCACTGGCCTAACACACACAAACTTACTGGCCTCACACACTCACTAGCCTCACACACTCACTGGCCTCACACACTCACTGGCCTCACACACTCACCGAGTACATAAAACTGCTGATTTTTGAACACTAATTGCAATCTTGGGCAAGGCAGCTAAACAACAGCAACAGTCCCAGACCCCACACCAAAACAACACACAGAAGTCCCTCAATAAAATGGCACATAAAAATGTAACTATCCACACTCGGGTAAGGATCAAAGTTACAATACACACCTCAGCATAATGAACCCTGGCAACATGTCAAACATATAATATATCATTGGTATGCTTATTGTTTTTTTTATATAATCGAAGGACATTTATTGAGAAAACAATGTTTTTTTTGTGAATTTGGGTTACAGATATGGAGTAAATGGCATTCACTACCTGGATTATGGCTTCCTGGGATACAAACCATACCTCTTCAACCCCAGAGTGGGAACGATTTGGGTTCGTATATATTTCACAAGCTGAGAAAACGAGTTTTAACTTTTGCATCGAGGCCTCTTTTTTTTCACACATCAACGCCTCGCAAAGCTAAGTTCGCGCTTTTGTCTCACACTTGTATGTTCTTTTTGCTATTTACCTTCAACCCCACATTTGTTTTCTTGTGGAAATGGTGAAAGCAGTCACTGTCTGATTTTTGGTACACTTTAGTTACATACGGTGGAACATTCTTGAATAGTAAATGTTCACTAGTTTTCTTCGTCTATAAAAATCAGACCCTTTATTGAGACTGCAGGAGGAGGAATCCGATGAGCAATGAAGCTCTTTTTCACAGATGTCCAGTAGGGGCGCCTGATCAAAAATGTACCACAACAAACAATAAAACAGGATCGGAGTGCAAAATAGAAAAAAAGGTAAAGCTCATCACACAAAAATCAGTAAAGAAATAAAATAAAAATCCATAAAGTATTCTAGTACAAATTGCAAAAGGGCATACATTCTTGCAGATTTTTCAACACTAAACGCAAGCTTGGGAAAGGCAGCAAAACAACAACAGACCACACCAAGACAACACCCAGTGGTCCATCAATACAATTGCACATTAAAATTCAACTCACCATACACGCATTAAGGATAAAAGTTACAAATCACATTTGCCAATGTGGCTGTATTCAGCACCAATATTCTGCTTCAGGATATTTTTTGAAGGAAGATTTACAATGTTAAGGGTAGGAAACAAGGTAATTATGGCTTAATGGAAGTAAAGGTCTTTTTTTATGTTTTAAATGTTCCAGAGGCGTTGTCAAGCAGTGTCTTGCTATATCCGTGTCTTCTCAGAGTGTGTCGGGCTCGGACTGGCTGAATGCGGTGTTTTCAGGAGAAAGCACGGGAGAAGTGATCGGCGCCATTCTTCCAAACTTTTGGAAGAACCCACACAACATCAAGCACCCCTACTACAGCAGATTTGTAAGCAGCTAGTTTTTCCCAAGCTTTTTCACGTAACATTTTGCTTCTGATTGCCACACCAGTGACTGACGGAGCATGATTTACCAATATAGGAATTTGGAGGCTGCAAATGTCCCTTCGGATAAATACTGATAACACTGAATCTCGTATTATTGGTGCTCATTGCAGTTATCCGTAAACCCAAGGCTGAAGACGTAAGATTCATCACGTCTGCTCGCAGCTAAAACGTCTTCGTGTAATTTAACTCGTACTATTTGTTAAAAACTCTTACAAGCAATAACTATTGAGGGTTTCCTAAGTATATGCTCGTGCCAAATTTAAAACACCAGATTAAAATTTTCCAGACACCCTTTGGTGCATGCCGCATTCTCTAAGGAGAAGGATGTTTGCTTTTGGCTGTCTTTACTCTGAAGGGTTTTTGCTTTAAGTCGTTGGCCTATTATCCATTGGTGTTTTTGAAGGCAGTGGTTTATTTTAACATTGATAAGAGAGATGCTTATTTTTTATTATTTGAGCAAATTATGCTTTACCTAGCCACCCGTAGTTGGATAATGTTAATAGTGATGAAACCTACAGTGATACTCTCTTTACAGCCAGTGTACGCAACCCAGCTGAAAGACGTCCCTTGCAATGAAGAAGGACATCGGGAGGAAGCAAGTCCGCCCAGTTCTACATTAAATGAGCAAAATGTGACAGTGGTGGCAACGGATGGAAACCTGTCCAAGTACACAGTCGTGTTTCATGACACTGACCTGGTAGGAACCTGGGCACATCCATCATCATCACATGGCTCTGCTGCTCACCCATTGCCTCGCGCGGCAGCCAAGCAGTCACTTCCAAGAAAGATGAATGGAGAAAATTGTACTCGGGTGAAATATAACAGATAATACATTTATTCAGGGGAGTTATAAGAGAGAGGTGACAAGATCTGTATCCATGCCTTCAACAAATGCCGGTTACTGCTACTCACCCCATGATGGTCTCCCCATATACATCATCCACACAACTCCCAAACCATCCAGAATGCCGTTGCCAGGCTTCTCACCCACAGCCACGAACGGAAACATCACCCCAGCGCTCGGATCTCTCCACTGGCTTCCAGCGGCCCTAATTCCACTTCCGCACCATACAGGCAGACCTCGCTTGGCGCTCAAAATGTGTTCCTGGAGGAGAAGTCGGCGCTATCAATCCGGCGCTAAAATAGGGGTCATTATACCGCTGTATACCACATACGAAATAACCCTGTTATATATGAGGGCTTCATTGGTGTATCGGTAATACAGTGGATAATTGATTATCCAGCATGCGATTATCCGGCTGCCATCATCCGGCGGCCCCAGGCTGATCCAGCGAACCTCCATCACAGCTAATGATGCAGTCGTTACTAGTACAACACTAGTAATGTGGCTGTCGCCTGATGAAGCTCGTAATTACTAGCGAAGCGTGTGCTCAGATTGTAAATGTTGTGGCTTGGCTCTCCAACACACCGGTGTGCTGTACTCGTGACGAACTGGCATGTTCTGTTTACGTGACAACCCTTACTAGTTGGCTGTGTCGGGTGGTGGCGGGTTTTAACGACACATTTATATATTTACACAATCAAACCCAAAAAAATCTCTTGTGGGTGATATTGGTCGCAAAAGGCCTCCGTGTTAAACAGATGATAAGAATAAAATGTATTTTAACATCATTAGTATGTACTGTACTCACGAGTGCATTCTACTGTACTCCAAAGCAGCAGTCGCTTTTGAAAAAGAGCTATATGACTCAGTGGGCCTTACCTGGCAATATAACAAAAAATTGTTAATAGTTTTAGCGGTGGTAGACGAGGTTGCAGGAGCTGCTGCAGTCACTCCGGGTCTTAGTGATGCCCTCAGTCAACATTTCTCTGGTGAGGGATATTTTATTATTTATTTTATTTTACCAGGTAAGGCCCACTAGTTATATAGCCATTTTTTCAGAAGCGAACTGGCCACAAATGATAGCTCAACGAGGTGGCTTATCACGTGGAAATGTATAGCAGCCAAATACTCTAAACGCACGTTGATTGTAAATGTGGAGGGAAAAAACGGAGGACCTAGGGAAAAATCCACGCTACCACGGGGAGAGAGACATGCAAACTTCAAATATACAGGCATCGTCAGGGTTAAGATCGAACCCACGACCTTCTGTATACCAGGCGAGGTAGTTAACATCTTGACAGTGTGGCACTTTTAGGTGAAGCCTGAGACTCCTGGTCTCATGAGATCTTACCTGGCTAAATGTACAGTAATAAAAGATATATTTTTTTACAATGCAGTCGTGACCACGAACTGATGATAGAATCGCGGGTAGTGGGGTCTGGGTGGCTTGGCGTGCTTTGCTGTGATTGGCTGAGCGAGTGAGGGGGCGGAGTTACGTGTCCTCGACCGACGCTGCTGCATGTTCTCACTCGTCGGGCACTTTGTAGATATTTCGATTTAATTTATTTTAGTTAAAAAATGTCCTCCAGGACAAAGAGCGCTATCACGAGACTGGCGTTCTGCGAGCTTGCGCTAAGCGAGGTATTCTCGTAATAGGAAGAGAGTGGGAAACATAAGTGAGACGTGAGAGGTGAGACATTAAAACATGTCCACAGTCGAATCCATGTACTTTTAGACATTCTGCTCTGCTGCATCGCCTAAACTAACACGAATGTTGGTTGCTACAGAGAGGCAGGGAGAGAGACGGAGAGACGTGTGGTGTCACATGGGTAGAGAGATGGAAAAAAATTACATTTATTTTGACAGGGTTCAGACCTATACAAATGTTACATTTTGTTTTAATATTAATAAGCAATGCATTGTCGCTGAGTATTTGTGAAAAGTGCTTTTTTTGAAGTCGGGATGTAATGAATCCAAGCACATGAATCACGTATTGCCGTGTGTTTTTGTGCTGCAGACGTGTTTTGATGATACCAATAACCGAGAACCCTTTCAAAACATGAATTTTACAAGCAGCAACCACACAACCTTGGAAGGAAAGCTCCCCATTACGGGCATTCACAAGGTAAGACACCGACAGTGGCTCGGTCACGACACAGGGTGAAAATGAAAGGGACAGATAGCTTGAGCTACAGATCATGAGATTGGTAAAGTGCAGTTACATATTTTTTGTTTTAATCTGTGTTGGAAGAAATGTGTTTCTGGGACTTGTGTAGAGAAACGAGTCCAATCACGGCGATGGCCCTGATCTGCACCCAGGATTTGCACGGTACCGGCTTGGTGCTCTGACCTTTGAACTTTGGGGACCACGGTGGCTAGGAGATGTTAACTACCTTGCCTGGTATACAGAAGGTCGTGGGTTCTATCCCGACCCTGACTCATATTTGGAGTTTGCATATTAGACTCCCCTTGGTGACGTGGATTTTTCTCCAGGTCCTCCAGTCTTTCCCTCCACATTTAGAAACACAACATGTGTTTAGAGTATTTGACTTATAAATTTCCACGTGATAAGCCACTTTGTTGAGATATAATTTGTGGCCAGGTCGCTTCGGAAAAAGAGCTATATAGCTGAGTAGGCCATACCTGGTAAAATAAAAAAACTTAATTACATGGCTGCTCTTTCTGTAAAAATTTTTACTGAGCCCCCGACTACGATTGGTGCCGTCCACTACAGCGATGACTGTTCCATAGTTCACCATTGGAACCTCATTTGCCAGTAAAAAATATGATAATTGTTTTTTTACCCTTCCATCTGGCAACAAAACTGACACCTTTTTTACAAGGAGTCGTGTTTGCATAGACCACAATACCTGCAGTCATAATGCAAACAAAAAACATAACTCTGATAATGTGCACTGTCCTTGAAGTTGATTGGTCCACACCCGAGACAGCTTTCCTTAGAGCCTAGTCTCACATGGGTTGGACCAGATGCGCCTTTTGGATGCTTGTCAGGACATACATTTCAGTTCCGTGAGGATAAACAGAGAGTATTTGTCTCTACGTTCATGTATGTGGAGTTTTTTGTGTACATTGCTATGCCCCCAGAGACTCAGGTTTGATTTTGGCGCTTAGAACTATTGACAATTGATATCTGTGCCTGATGTGATGTGTCTATTACAATGGAGATTACGGGTGGCCAAACTACAGACTTGTATCATGCTGGCTTTAAAATATATAATACTTGCCTCTACACGTTATTCTACCAAATGTAAAGTTGGAGTCTTTGTATGTGTATATATCCATAAGTATATATTTTGTTAACTTTTCACTCATTAAATCCTATGTAATGTTGTTCTTTTCTTCTTGCAGGTTCGAATTAATCCCAACCTTGATGCCCACGTTTGGATACTGTCAGCTGGCTTTTCGGGAATTATTCGGGCACACAATGTGTTTGCCATGAATACTGTGCTGACAGACCCACCAAATGAAGCCTGCCAATCAACTGCTTCAGAGTCCACTAAGGAAATATAAAAATGTCTTGGAAATTGTACATAAAGGAGGGCAAGCTTGCATATTAAAGACGGTCACCGCATTGCGTGCGTTCAGATGCACTTCTGTGGCCGTTTGGAACGTTCTCCCTTCCGATATTAAGAAGCCGCTGGACCTATGCACCTTTAAATCTAGATCGAACACATTTCTTTACAACTGATTTTTGTGTTTAGTTTGTTGTCCTTCCCCCCACACCTCCGATGAGCACGGTTGGCTACGTACAGTGGTGCGAGAGAAGTTGTACATACACACAGTACATATTGACAACAAGGAATTGGAACGTGTGATTCACAACGTGGGAGCTGCGTTACAAACACAGTTTGGAGAAACGGTCGCATGCCTGGTGGCAGCAGGGCTCCTCGTTGATAATCGATTGTGGATTTGAGGAATCTCAGATTGCACAAAGATGTGTGTTGTGTTGGGTCAGACCAGAGGCTCGTATTCCATGCCCTCTGCTCGCTCCTATTCAAGCAATACAGTCCGTTCTCCTATAACGCAGTAGTTGCGTTCCTGAACAGCACCGCGTTGTGGAAAAATCGCGTGAAAGTAAATAATATGGTAAAAACTGTCCGCGATAACACGTGAGATACGTACGCAGGCTGAACAAAGACTGAGCCGCATGGGTAGCATCTGGAAGCATCCAACAGCATCCCGCCTTGTGCGATGCTACGCCGAGGCAGCCATACGACCGCTTATTTCTATTTGTGCGACGTTCCGTTCGCTCCATCGCTTTATATCTAATTCGCGTCCGCGTTATAAAAAATGTTTGCTCGTACATTCATTAGCTTGAGGCCTCCAATGAGAGAGTGATCGCGTGCACATTTGTAATTCATGATCATCGCTCTAACTCGGCGATGATGGTTAAAATGATCCTAGCAGTCATTCTCACATTCGTGACATGTCTATGCATTTAAAAGGGTTGAAGCGTGCATCGTTTTATTTAGAGGTGATGAGCGCTGTTTGAAAACTTCATTCGCAGAGTAAAAAACATCATCACAGACTCCCTCAGCCATTAACGACCTTCCCTAAGGTGTCTGAGTCCAGGATCAAATCTTTCCCTTCCCTCTTGCGCCTGTGACACTTGACTCTGCCTCTTTTGTTTTGTTCGGAGGCCACTGAGTGCACGGCCTCTCGACGTCACCGTGGTGAGATGCTTTGTGATGGCCACGGATTTTGTTTTGTAAAATATGAGACGTGCGACAAAGCAAAAGGAATGTGACCATAAACACGGTTCCACTATACTCCAGTATCACGCAATGTTTTACACACTGTTATTCAACTTGCCCTGTTGTCCGTGTATATTTTTTAAAATATTTAACGTTTAATATCTTCAGATCTACGATACCTAACCAGATGTTTTTGTTACTTCCCTTTGAGTTAGTGACTTGCTGTAGTGGGCACAGTGCCCAGGCTTATCCAGCCACTCGAGTGCGGGAATTGAAGTCATTTTATGTTTGGATAAAAAAAATGTTCTCCAATTATCGCACTGTTAAATAATGTAAAATAAAAAAGTGAGATATAAATAGTGTTTGTGATTACAACCTACATCAGTTTTGTAAATGTTTGCACACTAATGAAAAACTACTGACACGGAGGTGTCTCCATCAAGAATGTGGAAGTAGCAAAAACCCCGTTTTAGAACGTTCAGTTTTGACAATTACACGCCTATACAGGGACTCCTCGACTTACGACCGAGTTAGGTTCCAGAGGTCTGTTCGTAAGTCGATTTGTTCAAATTTACTCCTGTCGATTACAAACGTGTACGGCGTGTACACTAAACACGGAGAATGGCTTTAAAAGTTGTATAATATCCTGCAACTATAGATGCCACTGGTTCTTTATGTCTGCTGGCCTGGGCAGAAAGGTCTGGGCAGAAATTCTGGGAATGCTGGGTAATGACACTGAACAACCACCGCCATCTATTGCGCTGTGATTTAACTTAGGACTCGCGGTCCAAAAAAGCAACTGGACATACGGCCAGGTTTGTTCCTATCTCAGTTCATAAGTCGAATGTGCAAATGTATCAAATCATGAGTGGCTTAGAAACGATATATGGGCTTTTAAAACCAAAACCATACATGTTTTGGGCATAATGTAAACGTTTAAACTAGGAACTTGGAAGAATTTTAAATCCCTGCCACCGATTGTTCAGAGTTTGGGTGTTTGACTGTGGGCTTTCTCTGTCTGATTACACAGGAACTATCACAAAATAATTGTTAATCATTTAAGTTTTTTTTAAAGTAGTTATATGGAACCTAAAATCGTGAACGTGACAGGGTGAAAAAACATGCGTGCAAATAGAACACGAATCCGGGGGTCGCACTTTCTTGTGATCATTTTAAGTTTTAATCATTTAAACATGTTAAATATGTATACATGTTTTTCCTAACACCAAATGGTAATACAGTAATTACTTCGCTCATTCTTAAAGACATTATAAACTATTTTTATTTTACCAAGTAAGGCCTACTGAACTATATCGCTCTTTTTCAGAAGTGACCTGGCCACAAATAATAGCTCAACGAAGTGGCCAAATACTCTAAACGCGTGATGTTGATTCTAAATGTAGAGGTAAAAACCGGAGGGCCCGGAGAAAAATCCACGACTACGGGGAGAGAGACATGCAAATTCCAAATATACAGTCGGCATCAGAGTCTGGATCGAACCCACGAACTGTATTCCAGATGAGGTTGGTTAACATCTCGCCACCAGTGACATGCGGTGAGGTCCATGGCTGGGGAGGCACTGGCTCGTGTCATAGCCAGATTCACACACGGAGGGGGCGTTGCCTGCCGGAGGGGCGTGTCCTCACTGAGGGGGGCGTGTTAGACACGTCCCCCTCAGGCATATGTGATAGCTGCCTCCCATGGTGCTTTTTCATTGCAGTTTCATGACGAGACCAGCGAGCCTAAATATCTTTATACACATACGTGAAATGAGTTACCTGGAGTATGGAAGACGAGGACATTAAATGAAGGAGTCTACAAACATTACATTGGTGACATACTGAGATAGTAACAGGCACGCGCTTATTGCCCGCGCTCCATCCAGTTACTGAGGGGTTGCGCAATCAGAGGGGAGGCTGAGCTCGTCGCTGCCTCACCTCTCGTCTCTTCCTGTATTTGCAGCGGAGCTCCGCAAATTTGGCGATTTTGACGATAAAAATGATTGGAATCGTACAGAAATGACATTTACAATACAGATCAGTGGAAAAATCTTAATATTGATTGCATTAGATTTTGTTTTTACTTTTCGTAACAACTGTTTTCATTGGAGTATGACAGACGAGGCTCTGCCTCCCCTGCCTCCCCTGACCGAACGTCCCTGCTCGCCGCCATGGCGAGGTGGTAACTCGGAGCAACCACGGACAAGCGAGAAGGCAGCAGCCAGGCGATGAGCCACGCTATCAACGGCCAATTAATTAATTTTACACGTGGGACTAAATTGGCGGACCGGTAGAAACACCCATGTGTGGGAGGCGGCAACAGCAGCAGCAGCAATATCTCGTACACACGGAGCAGGCGTCGTCCACAGCTATGCTGTACCGCCCTCTGGCAAGCCAGCCAGAGTATGGCACCTTGACTCCCACGGGAGGGGACTGTCACACTTCTATGATCCACAACCCCCCCCCCAACAGCAAACGCCGTTCACCACTAAGTGGTGGTGACGTCAGCATGGCGCTTGTGCCATGCTAGGTGCACTTTTGAGGCCACTTGAGGTGTCGAAAACCCGCTGGAAGGTTATGGAACAGACCGAGGTGCCATGGGTTGACTGATTTGAGATGACTGACAGATGCACCACCTGTGCTCCCCATTGTGCCACCTCTGCGTTTTAGCTACATAGTTGCTCTCTGCTCGTTGTTGTGAGCGTCATTCTCCTGCCCTCTGTGTGCTGGAGGGCGACTGCCTCCGACTCCCCCGCAGCGTCCTTCTCCACAGAGGCTGACCTCGACACCAGCCCATCGGCAAAGTCCAGTCAACTCCATACCCTTCTGTTTAACACATCATTCCACCTCTTATGTAGCCCGTGCCGAGCCTGATGAAGCTCCCCACCCCCCCCCGCCTCTCTGGGAAGTCATCGGTCGTTCGGCATCGGATTCCGCCCGAGCGCGAGACGGTTTCGGGTTTAATCTGAGTGGAGAGGGGGGCGCAGGCGGTCTCGGGTCGGTTGTGCCACCCGTGGGCGGACAATGGAAGTCCAGCGGGATGGTAAATTACAGTCATGACCCGAGTATTACAACTTGCAGTATTTCATTCACCAGATAAAGCCCACAGAGCTATATACAGCTCTTTTTCAGAAGCGACCTGGCCTCAAATGATAGCCCAACGAAGTGACTTCTCGGGTGGAAATGTATAGCAGCCAAATACGATACTCGTAATGCATAAAGTTCATTATAAATGTGGAGGGAAAACCAGGAGGACCCGGAGAAAAATCCACGCAATCACAGGGAGAGAGAGACACGCAAACTCCAAACATACAGCAGGCGTCAGGGTCGGGATCAAACCCACGATGTCCTGCATGCCAGGCGAGTGAAATAACATCTCCCTACCGCGGCACCCCTCTCGCCACAACAAAATTTAGTTCCAGTGGTCAGTAAGGAGGATTAAGAAAAACTCAAAACGCTGAACAACGAGAGAATGCCGCCTCTGCCTGGACGTGGGGCGGCATCTGAGCGTGGCCCGCGGTTGCCGTTACCCTGACAGACAATGCCTCCAAATCCCCCGCCGTGACCCTGACAGACAATGCCCCCAAATCCCCCGCCGTGACCCTGACAGACAATGCCCCCAA
>CM025631.2:373411-386748 GCA_014621495.2 Entosphenus tridentatus
CAAATCCCCCGCCGTGACCCTGACAGACAATGCCCCCAAACCCGCCGCCGTGACAAACCCGACGAAGTATTTGTAGTTGACGCATCAGTCACACGACCTTGCAGGAGGGCATCGTCTGAACGGTGTCGGTTCAGACTGGACCCGTGTCGACGATGGAGCCGCGCTCACAGAGTGATGCAGCTGCGTGGGTTGGTGGTGCCGCGCGCTGCGCTCCGAACCCGGCGACCCGAATTCGATTCCCGCTCACGGCCAACACCAGTGGCGAACCCTGAGCAGGTTCTGGGCCTCTCCTAGGTCGACTCTGCCTCAAATGAGTACCTGGTTCATAGGTGCTCGCTTACAGCACTTGCCCCAACAGCCTGTTAAGGGAATACTGGGAATCTTCGTATGTTGTACTGTATGAGAAATGTGCATGTTTATGGTATTTGTGTGTGTATATCAGCACGGCTGGCTGTATACGGTTTGAAATAAGTTCACCATACATACATGCGACTCTGCCTCGATCGAGTAGCTGGTGCGGTGTGTAGTAAACATCGCCAGCGCCGGGGAGACAAAGGCGGAGGGGCGTGGCGCTGGCCACCCGCCCCCTCGTCGACCCTCAGAGGGTGCTCGCTAGCAGCACTTGGCCCAACAGCCTGTTGAGGCTACACGGTGGTGCGGGGATCTTTGTCTTTGCTATGCATCTCCGAGGGTCCGTGTGAGCAGGGCGCGGTTCCTCCGTAATGAGGAACGCGGTGAGAAGGAAACTCGCGACTTGGTGAAGGAGGCGCTTCCTGCGCTTGCCCGCCCCGGGGAGAGAGGGGGGGGGCAGCGAGGGAGTGGCGAGTGGTCGCGGGGAGCTGGGAGCGGAGAATTGATCGCAGGGAGTTCGCTGGTGACGGTGAATTGGTCGCAGGGAACTGGTCGTAGGGAACTGGTCTCCGGTCAGCTCTCCGCCCGTCGCCATGGACAAGATGAACAGCCTGGCGCAGTTCCTACGCGCGAACAGCATCTCGCTGGTGAACGGCGGCATCGCGCTCACAACGTTGGGCGGGCAGCAGCTGTTCTCGCTGCTCGCCTACAACTGCCCCTGCGCCGTCACCGCCAACTACGCGTACGGGGTGGTCGCCATCGGGGTGCCCGCCCTGCTGCTGCTCGCGCTCGGCTGGGCGCTCAACCCCACCGCGTGGCTGCTGCTGGGCGACTGCTGCCGCCGTAGCCGCGGCTCCGCGCCCACGCCGCTCTGCGCCCTGCTCGGCGCCCTGCTCGGCGTGGCGACCCGCGCTGCCGTGGCACCGCTCACGTGGATCGCCGTCTCGCTGCTGTCGGGCGACTTCTACGTGTGCGCCGCCAGCGAGTTCAGGAGTCCCGGGGAGTTCGTGCGCGGCGGCGGCGGCGGCGTGGCGGTCACTCCAAGCCGCGACGCGCCGCGCCACGACTTGGCCGCAGTGCCCTGCAAGGGGGAGCCGCTCGGACTGAACCTGGCCCCGGGATTCTCTCGGGACGCGATGCTCAGGCAACTCAAGTACGAGTCCCAGGTAACCACCCGTCATGACCATGATGATGATGGTAAACAACAACAACAACCGAGGTATTTGTATCCCCGCGGTGGCGTTCCCCCCAGATCCATCACCGAATCCGTCACCGAAAAAACGCCAAATGATGCAGGAATGATGACGATGGCATCGGCAACAAGTCAATGTCGAGGTCTGCTGGCCACGACGAGAGGGCTTCAGGAGAGAGAGAGTTGAGTGTCGTGTTGCTTGCTGTTCCTCCGATGGAGGAGCGCAGTCCCCACAGCGGTCGTTGACTGATTGGGGAGTTTGATGAACGCTTCGCATGAGACGAAGAGAGAAGAGAGGGTTCCAGCGCTTCTCCGTGGTCGGAGGTTAAAGGAGAGGCAAAGCGAGACAGGTGGCGGTGGCAGCCTGGCGCCTTGTGGGTCACTGTGGGTGGCACGGAAAGCCAGTGGCGGGTTTCTGGCGCGCTCGTGGGCTTCACGTGGTAGCTCCCCGTGTCCCTTTGTAGACATCGGGCACTCCCACGTGGACTGAGACTACAACTCAGAGACTACAACTCAGAGACCACAACTCGTCTCGATCATAACCACGTCTCTCGACGTCTCCCTCCTCTTGACGTCTCCCTCATCTCGACATCGCAAGCCAGGTCCTCCCTTTCCACCGAAACGGATCCCTCCTGCTCGTAGTGCGTGCAGAGCGATAACTGCCTCGTATCCTGACAGCGATGACCGGATAACCTGGCAATTATAACCTGGCAATAATAATAATCTGGAAATTATAACTTAGTATTCATAACCTGGAAATTATAACCTGGCGATGATAACCTGGCAATGATGATCTGGTATTGATAACCTGGAAATGATAATCTGGCGATGATAACTTGGCAATGATAACCTGGAAATGATGCTCTGATATTTATAACCTGGCAATGATAATCTGGCGATGATAACTTGCCAATGATAACCTGGCATTGATAACCTGGCAATGATAACCAGGGAACATCCTCTCGGGGAAGGTCTCTCTTGGTGCAAGTTGAGGCTGTTCATAGTAAATTCGTTGTCACGAATAGCTGCCAAACAATCCCCATGGAACGATCGGGCGTCAAGAGGCCACCATCCAGCAGTTGACTGGCACGCACCGTTCACAAACCTATCTAAGATAACTACACACAGCCATAGTGTGTGCGTATGTATCTTGAACTTCTTTCACACCACACGTAGCCAACCGTGCCACTCCGAGGTGTGTGTGTGTCATCTTGCACCGTCTGTGTTCCCACGCTTTCCAGAGTGACGCGAGTGGTTCCGTGGTCGAGCGGTCGTTAGGAGGGTTGCGAGTTCAAGTCGCAGAGTGCAGCAGCAGCTGCAGACATCGGCGGCGTTCCGCGTGGGGAGCACAGACCACGGACCCACGATGCGTACCTGGGCCGCGTGTTATCCCCCCCCTCCCCCACTGTTGTAGCGAGCTTCTGACGTGGTTGTGCTTTATTAATCCATAATCTCTGCCATTACATACAATGAAACAAGAAAAGGTAACAAAGAAAAAAACAGCAATGTAATACAATACACTATTAGACTTTATTGTAAAAAAATTATAAAAAGTCCATCCTATGTGTTAGTGATTTTTTTTATTTTAGGTAGGAAATTCGTTTTCAAATTTAGATTGTTTTTCTGGGGGGGGACCTCCAGACCCCCTGAAAGATTTGTTCCCCCCCAATGTTGACTCCATAGCTACGGCCTTGCCCTGTGTGGTAACCTGGCACGCAGATGTGATTATAAAAAATAACTATCAAAATTAACTTTTGTTTTACTTGAATGATTCTTATAGCACCAACATTTTTACGCCAAACCATTAGAGATAGCGTGTTATTTGGAGTCTTGTGTTCTAAGGGTCCTCCGGGTTTTCCTTCCACATGCAGAAACATTCGTTTCGAGTATTTGGTTGCTATAAATGTCCACATAATAAGCCACTTCGTTGAGCTATTATTTGTGGCCAGGTCGCTTCCGAAAAAGAGCTACGTAGCTCAGTGGGCCTTACTTGGTAAAATAAAAATAGTAAATCATAATGGCGTCTAATCTGATATCTGGTTGGATTTAAAACGCGGGATGGGATATGTTAATCTAAGCGACCGATTTATAATAGGCTAAGCAAACCACGTCGTATGCGCCAGTCACATTCCTGTTTTATGTAGAGTATAACTTTACACTTTATACAGATAGTCCCCGAGTTACAATGGTCCGACTTACGATATTTCGATCTTACGATAGCTATACGATAAAATTGTAAAATATTTAAAATTTCGCGCGGCAGGCAAACGCAGCAGCGTACGAGGTACGATGCTTTTCTTTTCGATTTAAAGCTTTCGTGACTGCAGGAATTCATCTTCTTGGTTCTTTCGGTAAAGTCACGTAGAAGGGAAGTAATAAAATAATAAAAATAATAAAACATAATAAAATAATTCTCACGACGTTTCGGCCACAACGCAAGCAGCCGTCGTCAGGTGAAACCAGGTCTGTCGAGGCGACAGCGTCTGAATGAACTATTATTTTATTATGTTTTATTATTTTTATTATTTTATTACTTCCCTTCTACGTGACTTTACCGAAAGAACCAAGAAGATGAGGTACGATGCTGTACGTTGGGGCGCTGCCGGGATGTACGCATCTCCCGCCATGTGTGATGCAGATAGGATTGTTTCCTGAAAAAACTTTCTATTAAATTGCAGTTCATATAGGTAGGCTAATAGTTTACTTTGTTTATACTTTACATTTTACTGTGCAATACAGTATTGTAATTAATAAATGCATACAGTATATAGTTTATACAGTACGGTACTGTAAATTGCTGTGTTTTGCTAAAGAATAGTGATAAAGACTCCTGGGTAGGCTAGGCCATCTTCGACTTACGATATTTTTGACTTACGATGGGGTCGTTGTAACGCATCTCCATCGTAAGTAGAGGACTACCTGACTTACATTTTCGCAGCCAGCATCAAGATTCGGAGTTAAATGTTTTGTTAGGCTGTGTACCCCAGCAACATCCTTGTTAAGACTTTCCACCACCCAACACTGCCAAACAAACATTAAATTGCCACGTATTCGAGTGTTTAATAGGCCACTTATTGCTGTTGTTTCACCTCCTACCGGTGAGTTGAACATTTCTCACAACGAAATTGATCAGTTGGCTAAGTTTCGCCTGAGACTACGTGAAGCATCCATTCGGATACGATTCAAGAAGTCGGAATAAAAATGCAGATCAAGATTTTCCTAAATTGTTGGTATTTTTGTTGTGTTTGCTTGACAAGACAAACTGTTGCGAGAAAAACTTGTTTTAGAAAAAAATCTAGGCGCATCAAGTCTTAAACGCAAAATGGACGTGTCTTATTGTGTGCGTGGAAATGTCGACAAAATTTGTTCTTGAATTGTGACCTCATTGCATAGGGGGTGGTGGGGGTCGAGAATTGGTTAGTCCGTGGGCCAGAACAGAAACTGGTACCACCTCAGGTAGAAAAACTTTACCCCCACTGATGTATTTACATGGCTGTCAAAAGCGATTTGCTGTCGATAACACGCGCATTTCAAACGATTATCAAATCATATAATTGATTCACTGTTATTGGCTGCATCAAGAAATTGGAACCGCTAAGGTGGTGTATATTAAGCAGAATACTTGCCCTAGGCTCTTGGGCTTGTTACAAAATGTTGTCCATGCCTGACATCATTGCGTTCCCTCTGCGTGGTGTCAAAACCCGCACGGCGATTCCCAGCCGATGCCAGAAGCTTAGCTTGATCCTTGACAGTAAGGCGTGATGGCCAGCAATATCACATTCTTTTGAAAAATTAATATAGGTGGTTGTAACCTTTTATCATTATTATCCAAATAAACACAAATACACATCAGTTTATTTATTTAGTCTGGAGGAGGAATCCGATGAGCTGTGAAGTTCTTTGGCACAGATGTCCAGTCGGGACGGGGTCAGCAAATTACAGTAAGTAACTGTCATAGTTAGCAGTAATACTGACATAAATACAGTATACGTGTCATTCCAACTCTTTCCTACACATGCAGTAGATTCGATTATCCACGTTAATGACCGGGAGGATAGCCGTGGATAATTCAAAATCACGGATAATCTAAAAATATAAATTGTCCACAGATCTCTATGCCAAAAAACACGAATATTAGGTATACATTATGTTTAAGTTAAGAAAATTGAGTTTGTTAATCAACTAAACTAAATTTTTAAGTAAAGAATCGAGCAATTGATTATGCGCATGCTCAGTGATGACACTTTCCTGCTCCCGTGCAGAAGACTCTACCCACTAAGTGGACATCAGAGCCACGTTAACTCCTGTACTGTAGAGGCGGTCACGTGGATTTCTGGTGAACCGGAGCACATATTTGTTCAGTTTAAGCACGTGACTTTTAATACACATTTCCAAGAATAACAGTGTATAACTGTGTTTAGATTATTAATTTGGGCTTAAGGGAAAATCCATGAGTTATTCATTTATATGAAAATATCAGGTGTGCAAATTGGATAAACCGCACGCGGATAATTGAGAATCTGCTAAATATGTTTTTCAGTACCTCCGATTAGCACGGTTGGCTACGTACGGTGCGAACGAAGTTCAGCATACATACATACAGTACATAGCAGCATTTCTGAACCAATAGTGGTACGATTCTAGTGAGCGCCTCCATATTAGTGCTGAATGTGAATGCTGTGTGCATCGCTTGCTTATATTGTTACCTGCACATGGGAGCCACGAGGAATTGTGCTTTAATTCGCTGGTTTGACACGATTGTGCTGCTGCTGTGTCTGGTTGTAGCTCATGGGCTGGATCTTGATTGGGAGCGCAGGACTCATCCTCTTCTTCAGCATGTGTGTCCGAGGTGAGCATCTTGTTTGATGATCTCACGGCGCGCGTGGCCGTCGTGAAATTTCGTTCGAGCAGAACTTCGATTTCGTTCATTTCGAAAAGTGTCCACAATTTATCAATTCAATCTTGATTTGAAGCTTTCGTGACTGTAGGAATCCATACTCTTTGGTTCTTTCGGTAAAGTCACGTAGGTATAAAATAAAATACAATTTCTGAAACTGAACGTTCATAATTCGAGGGATCCCTGAAAATCGTCAACTCGCAGTAATAACATGTCCAGTCAAACCTCTGGATGCCAGATCAAACCTCTGGGGGATGTCTGGCATCCTGCGAATCATTTAATCCATGCATCATTATTCATGTGAAATTAAGTTGACAAGGAATTAACACCAAAGACATTTGATTAAAAAAAAGTGCGGACTTGATGCCTTGTAAAGAGGTGTCTGTTTGGTGTTTGAACATCTTAACACCTCCTGTATTGTAGCCAGAAAGGGTAAAAGCCTTTTATTTTTTCATCATCTTGATATCGGCAAAAAAAATGGCTCCACAGATATAACTGTTCAACCCGAGCTATTAACGCTTTTATATTTGCATTGCAGTTCGTGTTTTGGCGTTCTCTGGTCTAACACTGGTCAGACAAGGCCATACACGAGGCTGTCTCTGGTGTAGGCCAATACGTTTCAAAGACCATGCATACATTATGAAAGCATATTTGTTTGCATGTTTTACCACAAGCATGTGTGGTCAATGCAAACTTGATGCCTTGCAATTGGTGTTTGGTGGTTGAACATCTTAACACCTGCATTATTGCTGGAAAGGCTAAAACCTATTCTTTTTTAATCATTTTGATACTGGAATAAATGGCCCCATAGCTATAACCTAACACATTTACTTAAAGTGTTATAAGTTTACAAATAAAATGAGTGAGCCCAGCAAGGCACTTGGATGACGGTTGTTCAACCATACTTCGCCATGCACAGACGCCATGGGAGCATAGAATTGCAGTCCACACTGCTGGCCTACTACCCGCGATGTCGCCTCTGATTATCTGGCCCGCACGGTGACTGACCACCCTTCCCTGCACCAGATATGCTCAGCCATGCTGGGCGAGTGACATCTGATAAGATCGGGTGCACTGCGGGTGATTTGGTTAAAGGCTCATTCTTTCTCCAGGTCGTCACTTAAAAAAACAACTGCCTGGTGCGTGTCATAAGTGTGGCAAACCAGGAAGCGAAACTCCTGATTGCCTTTTTTCCCCAATTGTTTCTCGATTGTAAAGCAATCCGTTTGGAAACCTCATGGGGAAGTGCGACCCTTCGTGTCGGAAAACAGCCCACAGTAGCGGATATCGCAGTGCAACCTCTGAGATCCCTTCAAGTGACCTCTCTCTGGTCCTGGAGGGGTCAAGTGGACTTGATTTGTAGGCACCATACCAGAAAGGTTTGAAAAGCACTGCTGTAAGAGCAGAGCTTGGAGGACTGGATTCCATTTCCGATTAGTACGGTTGGCTATGTACGGTGGGAAATAAAGTTCTACATACATATATAGACTCGCACAGAGACCCACAAAATCGCACAGAGACCCACAGACTCGCACAGCGACCCATAGTTTTTGCCCTTCCCCCGCACCTTCGATAAGCATGGTTGGCTACATACTGTGCAAAAAAAGTTCAACATAATACATAGACTCGCACAGAGACCCATAGACTCACACAGAGACCCATTGACTCACATAGAGATCCATAGTTTGTTGTTCTCCCGCACCTCCGATAAGCACGGTTGGCTACGTACGGTACGAAATAAGTTCAACATACATACCATAAAACATACACTTGGTTAACGGCTGTGGACACGAGCAGAAGGAAGTGATGATGTGGCGTGAGATGCATTCTACTTTACATGTAGCATGTGCTGGCTTGCCTGCTTTTTTAAATGTGAGTTGTTGAACCCCTTTTGTCACCACAGGAAATAAATATGTATTTTTTCAGCTGTGACATTGCCGACTCCTGGCATTGGTCAACATAAGGAGATGAGACAGACTGTGTGATCGGGGTGTGCATAGCTTTCTGTGGCCGTGCCCGTTAAGCACATGAACATGACGCTTCATGGATTTTTCTGCAACTCTTCGTAGTCTTAATCGTAACACTAAACGTCAATCTATGTTATTTCGCCTGTTACCCAGGAGAGCCCTCGCAGAGTCCAACGACATTTCAGGAGGGTCCTGCCAAGTGTTGCTCTGTGCAATCCCCAATTGAGTAATTTGCTGGTTTTATTTGGCCAATACCTAGGTGCATTGTATGGGGGTTGTTTTAGCTATGGGAAGAAATTAGAAAACCCAAAAAGGTGCCCTAGTCGGGGATCTAACCCAAGCGAGGCGTGCCGTGAGGCACGAGCGTTTACCGCCGCCACCACTCGCTAATAACTGTGTGTTGTTGTTCTTTTGGCCGGAACAGCGTGCATCTCTCCCATGGGCCACCTGCAGGCCACCTACCTGTCGCAGTACCTGGACCACGAGGCCCGGCTCTTTGAGCAGACCTCCGAGGTGCATGCCCGAAGCGTCGCGGCCAACAACGTGCGCCGCTTCTTTGGCTTCCTCCGCACGGAGGAGAAGGGCCTGCCCGTGGAGAGCGAGCAGAACCTGAATCAGCTGCCCGGGGACAAGTGGGAAAAGATCACGGGGCTGTGCCACAGCTTCCAAAACAACAAGGCTTACCCTTTCTACAGCCGACTTCAGCAGTGGGCGATCCAGAGCAACAATAAGCAGGGTGACGACGTGCCCATGATGGACACCTGTACTTAAGCCTTGAAATCAAACTATAGAGGTCCGCGCTCTGCAGCCATCATCGTCGCGAGTGGGGTTCAGCGAACAGCTGTGCGGAGCGCATTTTAGTCGGGGGACTGGGGGTTACTCGATAACAGCCACCCAGATTGTCACTTAACAAAGCGCTATAAAATACCAAAAGACAAAGACGACATTTGTATTTTGTATTTGACTCGCATTTCATCTTAACATTGTTAAAATTAATTGCACAATTACGATGGCCTTTGATAGGATTCACGTAAAAAAAATCCGCATCTTCAGAGAGCATTCTGTAATACTAATTTATTGATGACCTTAGCGACAGTGTGAGAATTTCACATTCCTGTGGCAGGGACCAGCCTATTCAAGGGACAACCACTGTTGATTGCCCGCAAAGAGATTCTTAATGTGTTGACCCGAGAAAAATGATTGGCTGAGTCTACCACGACGAGTATGTGAACTGGCAAACTTCCACTCATTAGGCATGCCAGGGTGAATGTACGCACGTAAATCCAAGGCCCTCCCCACACTGCAGGGTGGAGTTTTTTTTACCATACTTATCACCGGTCAGTGTGGGTTGGTGATGCAGGGATCATAGATGTGGATGCATAGAAGTACATTACAACAATATGTTTTACTCTACTGCCCTTTGCTGCCCATTACATAGTCGTGCAGCAGCCGATGGCGCCTGTTGTGCATGACCGTCACCCATCCAGGCACTATCCAGTCTCAAACCTGCTTAGCTTCATTCTCTCTGAAGAAAGGGCCACGAACCCAAAATATCACCTGTTGAATATGTAACGTTTACGGCCGAAGTGTTATTGCTGAACATGTTGAGTCTCTTACCGCTGAGCTTGATGATGAGTTCGTCATGGGCGTCGGCTAAAATGACAACTTCCTGATTTTAATTAAGCGTATCCGTGACAATGTTGAAAAACATGACATTTTAAACGAGTGTTTTTTAAGTTAAAACGGTTTACCGTTACATAAAGTAGACTTATGAAGTGTCATGTTTTTCACCACTATTGTTCTGTCCAAGTCTGTGTTGTCTTATTTTACAAAGTACAGTCTTGATCTCCTATAACGTAGTAGTAGTTGCGTTCCTGAAGAACACCGCGTTCCGGAAAAATTGCGTTATGATAAATAATATAAAGCACAGTCCACGATAACACATGAGATGCGTACGCCAGCTGAACAAAGACTGAGGTGCGTGGGTAGCATCTAGAAGCATCCAGCAGCATCCCACCTTGTGCAATGTTATGCCGAGGCAGCCGTACGATCGCTTATTCCTACTCGCGCGACGTAGTTCCATTCGCTTGATTGCGTTATATCCCATTCGCATCCACGTTATAAAAAATGTGTTCCCTAAATACATTCATCGCATTATATCCAATTCGCTTTATGAAAACTGCGCATTACAGGAGAACAGACTGTACAAATACCTCCAGAATAATTCAGAGGGCCAATGCAGTTCCACTGGGCACCACTGTGACTACTTGAAATGCCATTGCAACTAAGTGTTTTGTCATTCTTCTCTTGAAAACGTCACATTCGCACGCTCGTAGATACCACTCGTGATTTTTCAATATGAAGCCGCGTGGAAAACGTTTTTAGCGTGAAGGAGACGTGACCAAAATTGGGTTCGTGGGTAATTTTAGTCGTGAAAAATGAGGCCTTTATTTAACCGGGTGAGGCAGTAAATCGAAGCATGCGACCCCCAGTCACGCGAAATCTTTAGTTCAGGTATATATCTCGGTTATTTACACAATTCTGGTAATTTACATGGACATGTGGGATTGTGTGCCAGTCTTGCATATGCATATTTTAAAGAGTGCTGCACTCAAAGCTCAAATTAAAAAAACGCCCCAAACAATTGTGACAGTTTCACGTTCCCAGTTTTTGTTTTAGCAGGTGAGAAAGCAAGAGGCCATTTGTTCAACGCAAGCAAACTCTGGACCCGTGTTGGTGTTTAGCGTCTCATCAGCACTCAGCCTTGTTTGGTTGGAAATGTGATCCTTTGACACCAGACGTATACTGTACGTATACTGTTTTTTATTTATACATTAACTGTTACATTTGTGGAACCTTGCAGTGTTTGTGAATGACCAAACTGTGTGTTCGGGACGTTGGGAGCGTAAATTCACTCGAGGGAAGACTGAAGCGGGAAGAAGCGTTGGAGACTTGCAGCGATGAACTCGCAGAGGTCATGAGCCGGTGGTTTCACCCTTCTCTCTCGTCTCCTCCTGCAACACGAGGGCGCCGTGTGTCTATGACGACACGCGGCGGGAGGTGGGCGGACGTTGTTTCGTCCTTCATTCGCTCGACGCGTTGTCTTGAACTCTTAACCACTCGGGAGTACCGTAGTTCAATGTTTTGAATGCAAATAGTAAAGCACGAGCCAGAATGTTAAACGAACGTTTTGTATGTATGTTTTATTTTTTACACTTTTCTAACTTGTTTTATTGACTAAACTTTGAAAACGAAGACTTCCATCGTAATATGATTATGCAGCCTCGCGACGGTGAACATGCTGGTCATTGACAACAGTGTGACGTAAACAGATATAGAAATACGTATTAAAAATGTATTGCGGTTTTGTGATTCTTGTTACATGCCAGACTCCATTATCACTTTTAAATTACTAATGTCAAGCGTGCACATACTTGCCGAATAAAATCTCAAATGAGTAAATTGCAGTCACATGTTGCATTGGGATATTTGACCAACACCCAGCTACATTGTACAACGTCTGTGTGTTTGTTCTTGTGGGGAGCGGTGGCGCAGCGGTCAGCGCGCTGCCCTTCGAACCCGGCGACCCGAGTTCGATTCCCACTCACGGCCAGCACCAATCATCTGAACTGGTTGTGGGCATCCCCGAGGTCGACTCAACCTCAAATTAGTAACTAGTGTGGTATATAAACAACACATTAGTAACTAGTGTGGTGTATAAACAACAAGTTAGTAACTAGTGTGGTGTATAAAAAAAAACACATTAGTAACTAGTGTGGTGTATAAACAACAAAGGCAGCCTGGTGTGGTGCTCGCCACCCACCCCCCGTGGCTCGCCACCCACCCCCCGTGTGCCGTGTCAACCTTCATTTGTGCTCGCTAAGAGCACTTGCCCCCACAAGTATGTTAAGGCTTTCCCGAATTCTGGGATCGAACCCAGATGTTTATTGCGTTAAACCTGCTTCGGCCACGGGGGCTCATAGATACTCTCGATTGGCGACCCAAACGTCTGAACAGATGATCTCAGCAACGCTCTCAAGCGAGATTGAAAAAGTTGCTCTTCTGCAATAGAGAGACAGAGACACACAGAGAAAAACAGAAAAAATTCCACTGTAGCGTCAGAGCTAAAGCTCGAGGCGAGTTTGGTTAATTCTGAACCGGATAAACGAGTAACGGCGGCTGTAGCGGGGCAGGGGACACTGGTACAGTCCCCTTTGTTGTAATCGGAATCTTGATTTAGATTTAGATTGGAGGAATCCGATGAGCTATGAAGTTCTTT
The DNA here is from genome assembly GCA_014621495.2 of Entosphenus tridentatus. Classification (NCBI taxonomy): domain Eukaryota; kingdom Metazoa; phylum Chordata; class Hyperoartia; order Petromyzontiformes; family Petromyzontidae; genus Entosphenus; species Entosphenus tridentatus. The sequence goes on from CM025631.2 coordinate 386,098, forward strand.
TTCGCAGACATCCATATATCTGATAATAGGTTTAAGATGTTAAAACACCAAACTGAAACCTTTTACAAGTCTGCATGACCACAAGCAACAATCCCAGAGGTGAAGCTACGATCCTGTGCCCTGGGACCGTTCTCGTGTCGGGACCCAGTACGGTGGGAATGCACCTTGAAAGCCACAATGAGTCGTAGTCGTCGTTTTCAGGAGGATCCTGCATAGGGATTCAAAAAAGTACGTTTTCAGCCAATTAATGATGAGAGTTTATACGCGTGCGAGAAAACCGGAACACCCGGAGAGAACCCACGCGCGAGGGGGCAACACTCGATCCCCGTACAGATGGCCATTAGTCCACTTGCTGTACTGCCCTCTCCTAGCGAACCAGGGTATGGCACCTCGACACCCACGGAAAGGGAGTTTTAAAGAATTCGTTCGAACCCACAAGCCCTCACCTCCACACAGTGCTGGATTACAAGCGTGTCACAGCAGAAAATGACATGACGAGCTGTAAATAACCCTCATGGAAATTACGGAATTTTTTGGAAGAAAACGGAGCCCCACCATTCAATTATCCCGCAATGTCGAGTGGACATGGGAGGTGGTGTCACTGCGTGGGCGGGGCTAGGGTGCGTGGGCGGGGATAGGGGCACGTGGGCG
>CM025631.2:388332-405190 GCA_014621495.2 Entosphenus tridentatus
GGGGTGTTGTTGGTTTGGTGTGTTGTTAGGTTGGGGTGTTGCTGGGTTGGAATGTTGTTGGGTTGGGGTGTTGCTGGGTGGGGTGTTGTTGGGTTGGGGTGTTGTTGGGTGGGGGTGTTGCTGGGTGGGGGTGTTGCTGGGTTGGGGTGTTGTTGGGTGGGGGTGTTGCTGGGTTGGGGTGTTGTTGGGTGGGGGTGTTGTTGGGTGGGGGTGTTGCTGGGTGGGGGTTTTGCTGGGTTGGGGTGTTGCTGGGTTGGGGTGTTGTTAGGTTGGGGTGTTGCTGGGTTGGGGTGTTCCTGAGTTGGGGTGTTGCTGGGTGGGGCTGTTGTTGGGTTGGGGTGTTGTTGGGTGGGGGTATTGATGGGTTGGGGTGTTGGTGGGTTGGGGTGTTGATGGAGGGGGATATTTCTTGAGTGCAGTTGGGTTGGGATTGAGGGTCACGAGATGCCCCCAGTGGGCCGTGTGACGCAATGCCCTCGGCTCCGCGCGCGTTTCGCAACCCCTCTGCTGGAGGCCGTTGCGTTATGGACTCCGCCAACGCAGGCTGCTTGTGGATGAGCCACCGCTCAGCTCCCTCGCGAACTCGGTGGGGGATCGCCGCAGCGTGGCCCCTGCTTCACACGCACACGTGTATATATATGTACTCCCAAAGGCATCACAAATTACCCAGTTCCACATATTTGTCGTAGAACCGCGAATCGTGATGTTTTCCTACGTGTAACTGCGATCACTCCGCTCCACTCTGCAGGAGCGAGCCTCAGGACAATGGCCGAGGGCTCTCCCCTTCAACGATTGTTGACCCCTGAGACCTCCCTCCCGTTGCTGAGCGTCCCTCAAGACCTCGGAAGCTAAGCAGTGTTTGAGCCTGAATAGTATTTGGGATGGGTGACCTCCGTGCATAAAACAGGTGCTATAGGCTGCGTTGGGAGCTATATTGTCAGTACAGGGCAATGCAGTAAAGTCGTTGTACTGTACCATGCCCCAATGCGCTATGCTCCCCACCTTCACCAATCCGCACTGACCAGCGTGGCGAAGTATGGCCAAATAACCCCATGGCCTGGATGTACATGTACGATTCGTACGGTTCCGTCTTCACTTAACGTCTGTACGTATGTATGTTGAACTTCTTTCGCACGTAGCCAACCGCGTTAATTGGAGTTACGGGGGAAAGAGGACAACAAACTAAACACCGTTTAGCACGTAGCAGGAGGCTTTCGTGTCCAGTATCATCCATAATACAGTTTTTTGGGTTAGATTGCAATAATAGAACATGCCAATTCGTTACTAGTACAGCACACCTGTGTGTTGGAGAGCAAAGCCAATTGGCATGTTCTGTTTACGTAACAAACCTGACTAATTGGCTGTGTCGGGTGGTGGCGGGTTTAACAACACATTTAGATATTTACGTGATCTAACCAAAAAAACCTGTAAAACTAAACACAAAATGCAGTTCTAAAAAAAATAGTTTTCAATCATAGATTTAAAAGGGCATAGCTCCAGTTTGTATTATGGTATTAATGGTATAAGGTGCATCCTCACACGATCGACTAAGAATTGGCAGCCTGTAACAAAGTAAATGTGGTTTGTGTCCCATACGAGTGAGTCCCAAAGGCCAGCAGCATCGAAAGTCTTGTGTAATATGTGCCATATCTTGTACGGCTGAGTCCCATTCTTCCATAGACACAGAACCATATTAGAATGAAATAGCAAAAAAAGCCTATTTAGTTACCCCTCCACAAAAGTAAAAAAAATAGTTGCCGATCGGCCTCGATCGATTAACTTGCTATTTAACAAAAATAGTACGCGTGCGATTAAAATTTGCGTCGAGCTTTTGCAGCAGTGGGCGGTGTTCGGATACTACGTACAAACATTTCAAAATTGGACGGTTCAAACGGAAAAATTGACGGCTCCACGGTTGCGTAAGGCAAGTGTCGAAATGACGCTGAGCGTTGCCAGTCGGTCCCGATCGCGAAGACAACGCACGTGTGCTGGCGTATCGGCAACATGGGTGTCTTCAAATAAAACCCTTTTTTTAATCTCTGAACAAATTAAAAATTTCCTTGTCGTTAGGAAAACGACGAGGAAATGACGGAAAACGTTTCCGTCAAGGTCGGCGAGGAGGCGACGGCCACCGCTCAGAATGTCACGGAGCAGCTTCAGATTGAGCAAGGGGGCCTCGCTGGGCAGGAGAGAGGCGCTGAAGAGAGCCCTCAGGACAAGCGAGCGGAGTCTCCCTCCTCCGGCAAGAAGGACAAGGGCGGCGCAAAGGGGTTCTCCAGGTTCCTGCCGTCTTGGTTCAAACAGACAAGGTCGTCGTCCGCAGGCGGCAAACGAGGTGCGGACAAGTTACGCGGAGGGAGCGAGCTGCAGCAGGCGGAGGTGAACGCGGACGGAAAAGATGAAGAAGATAAGTCAGCTGAGAAGGAGGTTGAAGGAGAACTGGAGAAGAATGACGTGACGGAAGAGGCAACCCCGAAGAGAATCGTTCCGCAGCTACAGGAGAGTGCCAAGAGAGCCCCCGGAAAGCTGCAGGAGCAGCTGCAGGAGCAGAAGGAGAAGGCGGTGGCTACGCTCGCCAGGTTTGACTTGGCTGACGCAGTAAGTGGACCCTGCAAAGCTGTCACACATCTAAGTGGGATCGCTCATGTTGCTGCAATATGCTATACGGGGGTATCCCTCGATCTACAAAAGGGATGCAGTTCTTCAAAAAAAAATCCGTAAAAAATAAATTTTGTAAATCGGAAAGGCTCCTATTAAATACGAAAAATTATGGATGTGTCTCGGACAGTCATTCCAACTTACACAATACAAAAATAACAATAAAGAATATAAATATTAAAACGATCGAATTGTGATTAATTAAAAACTAAAATAAGTAACCTTGTCAGGGAACTCACCAAAAGATCTGCTGCATGTTGCAATGAGTGTAAAGGCGATGTAGAGGCATTGCTGCTGCACTGCAAGGACACCGTGACGCTGTCGCAGATGACGACGCCACAGCCTATTGGGTGGCTTCTCGTTTGATGATCTCACGACACGTGGCCGTAGTAAAATTTCGTTTGCGCGGAATTTGATTTCGTTAATCAAAATGTCCACAATTTGTCAATTGGGTTCACGCGAAATTCCGTAAAACTGAACGTTCGTAAATCGAGACAACTGTGCTTGGAAAAAAACCCCCACAACCTACGTTATAGGTACACGAATGATGTCTCTACGTTTTGTGTGAATTCATAGTTTTTGTTGTTGTTGCTGAGAGTGCGTGGATGCGGGAAGACATTGCGAGGCGAGGCCGCTCTCGTCGTCCGCTCTCGTCGTCCGTGTGAGCGTCGCCCGGGGGATCACACCACGCGTGCGTCCTGCAACAGGTGGCGACCGACGACACGGAGCCCAGTGGAGGGGAGCAGCCGGCGGCGGTGGTGGCAGGAGGAGATGCCGAGGAGGCCGCCAAGGAGGACACAGCTGAGGAGGCCGCCAAGGAGGAGGCCGGCGACGCTGGCGCGGTGGAGGGGGTGGCGCCGCCGAGCTTGGAACTGGCTACGCTAAGCGGCGTCTCTAGGAGCCGCAGGGTGAAGGAGGTGGAATGCTCGGTGCTGCTCCTCGACGGCACACAGTTCGCATGCAAATTGCCGGTGAGTGCCGCGCTAAGTGCGCGCTCCCAAGTAGCCGCGGTGGCTAGGAGATGTTAACTACCTCGCCCGGTATGCAGGAGGTCGTGGCTTCAATCCCGACCCTGATGCCTGTTGTATATTTGGAATTTGCCTGTTTCTCTCTCTTTTTCCCCGTGGTCGCGTGGATTTTTCTCCAGATAACTCCGTTTTTTCCTTCCACATTTAGAATCGACATCACACGTTTAGAGTATTTGGCTGCTCTACATTTCCACGTGATGATGATAAGCCACTTCGTTGAGCTATCATTTGTGATGGCCAGGTCACTTCCGAAAAATGAGTTTTATTGGGGTCGTTTTTGCATGCATTTTAGGCGTTTGTAAAAACTTCCCTTGGCTCGTGCGAGTTGAGGGAATCTCGTCTCTGTGTTGCAGTTCCTTATCATCTTATGTAGCGCCTTAGTCCAAGGTGCTTTCACAATATTTACAGAAAAAATTTACATAAGTTGATAATGGTTAAGATCAAGAGTGGGGTTGTTAAGAAAAAAGTGGTGGTGTAGTTATGATGACAGTTAGGACAGGTGGGAGGGGTTAAAAAAGGGTTGGGGTAGGGGTTGATGAAGTAATTGGGGTAGGGATAGTGGTCGCCATAGGATTAGGGGTAGTGATAGGGGTAGTGATATAACATGAACAAGCATATTTATTTATTTACTTATTTTTCTTGTATATTTGGTGCTCTAACTGTATGACAGTCATGTGTAAAAGCATTCGCGAAAGAGTGATAGAAGGGATAGTGAAAGGGATAGTGATAGCAGTTGGGGTAGTGAAAGGGGTCGTAGCTGGATGATGATGGGCTAGGGGAGAAGAGATGGGGGTTGTTTTAAGAGAGGAATGGAAGCAGGTTCGTGAAGAATAAATGGAAATGTGTTTTGTCCCGCACCACCGATTAGCACGGTTGGCTACGTACGGTGCGAAAGAAGTCCAACATAAATACAGACACATATTGTCTCTTTTCTTTTTCTAAGAAAATTGATTGGGGGTAGCTTTGTGTCCGTTGTCTTCAGCTTCAGGGCATGGATGGGGGGGGAGTCGAGATGAAGTGGTCGTCCAGGAAAGTGACCTCACATTTTCGGAAAGTACACGTTCTTCCCTATGAGCTTGTACTCGAGGTGTGGCCTGGAGGGGACGTTTCGCACCATGTCCGAAAGCGTCACCCCTTATATAATTTTTCCTTTTGATTGCCACACATGGCGTTGTTATTGTGTGTGGAGTCGTTTCCTCTTACAGGCCGTCCTTGACTTACGAATACCCAACTTACGAACCAGCTTCCATGAAATATTAAAACAATTACATTCACTTAAAACGTGTTACATGCAAGTGTCCAATATTTATTGGAAATTATAAGTGTAACAATGCTTCCCTTTTCATTGAACCATAACACATTCCATAACACTGACCACATGGGCATTTAAATACAGTGCATTGAAGTGTTCTGACTTACGAGCCATTCCACTTACGAACGGCTCTCAGGAACGAATTGTGTTTGTAAGCCGAGTGTCTGGATATGTGTTATGCGCCACTATTAATGCACCAGCAGCAACGTCAGCGAATCGCTTGAGTATCTACTATATACTCCAGTGCTACTGTAGGGCTTGAAGTGGACACTTTGTAATTGGCTTCTGACTTTTGTTTGTTTGATTGGTAATGTTTTCAACCTTTATTTGATGTTGTTTTTTCTATTACATTATTAACTCACTCTGTTGTTGTATCCTAAAATCTTGTAACAACATTTTTACCCACTTCCCAATATGGTATCGACTGCAAACTTGGTATACTTATGTCATACTGATGACAATACTATATTCTATCATAAAAAATACAAAACATATTTTAAAACATTCTTTTTAATGTTATGTTTCGGCTTGGATGTAATTGTCCACGCTAAACTGACGTTGGCTGTAATTCGCCACGGTCCCTTACGTTATGGCAAGCTTCGGGGCCACTTCCTGGAGTCGTGGAGTTCTTCCATTAATAGTACGGTATATTTCATTAAAGCGTGTTTTAAAAAAAGGTTTTTTTTAATATTACTTATTTTAGAAACTAAAAAAGTTATATAAATACCAAGGCCGTAGCCATGGAGTCAACATTGGGGGGGACCAACCAGAAACATCTAAATTTGAAAACGAATTTCCTGCCTGAAATATAAAAAAAATTCACTAACACGTGGGATGGACTATTTATTTATTTTTTACAATAATGTCTAATGGTGTATTGTATTACATTGTTCTGTTTTTACTTTTTTTACCATTTCTAGTTTCATTGTATGTAATGGCAGATTGGGGATTAATAAAGTACAACCATAACCACAATCATATAAACAGAAATCTATGCATTGATTTAAAAGAAGACAAGTCCAGCTATTGTGCCCAAGGTTCAGCAAATTGTTGTTTTTATTTACATAGTATAGCAAATTGTTTTTATAGCAATGTATTGGGGGGGACATTTTGAGCATATTTGAATATTATAATTACGGCCTTGTAAATACCATTACGTGCTGTAACTGGGCAAACACAAATCGTCTTTGTGGAAAAAGCGGGGTGTTGTAAAGAGAAGGGATATTATCAGAGCACAAACCCGTGATATGGCCTCTTATTTTGAGGGTGCTTTGCATATTGGTTTCCACAGTCAGGGTGCAGTTATCACGTCCGATTAGCACGGTTGGCTTACGTGCGGTGTGAAAGAAGTTCAACATACAGACACACATCACAGTGATTTAGTACCAAGCGCAACGTGCATGCAGAGTCGTATGGCAGCAGTGAGTATTGACGACATCCTAACGAGGACACAACCAGTCAACCGGTACAGGTATCCCTCGGTTTGCGAACGTTCGCCTCACAAAATGTCGCGTGAACGCAATTGACAAATTGTGGACGCTTTTCGATGAACGAAAGCGAATTTCTGCGTGAACGAAACTTTGTATTTGTTGCCTCATCCGTGTCTTCACAACGACGCTAATTATTATTATTCTTCGTTGTTTATTATCGAGTTGTGCGTTGAACTAGGACCCATGACAGAGAGGGGGGGGGGGGGTCTTTGCCTCGAATCTTCTGGCAGTTCACATGCATTGGGTTCAAGCAAGTCTGCTGATGAAACACTGAATGCCAAAACCGGTCCAGAATTCGCTTGTGTTGAACCAATGCTGCTGAAATGATGCACTACCAGAATGCAGTGTGGCTGATGGAATGTGTGAACATACTTATATTTGTAAGTGGAGGGACGGATATGTGAAGAGGGCATATTGCCTGGCGATTTGTTTTGTTATTTACATTCCCCTTGTTTGTATTATTCTCCGATTAAATTCTGCATTGTATATGTAGTGTGTGTCTCACGAGGCACACACAGAAGTCTTGAGGCACCATGATTTATTAACAACTTATCAGGACTACGGGTTAACAATACTCGGGGTTATTCTAGACCCCCAAAGGGGTCTCTACATAAACTGAGTCCCCGATGACCGACGCTCCAAGACCCCCGAAGCAACGCCGCACGGTAAGCTCTTTCCGCCAGACAACCACGATCGCTCCGCCTCAGTCCCTCTTATCCTCTCGAGCGTGGCCTCGCTCCGCCTCCGGCCACGCCCCTTCATCGGTCTCTTGCGACGGAACCGGAGCCAGCGTCACATGTCCTCCGGGCCCCTGTTTCCGGGCCCCCTTCACTACTCCGTGTCAGCACGTCCCCTCTCTCTCTCTGCGACGGGGCCCTGCTCTGTAGGGCCTGCTTCTCCATCACGTCTCCGTCGGCCCCATCGAGAGGTGCGTGCGCACTCCTTCACCAGTTGTGGTTGTAGTCGGCTTATAAGCCGTAGAGACGCTATTTACGTCTCTACATCACCTCCCCCTTTATGAAACTCAACCGCCTCGGCTGACCGACATAACCCACGCAACGTGTGGGCCTCCAACTTTTAACGCAACAGAACAACAGCAACAACAATAAATAATCCCGAATGAGAAATAAAACTATATTTACACTATATATAGGACCAGGGAGAAGAAGAGTTGGAGAGAAGGGAAAAAAAAAGAAAACTGCAACTAGTTACAATTGCCAACCCACCCCCCGGACAGCCCACAACTACACCCCACATTTGTAACGCCATACCTGAGCACAAGATGAGCCCGGGTCAGCCATTGACCCATCTGGCTCGAGCAGCGCCCGTGGACCACGGGTGTAGGTGCACTTAGACGCCGGAGGATGGTCATTTAAATCGAGCAGTCTTTGCCCGAGTCCTCGATGCCGGGCTGTCAAGCGAGGAGGGTGCAGGCCCCCTGGAGGTTCTGGGAACAGTCGAAAGATGACTCAATGAGGACTGCACCTCCCAAGCAGTGGGGGGTCGGGCGATGGCGGCTTCGGACTCTCCCGTTCACCCCCCGTCCACCCGAGGCCGGCAATACCGGTGACGTTGGGGGCGATAGGCACTTGGACCCTGTGGGCGGAACAATAGAACTGTCCTGAGGAAGGACATCAGCCGACGCGCGCCCCAGCTCATCGGACTGACCAGACACCCGGCCCTCGGGAAGTGGAGATGAAAGACTAACGGCAGGCAGAAAAAAACTTTTAGCCGCGACGGGTACACAAACCAGCAACAGTGACCACACTGAATCCGCACGCACTGCGGACTCCTCACCTCCACCAATTTGACTGGGCCCTGCCATAGTTTGTGTAATTTCTGGGAGGTACCCATTGGGACATGGGGGCAGTGGAGCCACGCCTTGTTCCCTGGTGTGCATATAGTTGTGGACTGACAGGGCTTGACGAGCCGTTCGTTGGCCGCCTGCCGGAAGGCTGAGTTCCCCCGAGACACCTCCCTAGCTTCTGCCAAACGCTGCAGGGTAAGACGCATGGGGTTCGATATCTTTGGATAATTTTCCAGCGGCTTGAGCTGCACATCAATTGGTGGGTCACGCTTCCTTCCATACATTAAATAAAATGGGGAAAACCCAATAGAAGCATGCGGGGCAGAACTATATGCAGCGAGCATGCCCAGAACATGTAAGTCCCAGTCTAACTGGGCTTCATTGACACATTGGCAAAACATCAAAGTCAGGGTTCTGTGTAACCTCTCCACCATACTGTTTGGGGGTATTAAGGCGATGTGCGCACTTTTTTGGTACCCAATTTCTCGCAAACATCTTTTAACAGCTTGGACGAATTTTTTTTGCCCTGGTCCGTCAAGAGACGTTCAGGGCCACCTTTATCCAATACGTAGCATCCGTGATGGTTTCAGCTGACTGGTTTGGTAGCGGCCAGGTCATTGGCCAACGCAACAAATACTCCACCCCCACCAATAAAAATGTTTTCCCCCGTGGAGTGGTGGGAAACGGACCGAGAACATCGAGCGAAACGCAGATGGATTTCAGCGATGGGTGATCCGCTCTCATTAGAGGTTTGCTGCGAGCGCATTCTGTGCAACCCTATAGCACATTATAAATGTCGTCGGCCATGCCCAGCCAGAAAAAGTGAATTTTTCGAGTAGGCAATGTCTTTTGGACATCAAGGTGCATTAACCGCTCGTGCTCCGCACGTATAACCTTTCCCCACAAAACAAATGGCACCACAATGGCGTATCGATGGGATTCCTCGTCCCATCTCATCAGCAAGCCCCCATCAAGGATCACCGGCGATACTCCTCGTCTGTTACCCCGACCCTCTGCCTTACCGACACGGCGCCGCAGTTTGAGTAGGGAGGCGTCCTCCCATCTGGAATCGCCCCCATTCGTCATGCATGAGGCCGAGCGTTATATCACACATCTGGACTGTGTCCGTAGGCAGAACGTCCGCGGACGCCGCCATAGCCTGAGGCAACTCCCCAGCAGGGGTTTTGCAGCGTCCTGTACCCGTGAGGCACACGCATGAGTCTCGAGGTGGCAGTCTCGAGAGAGCGTCCGCATTATTATGGCGAACACCTTTTCTGTATGACACTTTAAAGGTATAGTCCTGAAGGACCTCTAGCCACCGCGAGAGCTGCCCGGACGGTTGTTCAACCTGCAGTGCGTACTGAAGGGCTGCGTGATCCGACCGCACCTCAAACACCCTCCCATAGAGGTACGGACGATATACTTGGACAAAATAGACAATGGCCAACAATTCTCATCGCGTTACACAATACCGCTGTTCCGCAGGGGATAACACCCGACTCCCATAAGCCACGACCTTTTCCACCCAGTCAACAACCTGGGACAGCATGGCACCAATCCCAGTGTCGCTCGCGTCTATGTCAAGGAGAAAAGGTTGCGAGAAGTTGGGATAGCGGAGAGGAGGAGCTTTCACCAAACCCTCCCCGCAGCGTGACAAACGCCGCCCCCTCCTCCATTCCCCAACGAAATTTCTGACCTTTGGCAGTAAGGACATGCAGTGGTTTTGTAATAGTCGCAAAGCCGGGCACAAATCGACGGTAATAGGAGGCAACCCCGACAAAACTTCGCACTTTACCCACCGTCTTGGGGGTCAGCCACGTACGCACACACGCCGTTTTGTCGGGGTCCGTCACTATTCGGATTCACTCACAATGTGGCCCAGATATCGGACCGACCTCTGCAGAAAATGGCATTTTTGCGGCTTGAATAAAAAATTGGCTGCCCGCATTTTGAAAAAGACGGCTCACAACCATTGTAGGTGCTCCTCGAATGTACGTACAAAGACAATGATGTCATCGAGATAGATGAGGCACGAAACCCACTGGAGCCCTGCCAAAACCAATTCCATAAGCCGTTGGAATGTGGCTGGGCTGGAATGGAGTCCCATGGGAAGGTGATTAAACTCAAACAAGCCCTGGGGAGTTCGAAATGCCGTTTTAGGCTTGGAACTATCATCTAAGGGCAAAAGCCATAAAGGGTAGAAAAGAACCGCGCCCCAGACAGGGCATCCAGGGAATAATCCATCCAAGGAAGTGGGTACGCATCGGCAACAGATACCTTATTTAACTTTCGTAAACCAACACAAAACCTCAACGTGCCATCCTGCTATTTGACAAGGACAATTGGAGCCCCCCACGGACTGTTGGAAGGGGCGATAATATCCGCGGCTAGTATCTCCCCAACTGCATGGTCGAACATGCTTTTTCTCAGTCGGACTCAGCCTGTACGGGTTCTGACGAAAGGGGGCCGCATTGCCTGTGTTGATATGATGTTGTACCAACGACGTGTGGTCAATGTCGTATTTGGATTTGCTGAAGATGTCCGAAAATTCCTTAATGAGCGCACGCAATGTGGATCTCTGCACCTCCGACAAGTCAGGGCTTGCGGCACAGAGTGCGTCCACCCACGCGTAGTCACAACTCTCACCCCGCTCCGCAGCAGTGACCATCTTGACGGGGTCCGTCATTACCACCCTGCCATCTGCTGGCGATGCGTGAGCTAGGACCGTGCCTGCCTGTTTGACAGTGGGTCCAAGACCAGCATTTAAAATTTGAATGAAAGGCTGCTGGTCATTTCTGATGATAGTTTGGGCCCCGACCAACGTAAGGCCATGGCTCACTTTGTTGGATGGTGTTAGAAGAACACCTCCCTTGGTGGCATCCCCACTGAGTTGCCTCCTGAGGTGCAAACGCACCAGCATTTGCGCTCCAGGGGGGATTTTAACTGTTTCCCACACGAGTGCTGGGATCACGGCGTTTACTTGACACAGTCGAGTGGGGGAGGGAAAAAAGGCCATTCTACGGCCGGACGGCAATTCCAGGCATCCCTGGTCAATGAGGATCTTGAGGGGCATTTTTTCTAGAAAATCCGTTCCAAGCAGCAAGGCACGGCCAACGATTTCGAAACTAATACCGGGCCGGTTATTTGAATATCGCCAATAGCCACGTTAGCCCCATAATGCCCAAATAAATCGCCATTTGCCGCAAAGCATGGGACATCAACCGGATGGAGGGTAGCTGATTTAGCAGGTAAGCAGTCAAAAATAATTTCAGATATGATGGTAGTGGATGTTCCCGTGTCAATTAGCATCCACACCTCTATCGCTTGCACAGTGCCAATGACGGCCGAGGATGCCGTGGCCGCGGCCACAATGCGTTGGCCCAATGCTGACCACTGACCAGGTCGCCTTGGCCATCCGTCGGCCGCCAATTTCCGAACTACCCGCCCTGCACCCCGAGCGCACGGCCCCACACGCGAATCAAGGAAGACGCATGAACCGGATTAATGAGGTGAGTGCGAGGGCCGGGTGTGTGGTGCAGCACGACTCGCCTGGGGGCTTTGCGGAGTGGGAGAGGGTCGGCCGAAGGATGACGACGTCCTGGAGGTTCTCCCACGGTCGAGAGAACCTTTGGAGATGTGGCCCGGAAGGTCGCACTTGAAACACACGACGGGGGATGATCCGGGGCTGGAGGAGGCCCCCGTCCGTCGATGACGGTCGTCCCTCCGCCCCATCTCGGCCTTCCTCCATCCGCTGTTGTTGAGCGACGCGAAGGCCTGGGAGGACTCGACCCCGTCGGAAGCTGCTGCATCTTCAGCAGGACTCGTGCACGCCACCACCTTCGAGCGGCACTTGATGTTGAAGTGGGCCTGGAGGCACCTCGTGACTCTCAGCGACGTCAAGTCATCGTCGTCGGAGGCAGGCAGCACAACGCCGCCTGGGCCAGCGAGCTGCGGAAGACAAGAGGCGTCTCGACTTCTCGTCTCCGCGCAGCAAACTTATGGCGCATGTTAGATGGCGGGTCGAAAATCCCCGCCATCTGTTGAAGAGCTTGCGCCAACGTCACCCGATCCTCGTCTGGAATGGAGTAGAATGCTCCCAAGGCGGCATCATCTAACACCGTTGGGAGCGCACGCAGCGCTTCCCCCTCCGTCCATCCCACCAGTTCACATGTAGCAGTGAAGCGGCGGCTGAAGGCCACCCAATCTCCGTCTGCCGCGATAAAGGGAAGGCGCCTCTTCAGAGCAGGCCCCTCCCTTTGCATTTTTGGCGGGACGCTCGCGATGGCGGGAGCCCCGTCCCACGCACTGCTCAAAATGGCGGCCGCTTGTGCAGGCTGCGTTTCCCGCGTTTCCCGCGCGCGAGACGGAGCAGCGGCGAAGTCTTCGCCTCATGGCTCCGGTCCTACTACTCGTTCAGCCGGCTCGTGCAGGTCCATCTCCGTGACGAATACTGCCGCAGCGGAGAGTAGGTCGGCTAAGCGCTGGCCACGCACTCACCTGTCTCTCCCCGCTGCTGGTGGCGTGGCGAGGTCACGTTCCTGCCGCTGCTCCGCAGGCCCAAACCTCTCGCGGTCCATCTCCGGGGCCGCCTCTCCCTGGGCTGTCTGGGGGATCACCCCCTCTTCGTCTTCTTCCTCCAAAGAATCCCTGGTAGGTTGTCTTCTTCTCGTGTACATTTTAAGCCTACACTATCACCTAGCTATAGAGTTTTTTTACTTCTGGCATCAGATGTAGTGTGTGTCTCACGAGGCACACACAGAAGTCTGGAGGCACCACGATTTATTAACAACTTAACAGTGCTTCGGGTTAACAATACTCGGGGCTATTCTAGACCCCCAAAGGGGTCTCTACATAAACTGAGTCGCCGACGACCGACGCTCCAAGACCCCCGAAGCAACGCCGCACGGTAAGCTCTTCCCGTCTGTTAGCGAGTAGCACCTATCAAGACCGGCGCGGCACACAAGGGGGTGTGTGTGCCAACACCACACCCAGCCGCCTTTGTCTCCCCAGTGGTGATGTTTACACACCGCATCAGGTACTCATTTGAGCGGGAATCGAACTCGGGTCACCTGGTTCGTAGCGCAGCATAGCGCTAACCACTACACTTCCGCTCCCCACAAGTCACCCACTACCCAACCCAACTCACCTGTCCAGTAAATTGATAAATGTTCCTTTCCTCTAAGTGACAGTACAAACAAAAATAACCTGTTAATATTTTTAATGAAACGGTCGCTTTATGTGATAGTGATTGATGGTACGTGTATGTGATGGTACGCGTATGTGCTGGTGATGGTAATTAATGGTACAGGTATATCATGGTGATGGTACGCGTATGTGATGGTGATGATTGGTGATACGCGTATGTGATGGTGATGGTATGGTATGTGATGGTGATTGATGGTACGCTTATGAACGTGATGGTGATTGCTGGTACACGTATGTCATGGTGATTGCTGTTACGTGTATGTCTTGGTGATTGCTGGTACGCGTATGTCATGGTGATTGCTGGTACACGTGTAGTGAGTTCAACTGAGTCACAGACGTACTCTTGGAGGCAACACATTTATTTAACACCAACACACGGGGTAACTGCCCCTTAACAGAATAACAACCTGTGGTGGTGACCACTAGGCTAACTACACTAATAACAACGTAACTGCTACTACGGACTGGACCACAGCTTGGGTCCAGGTCCACGTGTTGGAGACTCGGTAGAACATAGGACGTAGACGAAGGTTTCTTCAGGATGAACAACAACGCTGGCCCCTCTGGGTGACCCGGCTTGATGCATGGCTGGCTCCGCCCTTGGCCATGACCACCTTCCAGAATACTCGAGCAGGATCTGGACCCCAACCACGTGACCACCGCTAGCCCCCACTCAGGGCCCCTTTGTAGACTTAACTGGTCATGTATCCTCTCGGGTCAGCCAGAGTGCCATGGCCTTTAGTAACCCCTTTCCTACGGCCGGCACTCCCACACCCTGTCCTCTAGGGCTGGCACTGCACGCCAAGCGTGATGCCATCCAGCGCTATCAATCAGCGCTGACCGAGCCCCTCTAGGGCCGATACTACACCCACACCATAATGGTATCTACGATGTCAATACACCGCACGCCATGCCTCTCTAGAGCCGGCACTACACAGTGATATCCCGCGATGTCACTACACATGTATGTCTTGGTGATTGTTGGTACATGTTTGTCATGGTGATTGCTGGTACGCCTATGACATGGTGATGCGTATGTCTTGGTGAGTGCTGGTACGCATATGTCATGGTGATTGATGGTACGCGTATGTCTTGCTGTATTTCCCCTCTTCGCAGAGACATGCAAAAGGCCACGAGCTATTCCACAGGGTGTGTGAGCATCTCAACCTTCTGGAGAGGGACTATTTTTCCCTCACCTACAAGGATGCCTCGGATCAGAAGGTGACGGCGGCGTTTTTTTACATGTGCACACATTCGCCTCGCTTCCACCTTCCCTTTGGGACTGCGCGGAGGCAGCCCGCAGGCTCGCAGCGTCGTTCGCATGAACGCGTTTGGCGAGGTGCAGTGGCGTCAGTGGCTCTTTGAGCGGGGTGAGGTCTTGATCCTCTTTCTTGTCACGCTGAAGTTGAGACAACCAGGATGACCGTGAAGCTCGCAGAAGCGTGCGAGGGAATTCGATCCACCGTGAAACTTGAAGCAGACCGTCGCTTCGTAGCTGCGTGAGAATTATGATCGGAGCGCATTAGCAATTAAAGTGTGCTCTCCTATAACACTGCGTCATTTAAATCGTGCGAATTAGATATAACGCGATAAATGTATTAGGGAACACTTTTTTTATAACGCGAATACGAATTGAATATTACGCGAGCCATCGAACGGAACTACATCGCACGAGTAGGAATAAGCGGTCGTACGGTAGCCTCGGTGTAGCATCACACAAGGTGGGATGCTGTTGGATGCTTCTAGATGCTACCCACGCGCCTCAGTCTCTGTTCAGCCTGTGAACGCATCTCACGTGTTATTGCGGACTGTAATTTATACCCTAAATTATATATAATTTATGATAAGGCGATTTTTCCGCAACGCGGTGTTCTTCAGGAACGCAACAATTACTATTGCCGCATTATAGGAGCACGAGACTGTACTGCCATATCTCTCAGTGTGAAGTGTCATGCTTGATGGGTCTCCATGGCCATGACTTGCGATGAACGTGGATGTGGTTCCATTCATGGTTAGGAGAATAGAAACGCGATGTATTTTCAGCGCAGATCACCGAAGCTGCATTCTGTTGTCGTTGAGGGCCGCTCAGTGCTGGGAACCCTTTGGGGCAACATCGGCAGTCGGCAACTGAAGGCGCCGACGTGTTGTGAAACCCCCACTTGCATTGAGAAATGCGTGGAAATCCCACCAAGTACAGAGGAGCAGCCTCACTCGGAGACCATTAACTCAAGAATAATGAATTTTCACGAGGAAAAAATATTTTCTCGTTCGTGCTGCGTTCACTACATGTGTAGTCCAACTTAGTCGCAGACGTTATCTTGGGAGCAACACTATTCCGCAACTGAACACAACATTACACAATCTACACTCGGGTTTCGAATGCGCATCTATGGCAAAACTAGACACAGTTCGCTATCCCGGCCACAAGCTGGGTCCTGGACTGCGTGGCTAGAGACTTCTTCTCCCCAACGTGGATCTTCTTCACACCAGCACATGAAGAACCTCGAGCTCTTCACGGGGCCCCCGTTATATGCCTCTGGGCTGGGGCTTGCTGCGCCCTTCACCCCGCCCACCTTCCAGATCTCTCGAGCTCTTTTTCGAAGGTTCCCGAGAGCTCTTTTAGACCACGTGACCGCCCAGCGGCCCCTGTCCACCGGTGGCCCCCCTCCAATATCATCCGGTTACGTGTCAGCAGGTCAACCAGTGTATCATGCCCCAACGTAACCCTGGCTGGCTGACGCTCCCTCTCGCTCCCTCACCAGGAGCCCGCACCGCATACTGCTCGCGGTGCCTTCGCGCTGACCAGCGCTCACCCAAGCCCCGCTAGGGCTGGTACTACTCCCCGTAACCGGGCTGCCCATAATGACAACACATCCGCCGTAGCTTCGTAAGCCCGGCACCACACAGTGATAATCACAGTCACTACACATGAGCAGATCATGTGCAGATGATGTGTTTAGGGTACTTGGTTGGAAATCTGTCAGAAAAAATGTAACAGTTCGCATCCCAGGGCAATAATTGCATTGCCGGTGTCGACAGTTAGTATTCTGTCTCTACGGATTTCACATTTTTACGTATTTTTTTTCAGAATTGGCTGGATCCCATTAAAGAAATTAAGAAACAGCTGATGCGTAAGTATGGCATGTGTCACACTTTGTACCTCAAATGTATAAACGCGTAGCTCTCGTAACCTAGGTTATCGTGAGTGTGCAATATTCATCCATTGTAAGCTCTGCAGAGGAATCACTGTAGGCTCAACTTAAAATTCAAATATTTTTACACAATTGATATGTGTTTATTATTTATTTTCTTCATGGGACCTCCTTTGCCAGTACCAAAATATACTAATAAGGTTTTT
>CM025631.2:405200-434448 GCA_014621495.2 Entosphenus tridentatus
GCAACAAAACTGACACCTTTTGCAAGGAATCATGCTTACATTAACCATAAAAAGGGGAAAAACCTTATTAGTATATTTATTTTCTCTACATCTTTTCGAGTATTTACACTCTAGTCTTATGTTAAATATCAATGTTCGCATCAAACTTTTATATTCAAGTTCAAGTTTATTTATTAGGTATAGCCCTGTGAGCCATTCGGCTCTTGAATCGGGTGCAACCACAACAAACAAAAAACAAAAACATGAACAAAAAACATCTTAAAGTGAATATGTGACTAAGTGCAAACAGAAAATCCAAGAAAAGACAGCAAAATATTGCAGAAAAAAAACACCGTACAACAACGCTGTGTGCAAAAATCCCAGTGGGATGCAAGTCAAAAAACAACAACAACCATAAGACAACTTAGATTAAGGCCATCAGTCTAACTCTGCACTACAACAAACAAACATGGCTAAACCAATACACTTTTCGAAATCACCAAAATAAAGCCATGAAAGCAATGAAAAAGCAATCATAGGAACTGTGACGGAATTTTCACAATAAATGGCATAAACAACATGTACTACCAAAACCCTGCAGCCATAGCTGGCTGCATGAGCCACTCCACAACAACAGGAGCATCAATCGGAGTATTATAATTTTTCAATGCACCTTTAAGATCAGCGCACTAAATCAAAACACAGGTCATACTTTGTAGCGATCATCCGGAGCGAAACATTTTATTTTAGGCCACTGAATAGCACTGGCAGCTAGGGGTGTACAACTCCTCTAGAGCAGTTTTGAGTGAATATCTCATAGGTAGTGACTCAAGTTTCAATTTATTGGCAACAGCATTCCAGACCCTGGGGGAATCAATAGCAAAGGCCCTTCCTTCAGTATATGTACGGCAATAGGGAATATTAAGCTGGTAAATGAGTGTAGACCTTAGGTCAAATTTGTTCTTTGAAACATAGATCAGATCCAGCAGGTAATCTGCGGATTTTTTTGCAAGTACATCATGAATAAATAAGATCTGGTGCACAAGCCGTCGAACATTCAGAGATGTTAAGTTTGACCCAATGTAGAGATCACAGTGGTGAGTCCTATATGGGCAGTTCAATGAAAATCTTAAGGCCGAGTGATACATTGAGTCAAGCTTCTTCAGTACAGTACTTGGGGCTGATTTATACACAATGTCACAGTAATCAAGTAGAGGCAGTATGGTAGCTTTTATCAATTCCAAACGGAACATAGGGGGGAAGCAGTGCTTGTGTCGATATAGAAAACCAATTTTTATTTTTGTCTTTTTCCCAATGTAATCAATGTGATCTTCAAAATTCAGTTTTGAATCCAGGATGACCCCAAGATACTTATAGAGCTTGACTTGCTCTATTTGATCATTATTTAAGGAATGTAATTGGGGGAAAATAACTTCCCGCTTTAGTCCTGGTGAGAAGCATAGCACCTTGGTTTTGGCAGGATTTAGGACTAGTTTAAGAGCAACTAACTGATGTTGTAGTTTGTTGAAATCACTCTGGAGCTTAGCAATCACGTCATCCGGAGAGCGGCCAGCAGTAATCAGTACCGTGTCATCTGCAAAAATATTTACCCTGGAATAATCCAGTTCAGTGGCCAAGTCATTTACATAAAGAGAGAACAAGAGGGGGCCGAGAATGGAACCCTGTGGAACCCCTTTTGTTATCTTAACACTGTTTGACCTCCAACCGTCTGTGAATACAGTTTGGGTGCGAGAAAAGAGGTAATTTTTTTACCATTTTACTGTGTTTTCGGAAAAACCGAGGCAACTTATTTTACTAAGCAGGATGTTGTGGTCTACTGTATCAAAAGCTTTGGACAAGTCAAGAAAAAGACAGGTGCAGTACTGCTTATTATCAAGGCTACTGTAAATGTGATTCAGAGAGTCTAATGCAGCAGATGTGGTGCTGTATTTTTTTCGGAACCCAGATTGTTTTAGATGTAATAGATTGTTGGCAGACAGGAAACTGCTAATTTGGTAGTTCAATAATTTTTCAAAAATTTTCATCAACGGGAACAAAATTGAGATAGGTCGGTAGTTATTTGGATCATCTTTAGGGCCCCCTTTGTGAAGAGGACGAACATAGGAATGTTTCCTATCTAGAGGAACTGATGCTTCTTTGATGGACAGGTTGAAAATATGGGCTATAGGTTTGTATATTAGGTGACCAACAGTTAGTAGAGCAAAGACGGGAATACTATCTGCTCCGGTAGAGGAGGACCCTTTGAGGTAGGACAGTTGTTTTAGAACATTACTTTCATGGATTGGCTGAAAACTAAATTCGCTTAATGTTTGGATAGGGGTGTAGGAATTTGCATGAGCAGGGGTGACTCCCAATACATTATCAAATAGGGTACCAGCTTCAGAAAAATCAAGGTTAAAATTGTCAACTATTTTTTGGGGATCTGAAAAATATTCCCCATTTCGGTTAAGCTGAACGGGCAGATTATCTGTTTTGGATGCCTTTTCGATACATTTGATTGTTTTCCAGAAAATCCTGGCATTTCCATAAGATTCAAGGAGAGTGGAAGTAGTCATTTTTTGCATGCCGTATTTTTTTGACGCATCTATTCCTTAAAATCCTGTATTCTAGCCAGTCATTGACCAAATTACTTTTCTGAGCACATGCCCAAGCCTTGTCCCTAGTTTTCATGCGCTTTGTAATCAAAGGATCAAACCATGGTGGACGGTTGCCTTTAGTTTTAAATTTAACCAACGGAGCATGTTTGTTAAGAATTTGGAGAAACGTGTACCTGAAAGTCTCCCAAGCCATAGTCAGGTTTGGAATATCACAGACCTTGTCAATATCCGAGTGAAGCACATCATTAGTAAATGCCTGAGTGCTGAAGTGTCTCATGGAGTGCTTCTCAACCAATTTAGGGGGGGCTTTGGGTCTGGTTGATGATCTCACCCCAAAAATGAAGGAGTGATCACTAAGGTTATTACCCAGAACACCAATCAGTGCGAAATTGTGAGGGGCATTTGTCAATAGGACGTCAAGCAGAGATGACTGTCCCATATTATTTAGGTTGGGTCTTTTGGGGACATTTATTAATTGAAACAGGTTAAATTTATCTGCAAAATTTGTGGCCACGGCCGGCGGGTTTAACCAATTCCAATTTAGATCACCCACTAAAACTATTTCACCTTTAGGGAGGCCCCCAAGAAGCTCTCTCAGTGCAGATGCAGCTTCAACATCCTTCCCACTAGGCAGTCTATAGCAGCACACTACCAATATGTGTTGATTATTAGGGAGAGTTATACAGGTAGGAACAATGTTCCACACTTCCCACCAGGGATTAATTGTCTGTCTGTCTGTCTGTCGTGCATAAATAAATATATTACACACAGCTCTTTGATTGGTGGAGACCTTACAAACAGCTTTTTGATTGGTGGAGACCTCGAAGTAGGCCTCGACGTAGGCCCTGACGTAGGCCCCCACGTGGGCCCCCACGTGGGCCCCGACGTAGGCCTCGACGTAAGCCCCGACGTAGGCCTCGACGTAGGCCTCTATGTAGGCCCCCACATAGGCCTCGACGTAGGCCCTGACGTAGGCCTCGAAGTAGGCCTCGACGTAGGCCTCGACGTAGGCCTCGACGTAGGCCTCGGCGTAGGCCTCGAAGTAGGCCTCGACGTAGGCCTGGTTGTTGGTGTGGGTGGTTGTGGTTGTTGTTTCGGTGGTGTGGGTGGTTGTGGTTGGTGTTGTTGTGGTGGTGGTTGTTATATGAAACTAGTTTATATACCTGGCGTTGCATACCAACTGTGGTGGTACCTGCTATCACTACAGCAGTGCATGCTGACTCTAGAGCAGTATTTATCGATTCTATAGCACAAAGTACTCACCTGACAGAGTGGTGTGGTGAGGCCTAGTCCCGTGCAGAGCCTCCGGCCTCACCTAGATTGTCCAGCCGGCCGAGGTGGCACCTTGGCAGGCTGGGGTTGGGCTGTTACCCCTGACCCCCCCCCCCCCCCAGCCATGATCTCCCCGGCCGCTCTGCAGTAATATCTACGGCCTATAGTGGTAACATCTAGCGACTGTATATATTAGTAACTGCATGCATCAGGGTGGGGGGGGGGGACATCACACAGTGAAGATTTAAGCTCAGCGTTTGGTGGATATTTAAAGCATTTTTAACACGAAAGAAAATGTCCCCCTCACTCCCACCGAAGGCGTGCGACTTGGCATGGGCCGTCCCCCCCACTAAAGGCGCGTGAGTTGGTATGGTCGTGCACGCGTCATAAATAACTAAATAAAGAGATAGCGAAAATAGCACCAAAAATCGCACTAAATCGCTAATTAAACTTATTAAAAGTTAACGGATGTGAAAAAGGAATAGTGCTTGCTCATGGCGGGGCTTACGGCGTGGTACCTGGCTATTTTTATTTAACGTTAAACCCCACCGTTGGAGAGGCAAATCCTTCGCAAGCGCGCGAACACACACAAAGCCACAAACCGACAAACTATTTTTTTCTTTTTTTTATAGATAGAAATTACAGTTATTTTAAGCAGCTAAATCATAAAAAAGAATTGAATGGTTATAGCAACATCATTAACACGTCGTTATTTACAGATACGGGATTTGCAAATCAACTATCTCAATAGTCCAGCAAACTATTTATGTAAACCCCAACACACTCGTGAACAACACTGCGGCCTTAAAAAATGTAATGATCAGTGATGTTTCAGGCAACGTCACTTCTGCACAGCACTTTGTCAGAGAAGCAGTATAGGGCCAGAGTGGAGAATGTAATTATAATCAGAGTTGGAGACTGCACTTTAAACCATGTGGACTGCTGAGAATTACATTAAAAAAATGTTTTCTGATGACCAGTTTTCTAAATGGACAAACCCTTCAATAACATTGCTAAACTAAACAAATTTTTATTTTACCAGCTAAGGCCCACTGAACTACGTAGCTCTTTTTCAGAAGCGACAAGGTGGCTTATCACGTGGAAATTTATAGCAGTCAAATACTCTAAACGCATGTTGATTGTAAATGTGGAGGGAAAAACTGGAGGACCTGGAGAAAAATCCACCCGACCACGGGGAGAACATGCAAACTCCAATTATACAGGTGTCAGGGTCGGGATCGAACCCACGACCTTGTGTATACCAGGTGAGGTAGTTAACATCTCACCACTGCGGCTCCCAATTGCAATTGTTTACCTAGGAAAGCCTCACATTACGGGCCAACATTACTCTAAATAATCCCAATTGAGTAATTTGCATGCAATGTTTCCGCATTGGGATGTTTGGCCAATACCAGTTACGTCGTAAGCAATTTATTTATTTATGGGAGGGAACTGAAGAACCTGGTGGAAACCCTTGCATAACAGGGGGAGAGTATACAAAATCCACACAAAAAAGGCACCCAGGTGAAGATTTGAACCCAGGCCCTTGTTGCTGTGAGATGCACGTGGTTTTCACTGCACCACGTCTTAGCAACGGATTTACTGCATGTTGGCTGTGGGACTTTTTCAGACTCTCCGTGGCTTGTTTCCTTCAATGTGAAGTTTTATCCACCGGACCCATCACATCTCCTGGAAGACATTAGCAGGTACTGTTTACTATATCTTTGTGTATTTGTGTATGTATGTTGAACTTATTTCGCAACGTACGTAGCCAACCGTGCTAATCGGAGGTGCGTGGGAAGTACAACACACTAAACACAAAAAGCAGTTAAATTTCGATTTAAAGCTTTCGTGACTGCAGGGATTAATATTCTTGGTTCTTTCGGTAAAGTTACGTAGAAGGGAAATAATAAAAATAAACAATAAAATTATCACGACGTTTCGATTGCAACACAAGCAATCATCATCAGGTGTGAAAACCACAGCAAGAAAATTTGAACAAAGTGGCGTTTTTTTCTTAACATTTGCACCACGGACAGCAACTGGCGGTTGTTCAGGCGGACGAGTCCATCTATCCTCGGAACGGAGAAGGGGGGAGAGAAAGAGAATGGAATGCGGTCTGAAAGTCACCGTAAGCGTGAACACAATCAATTCAGATCCGAAATGATTTATCAAATCCTTCCAATGATTGCTAAGCCAGAATCTATCTTCTTAGTTGAAATTGTATCTGTGTTTGTATATGTGGATAGCCTCATGAACGAATCTCTCATGGTAGCCAGATGGCTTGCAGAGAACCTCTGTCTTGGAGAAGTCAATGTCATGTGAGCCCACTGAATTATAACAGTGGTCTTCCATGGCTGAGGTGTTGATCCTACCGTGTTTTAGGTCTGCTTTGTGTTCACGGATGCGGTCCGAGACATGATCTTTTGGTTTCTCCAATATTACTGCTACCACAGAGACAACTTAGCTTGTGATGATAATTGCTTGTGTTGCAATCGAAACGTCGTGAGAACTAAATTTTGTTATTTTATTATTTCCCTTCCACGTGACTTTACCGGAAGAACCAAGAATATAAAAATCAGTTCTAAAGAAATTAGTTCTCAATCTAGATTTAAAAGTGCATAGCTCCAGTAGCTTCCTAAGATCGGAAGGGAAAGCATTCCAGACGGTCGTGGAAGCATATCTGAAAGCGTGCGATGCGGTGACCGTATTTATTCGATGGCCAACCAAAAGCTACTGCTGCGAGGATGACCAGAGTTGTGCTCCTTGACGAGATCAGCAAGGTATTGTGGTTCATTTGTGGCAAGCATTTGTGCGTAATGAGTACGACCTCATAGTGTATTCATCCGGCAACTGAAAGCCAATGCAGCTCGGTGAGTACTGGACGGACACGGTTGGATCTTATTATATTCACTTAACAATATGAATGTAGCGTAATTCATTGCAAGGGGCAATTTTAATTACTTTTGTAGGTTTGTACGAGAGCATGTCAGGCTGCTGCTGGGTGGGAGGCGAGTGCAGAATCGGGGAGGGCCGGACTCGTGGTCTCCACGAGTCGGGCGACCAAGGGGAGGAGAAGTCAACAGAGCAGATGGTGGGAGACTGAGGGCAGATCTTGGAAGGCTACTGCGCCACTCCTGTATAGAAGCTGTAGGATCTGGCGGAGGGTAGAGAGCGTTGGCAGCGAGGTGTATGATGGTGGCATCAATGGCTGTGGCCATGTTCTTCCAACATCTGTTGCCGTATTGACCACCAACGCTGGAGCGGATTTATAGGGGGTTCACTGTTCCAGTGGCAAGATGCTGCAGGTGTGGGCCCTGCCTGCATTGCGACCTGCACGTAGGCAGCTATAAGTTCAAGTATTTATTTAGTGTTGCTTGTGATAACGCTTGGACACAAATCAGAATTCAGATGATTTAGGCGACTAATTCACCGTGCATCTCAATTAAGCCTTCCAACAATGTGGTAGATTTAATTACGTATTAACTACTCATAGAAGGCGGTTTCATCTCATCCACACGTTGTCCCAACCACCGCACTGCAGGTCACAATGCTTCTCTGTTTCTTCCTTCACCCGGCCCTATTTTGAAATTCCTCCTTCCCATCGTCTCTTTCCCCCAAGCTCTTACAATAACAGACTCAAACTAAACTGATCAGGTAAGTCTCAATGAGATAGATAGCTTTTTTATAAGCGAACTGGCCACAAATGATATCTCAATGAAGTGGATTATCGCGTGGACATTTATAGCAACCAAATACTCTAAATGTGTGATGTTGATTCTAAATATTGAGGGAAAAACAGGAGGACCTGGAAAAAGATCCACACAACCACGGGGGGAGAGAGAGAGATACATGCAATCTCCAAATATACAGCAGGTATCAGGGTCGGGATCGAACCCACGACCTCCTGTATACCAGGCGAGGTAGCTAACATATCACCACCATGCTCAAGTCAAGACACATGTTACGCTCTTATCAATGACAACTTTGAAAGTGCTGCTTGTTGCTGACCGCTTGACATTTAGGCCTTTGCTTAAAAACTGTCCGGATATTTTTTTACCTACTCCACAATTGCCACACGTCTGCTTTACTCTCCCAACTCCACTGGCTCCCTGTCTACTATCGCTGTATGTTTACATTTCTCACTCGAAGTCTATAAATCCCTCCAAGGTCTTGCCCCATCTCTCGTCTCTCACTCCTCTGTCCCACCCCGGCCTCTCTGCTCCCAATATCTACCACCCCTCTCTGTGCCTCCCTCGCTCTGCGCCCAGTCTCGCTCGCTCCTTCCTGTTCCCTTCTCACTCCCCTCCACCAGAACCAACTCCCACTGCAGCACAGAGAGCAATTGTCTTCACTTTCACATATTTCAGGTTCCGTTCTTCCCTTAAAACAACGATAAAATCTTCAAATCAGCAACTCGGGAACAAGTGAAACTGTGAGGTTTGTGTAAGAATTATTTTGTCATTCTGCGTTTTTGGTGGGTTTTTTGCAATTGCCTGATGATTAGAATTATATCAGTATTTTTTTTAGATGAAGGTTATTATAATGAAGGTTGGTAGGTGCACAGTGATGAAATCACCTTACTCTATCTCTATTTAATACCAGAAACAGGAAGACTTCATCAAAATTCTGGTAATCGCCTTGAGTGAACGACGTTTCACCAGCGAAACATCGTTCACTCAAATTGTAAATGTTGTGAGTTTACTCTCCAACACACCGGTTGTGTTGAACTAGTAACTAATTTGCATGTTTTGTGCACGTGACTAACCTTACTAATTGGCTGTGTGGTGGTGGCGGGTTTAACGACACATATATATTTATGCCATCTGACCAAAAAAACGCTTTATTATGGATAATATTAACTGACATTTTTTTTCTATTTTTATTTTACCAGGTAAGGCCCACTGAGCTACGTAGCTCTTTATCAGGAATAACCTGGCCACAAATGTATAACTCAATGAAGTGGCTTATCATAGAGCTATAAATTTGTGGAAATTTATATCAGCCAAATAATCTAAACGTGTGTTTCTAAATCTAGAGGGAAAAACCGGAGGACCCGGAGAAAATTTCACGTGACCACGGGGAGAACATGCAAACTCCAAATGTACAGTAGGCGTCAAGGTCGGGATCGAACCTACGACCACCTCTATACCAGGCGAGGTAGTAGTTGCCATCTCGCAAAAGCCCCTACTACTACTATGTGTTAAGGATGTGTGTGTGTGTGTGCGTGATGGCATTGGCCGCTGGCCGCGTGCGTAGGTACTACCTGTGCCTGCAGCTGCGCGAGGACGTGGCTAGGGGCCGGCTGCCATGCTTGCCCGTGGTGCACGCCCTGCTGGGCTCCTACGTCCTGCAGGCCGAGCTGGGAGACTACGACGCGGCGGAGCACGGCGCCGGCTACGCAGGCCGCTTCCAGCTCGCACCCAACCAGACGCACGAGCTACAGGACAGGATGGCCGAGCTGCACGCCACTCACAGGTTGCACGCACGCTCCGACACGCACACACTCGCTCCGACACGCACGCACACGCTCCGACACGCACGCACACGCTCCAACACACACACGCTCCGACATGCATGCACATACTCCGACACGCTCCGACATGCACGCACATGCTCCGACACGCACACGTTCTGATACACTCCGACACGCACACATAAGCTCCGACATGCACGCACATACTCATGACACGCTCCGACACGCACGCACACGCTCCGACATGCACGCAAACGCTCCAACACACTCCGACATGCACGCACATGCTCCGACACGCACGCACATACTCATGACACGCTCCGACACGCACACGCTCTGATACGCTCCGACACGCACACACAAGCTGTGACACGCACGCACATGCTCAGACATGCACACGTTCTGATACGCTCGGACATGCACACACACGCTCTGACACGCACATGCTCCGACACGCTTGCGCACGCTCCAACATGCACGCACACGTTCTGATACGCTCGGACATGCACACACGCTCCGACAAGCATGCACATACTCCGACACACTCCGACATGCACGCATATGCTCCGACACGCACACGCTCCGACACGCACGCACACGCTCCGACACGCATGCACACGCTCTGATAAGCTCCAACACGCACGCACACGCTCTGATATGCTCTGACATGCGCACACATGCTCGGACACGCACACACACGCTCTGACACGCTCCGATACGCACACACACGGTCCGACACACACGCGTTGCGACACGCACGCACACACTCCCACACACACACACATGCTCCGACATGCTCCGACGCGCACACACACGCTCTGATACGCTCCGACGTGCACACAGACGCTCCGAAATGCACACACACGCTCCGACACACTCCGACACGCACACGCATACTCCAACATGCTACAAATCGCACGCACACGCTCCGACACGTTCGTAACGCGCGCGAGCGGCCAGGGGAGGAGGTCGTTTCTGATGGCTGCGTACGCAACGGGAGACTTTTATTTGTCCTTGGAACTTGAAAAAGGAGCTTAATGACGACTGCTCCGCTCACCGAGGGAAGAGCACGTTTTAACTAATGGACAAAATAAGGAATAGGTTTTTGCCCTTTCTGGCAATAAAACGTCAAATATTATGACCAGAGCATGTGTGTGCATGTCTAGCCACGAGCATGGGTAGTTAATGCAGAATTGATGCTTTAGAAAAATGTGTCCATTTGGTGTTTGAACATCTTAACACCTGTTTTATTGCCAGAAAGGTTAAAACCTATTCTTATATTTTTAAATCAGTTTTGATACTGTACTGTTCGCCTCTTGGCGTTCTCTGGTCTGACACTGGTGAGATTAGGCCATAAAGAAGGCTGTCTCTGGTACAGGCCAATCAGTTTCCAAGACAATGCATATATGAATGATCAGAGCGTGTTGGTTTGCATGTTTTGCCACAAGTACGCGTGGTTAATGCAGACTTGATGCCTTGCAAAAGGTTTCTATTTTGGTGTTTGAACATTTTAACACAGCTTCTGCTTTGTTTTCAGGAAGGGGTAAAACCTTTTCATATTTTTTCATCAAGTTTTGACTGCTGACGAGACGCCAATTGTCAACGCCAGTTCCAGGGGTTTGATTGTCCCGAACCGTTGCTGCAGAAATTGTGCACTCCCAGAAGCCCGCGTGGCTGATGGGATGTGTAAAAAAAAGAAATTATTATTTTTTTAATGGGGAGGGACAAATATGTGAAAGAGACATAAACGTAAAACAAGTAACAGATAGATCTTGACTTAAAGCTTTCGTGACTGCGGGGATTCATATTCTTTGGGTCTTTTGGTAAAGTCACGGAGACAGGTTAAAGAAAAATAACAAAAATTTACAAAAAACTATGACGTTTCGATCGCAACGCAAGCAGTCGTCATCAGCCTGACTTTACCGAAAGACCCAAAGAATAAGTAACAGATAAATAACCACACAATGTAAGTCCTTTTTTTTCTATCTCTCCACGTAATTTTTTTTATAAAAAAATGTTTCATTGGTCACAAGGCCTACCTTCTGCGAGTGCGCAGTTTCAGCGGTATCGGTTTTCTACAAGCAAACTCTAGGACCGGTTTCAACATCCATCGTCCCGTCAGCAGAGTCAGGCTTGCCTCACATCAATGCTGGTTGAACGCCCCATTGTCCATCAGCAAAGAACAAGTGCGGTGACAATGTGGGAAGGAGGCACGGTGTCTGCTTATGGTGTTAGGTTGCTGTTGCGTTGCGTCTCGTTATTGACCGGGTGTTCCGTCACGTTTTGTCTCCAGGGGCCAAAGCCCAGCGGAGGCCGAGCTTCACTACCTGGAGAATGCCAAGACGCTGGCCATGTACGGGGTGGAACTGCACCGCGCCAAGGTAGAGCGGCGCTGCCCACGGCGACTCTCACGCGCACCCTTTACTTTGCTGCTGCTGTGACGATCTCTTCTCCCTCCACCCCCGCTCCGCCCACTATCTCTGCAGGGGTCGGTAAAATCAGTAAACGCCTTGCGGGGAAGTTGTCAACGGCGTTGGCGGTTGTCTCTGGGAGAGACTCGCTCCCCCCCCTCACCATAGCAATGTGAAATTGTCCCACCGCTGGCTCAGGCCTGAAAACGGAAAATAATTAATTTTACCGCTCCTCATCATACACACGTCTAATTCGCCTGCCTTAGATCGTAAAACTGGACGATACAGCCCGTGTTTAAAAGTGTGCACTTTACTTTGGTTCTGGACCCAATCCTGATATTTGGAGTTTGCGCATCTCTCTCCACGTGGGTCGCGTGGATTTTCTTCTCAGGGTCATTTAGTTTTTCCCTCCACACACATTTATAAACATGCATTTAGACTATTTTGATTATTTTGCTGCTATAAATGTCCAAATGATAAGCCACTTTGTTGAGCTATCATTTGTAGCCAGGTCGCTTTTGAAAACCAAGTTAATACTTTTGTGGGCTTTGCTTGGTATGATGGGGATGGTTTAGTTTTATTTGTATGTGTTTGGGTGATTTGTTTACCTTTCTTGTACTTTCACTAGTATCATGTTATTTAACTCTTTGTTGTTGTAATGCTCTTACCCGCCCCTATTGGACATCTGTGAAAAATAGATTTATAGCTCATGGGATTGCTCCAGCATATATCAATATTCTGATTCTGATTCTGGTATTACGTACAGCATGGGGCTTAAGGGAGAATAGCTGTGCGTTGGTTGCTGGCGTCGAAGGAGCCCCGTTGCTGCAGGGTTTGTGAGGCATTGCGTGATGTCTCACGCGAGGTGCGGCTTTTATCCACATTCCCCTCATTCACTCCCTCCCAATCTCCCTCGGCACCTCCAGCGTCATCACGATCGGGTGAGGATTCTCGTGATGCGTTCCGCGTTTCCCTCGAACCAACTGGAGCATTTGCTCACAACGCCGCCTTCTCACCACAGTGCCACCAGGACTCCGAGGGTGTGGACATCAAGCTGGGCGTGTGTGCCAACGGTCTGCTGGTCTACCGGGACCGCTTGCGAATTAATCGTTTCGCCTGGCCCAAGATACTCAAGATCTCCTACCGCAGGAGCAACTTCTTCATCAAGGTTCGGCCTGGCGAGGTGAGCTCATCAAGTGTACGATTTATAAAATGTCGATAACAGAGGTATATATTTTTTTGGTCGCGTAAATATAAATCTGTGGGTTAAACCCGCCACCACCTGACACAGCCAATTAGTGAGGTTTGTCACGTAAACCAAACGTGCCAATTTGTTACTAGTACAGCACACCGGTTGTAAACCCACTACATTTACAATTCGAGTACCATGACGTTTCAGAGTACAAAATGCCACTCTCCGAACTCTTTTCAGTTAATGAAAATGTATCTACTTCAATGTTGTCACATTACTGGACGACCGCTTGTAACCCTGTGAGGCATTGCCAACATCACAGTAGCATTCCGCCGCAGGTATTCGCAAAGGGCCACTGCATTTTTGCAGCCTTGAATTTGGGCTTCATTTCTCTCTGAAATATCTCCCCAGTTGCTGGTCATCTGGAGTAGGCCTGCAGTTTACACGACACTAGCAGTAGCCACAGCCATAGCAGGACGTGTACCAGATGCGGTGTGCTGGGTGCGAACATGTGGGTCACTGACCCAGGTGCAGGAATATTTTTTGAGCCGCCGTCTGGCCCTATTCTGCAATGACAATGTCGTGCACACGTCCACACACATTCATACACGATTCAAAATACCAATGTAATACTTTACGAGAGAAAATTACATTTTCTTCCGATGCCGCTTATGTTGCAAAATGTTTTTTTGCGGTTCCTTTCCACCAAACCTCGAGAAAAAGCCCTTCTGAAGTATAAATAAATATTCTGATTCTGACGAGGAGCCTGAGGAAGAAGTCAAGAAACAGATTTATTTAGCAGGATGGGTTTCTCTGAGAAACCACTTTGGCAGAGCAAAGAGGTCAATTGTATTGTGTTTGATGAATGAGTAATGACTCTGTTCTTATCAAAGTAATGCATTCTTGCCAAGCAATTCTAAAAGATGGTTACATGGCCTATAAATATGGGTATGCTAATTATGTTTTGGTAGAATAGGGTAAGTTGGAAGTTTGGGGTGGAAAATGGCAGTAAATGCTGTAAATGCATTGGGGAAGAGGAGGTTACATTGGGTGGAACCCATGTGGGATCCATAGTTTAGTTTTTGTATTCTTTACCGCATTTCAAATGTTCCTCTGCTATTCCCACGTCTATGGGATTTGCTTCTTTTATTGGCTCTGTAAGATTCTCCAGACCATGGCAATTATATTTACCTGCCACTCGATATTTTGCAATGATTCACAGCAGGTCCTATTTAAAATGTGAAGCATTACTGCAAAACCTCTAGAACCTCCAGAATTGACTCCTCGGAATGTTCTACGTTTTGTAATCTGTGTAAGTGTTCCCATGAATTATCGTAGATAGTGACTTCTTGCTTTTACATAGATTTCATTTGTGCCCCTTTTCCATATCACTGCATTCCAAGATTGTCTCTCAACTGACTCTGCGATTCAGTCACTTTAAGCTGTAGATGCCACCACCACCACGCTCCGCTGCCAACCCTGTCTACCCTCCGCCAGATCCCGCAGCTGCTGCTGCTGCATAGTAAACA
The DNA here is from genome assembly GCA_014621495.2 of Entosphenus tridentatus. Classification (NCBI taxonomy): domain Eukaryota; kingdom Metazoa; phylum Chordata; class Hyperoartia; order Petromyzontiformes; family Petromyzontidae; genus Entosphenus; species Entosphenus tridentatus. Next base: position 419,678 of record CM025631.2, read on the forward strand.
CACAGCAGTCTCCAAGATCGGCCCTCCCCAATCCTACAAAGACAAAGATGCCCCACAAAGCCTTTAGCAGACTGTTGGAGCAAGTGCTGTTAGCAAGCACCTATGAAGGCCGGCACGGCTCACGAGGGGGTGGGTGGCCAACACCACGCCTTTGTCTCCCCAGTGGCGATGTTTACACACCACGCCAGGTTACTCATTTGAGGCTAAGTCGACCTAGGTGAGGCCCAGGATCGATTCAGATAATCGTCACTGGTGTTGGCCGTGAGCGGGAATCGAACTCGGGTCGCTGGGTTCGTAGTAGCGCAGCGCGCTAACCGCTACACTACCGCTCCCCATTACACACTCACACACATCCCACCCAGCACAACTGTCTAATAAGTGAGAGGACAATTCATGTATATATGTATGTAATAGTTTACCTTCTTTCGCACCGTACATAGCCAGCCATGCTAATCAGAGGTGCGGGTGAAGGACATGAAACTAAACAGAGCCTTAGTGAGTTTCATGAGTCTAAATGTTCCTTTTCCAGTTTGAGAAGTGTGAGAGCACCGTGGGGTTCAAGCTGCCGAGTCACCGAGCTGCCAAGAGGCTGTGGAAGACCTGTGTGGAGCACCACACCTTCTTCAGGTGCTCATGGTCACGCGGCGTCTCAACGGCTGAACGATTGTCGATAGGCGCGCGTTCGCCGCGTTAGAATGCAATGGAACGTTTCAGCGTGTCATGAATGTAACTGCTCTAGCGCAGCAACTTTTTTATTGTTTATTTCTATTTATTTTGTTATCTAAAATGTTATCTACTTATTTTTATTATTAAATCATTTTAATAAAACAAAACACAGGCCCATTACAGCGCATCGTTAGATTCCTATATGGCCGATGTAAACATTTGCGTCGGATCCACCATTCAATGCAGCTGTCCTGACCGACAGGTGGGGTGGGGGGGAGTAACCAATAGATAAAAGGGGACCTGCAGATACGTTCAGTAGGAAGTTTCAAGAAGGGGGAGAAGGTATGTGTCTGGCAGGGGGGGCGGGGGAATGGTTAGGGGAGTGCAGCGAGTTGATGGTCATGACCCGGTTACCGATTACTACACAAGCAAAAAAAACCCCAACATATTCATGTATGCATCTGAAATTAATTGGGCAAAAATTCCAGCTCTGAGAATTTAATTTCGGCCTGCCATGCGACCAGCCTTCCTCTCGCATGCAGAGGAAGTGGCAACGTGATGCCCTCTGCTATGAGGACCAGAGGTCACTTGAAAGGATCTCGAATATAGTTCTATGACGTCCGCTTTCGTGGGCCATTCGCCAAGATGTAGGGTTGCACTCAAAAGTCAACATGACCAATTGATTTCTCTTCAAATAAGGCGGTGCTAATCTGCTATTTACAGCTCTTGAGCCAATGGTGGAAACTCCACATTTCTATGGTGGGGGCTGGTCTATCCATAGGACAGCCACTGTTGATTTCCCCATGAAATGGGTCTCATTATCGAACCCATAAGTATGATGGGCCGATAGCGGGGGTGATGTGGTACCAATATCAAGGATAACGTGGCACCGATAACGGGGATGACGTGGCACCGATATCAGGGACAACGTGGCACCGATAGTAGGGATGATATGGCGCCAATAGAGATGATGTGGCTCCGATAGCAGGGATGATGTGGCACTCATAGGCGGGACGATTTGGCAACGATATCAGGAATGACGTGGCACTTATATCAGGGATGATATGGCACCGATAGCGGGGACAACATGGCACCGATAGCAGCGATGACGTGCGCACCGATATCAGGAATGAACTGTGAGAGAGTGCGACGGGCACTGAGCATTGACCCGTTCCGCGCGCTGTGCCGCAGGATGGCCGTCCCTGAGCCGACGCGCCGTGCGCGCTTCATGAGCCTCGGCTCGCGCTTCCGCTACAGCGGCCGCACCCAGGCACAGACCCGGCAGGCGAGCGCTCGCATCGGCCGCCCGGGGCCGCCGTTCGTCCGTGTGTCGAGCCGCCGGCAGCACACGGTGCGCAGCCTGGATGGAGGTGAGGGGCGGCGCTCGCTCGGCTCATCATGGTTTCCAGTTTGATTTTTTTACGAATAATAATCATGATAATTATAATTGACTTATGCATTGCGTTTTTTATTTCAAGATGTTGTCATCCGATTTATAATGAATGCGTGCCTGTGGGTGGGAACCGGAGAGCACGTGCGCGAGGGGGCAAAGCTTTATCCCTGTACATACAGAAACAGATGTCGATGAGCCCACTCGCCATACTGCCTTTTCCTGGCGACCCAGGGGATGGTGTAATTATAATTTAACAACAAGGCAACATTGTGAATATATATGTATCATACATACAATTATATACGTACATATATACAATTATAATTAAATAACTAGGCAGCGTTGTATGTGTCGTGAGCGACTTCCGAGATACGACTTGTAGAGGGCTCCTTGTTTATTTCTCACACTTTACAGGCAGAGTCACTGAGCAACATACACACAGGGCTACGTATAGCTGACCCGCTCATACAGCCACATCGCCGGCGTCTAACTATATACCTGGCTGACTAATACAGCGACGATGACGATGGGGACCGTACAGCGGATCGGCTATACGGCCGGACTATGATGAAGAGATGACGGCGAAGACAGCAAAGGCAGCCAGGACCCAAACTCTCACGACAGCCCCAAACCTCCGGTTACCTCCCCCTTATATATTCCTTAGCGTGGCCAAGCCCCGCCTCTGGCCACGGCCCCCTTCTAGAACTCTCGTGCAGGTTCCAGGAGCTTCCCGACTGATCCCCGCCTCTGACCTTTGGCCCAGTTACACCTCCCTTATGGTTGGCTGTTATATAGCGCACCCATATCCGTAGTTATCCCTCATGGTCAACAGATGGCACCCTGTCACTACATATGTATATATGTACATACATACAAACAATTATAATTCAACAAGGAGTTCCAATTTTTCCCACAGTCTTGTCAACCTTGAGGGGAGGGGGTCCATGGGCGGACACCTTTATTCATTTACTTTCAGTAGTTTACAATGTAGATTAAAACTAAATACATTGATGATATGCACCCGCGATTCCTAATATGAGGGACAAAGCGAACCCCTGCCCGCCCCCACCTCCCCCCCTCCCCCCAAGTCAAACTCTGCCTATGGTGGGGAGTCCCCTCAAAAAACAGAAACTGCCGCTCGGCCGCCCATGTTTAGTTTTATTGCGATTCCGCTGTGGCCCGGGGGTGGGGGCGGTTGCCGGTGCAGGCTGGAGGAAGGACATCATCGTCCTCACAGAGGAGACGGCCGGATCCTCCACCGAGCAGAGGCCTGCCATGGGCTGGGTGGTGGACGAGGAGGAGCGCATGGAGTGGCGGGGATGCGCCGTCGACGAGAGCGAGCAGCAGGGACTCCGGCTGATGAGCACAAAGGAGCGGTTCCCAGGCTATGAGGACAAGCGTGCCGACGATCTGCGCAAGCCGAAGGTACTTGGGGGGTTTCTGTTTTCATCGGCCGCGCGTTGCGTGCGTTGAATGGCTAACAGTGTGAAAATAGATCCAGCGGTGCGTAAAGATAAGCAAACTAAAACTAAACTTTTTATTTGACCAGGTAAGGCCCACTGAGCTATATGGCTCTTTTTCAGCAACGACCTGGCCACAAATGATAGCTCAATAAAGTGGATTATCACGTGGAAATGTATAGTGGACAATACTCAAAACGCGTGATGTTAATTCTAAATGTGGAGGGGAAAAACCTGAGGACCAGGAGCAAAATCCACATGACCACGGGGAGAGAAAACATGCAAACTCTAAATATACAGCAGGCGTCCGGGTCGGGATCGAACCCACGCACCTCCTGCATACTAGGCGAGGGAGATAACATCTCGCCACCACGAACACGTGTGCTCATGACGAGGCTCACAAACTACACATGCACACGTGTGGTAACATATAGCGGCAGGGGCGGTGAGCGATGGCTTGGTGCGTAGAGGCTCGGGGAAGAAACCTATTTATTTTTTGTTTAATATCTGGGAGATGATTTGAGTGAAGCTTGATTAAAACAAAAAGACCCGATACAATTGTCAATCACGCTGTGGCCTTAAAATGAACGATAGGTAATAGGTGACATTTCATTGCGGCATCACCCAAATAAATAGCTTAATTCAGAGTGACGCTTATGAGGACAGGCACAGGGACGTCAACGGTGGTGGTGAACGACAGTTTAGTTTTAATCTTGATTTGAAGCTTTCGTGACTGCAGGAATCCATACTCTTTGGTTCTTTCAGAGGACGACCGCTTGTGTTGCGATCGAAACGTCGTGATATATTATTTTTTATTTTATTTTTCTACCTACGTGACTTTACCGAAAGAACCAAAGAGTTTAGTTTTGTTGTCCTTCCCCCGCACCTCCGATGAGCACGGTTGACTACGTACAGCACGAAAGAAGTTCAACATACATACATACAGAGGGAGTAGCAGACTCAGACGCCAGGACGCCATCGCCTGTTCTCTCGACCCTGGCGGAGAAGTGGGAGGCAAGTTGTTCACACTCGGTAACTGCCCAAGAGGTGGAGGAGGAATCCGGGCGCTCGCGGTGTAGGAGGGAGCTGAGCCATTGGCTCTGAGAGCTGACTCAACGTCTTAGTTGTGGCCTTACCCGAGCTGACCTGTGCGATTTGAGGCGAGCCTTCGTGAGCGGGCGGGGCGCGACGTCCACCCCCTCCACTCCTCCCTCCTCTTCGGCCGCCTCCCGCCAGGCCCCCGCTGATTGCGTGACCAGCCCCCCCGCGCCAGCGCCCTCTCTGAGGGATATATCTGAACGGCTGGCTCACCACTGCCCGGGGTTTTCTCACACACGCCGAGCGCTAATCAACAGAAACGGCGGCGGTATGAATATGGCCCCCCCCCCCCCCCTGGCTAAGCCTTAATCCGCTGTGCAAACAGAGGCTAATGCTAGCGGAAAAGGAACGGCGGGGATGGGACTATGGGGCACGCCTCACCATTAACGCTATTTCTACTGTGTAAAAGCGCTGCGTAAAGCACGCTGTGTAAACACGCACGCGAGCGCAAGCACGCACAAACGACGGCGGCCGTATGTGTTGCAGTACACGCGCCTCACGCGCACGCTCAAATCACTCGTACCACCACCATGCTTCAGCCCTGCGCTCGCGCTCACGCCGGGCACCCAGTCTCTCCACGCAGACGTGCCACACACAGATCACAGATGCTACGCCGAGGTTCTGCCCACACACACAGAAATCACACTACACCGATATTCTGTACTAGAGTTTATTACTTTTCGATTTAAAGCTTTCGTGACTGCAGGGATTCATCTTGGTTCTTTCGGTATTGACCGAAAGAACCAAGAAGATAGAGTTTATTAATGGCACCAATACGCATTACCCGGAGGAGGAATATTTCGCGTTGAGAGCCTAGCGTAACTCTGCCTTTGAACCCAGCTACTCAAACGTCCAAACACGTACCTTGAAACTGGACTCGCGGCGTCCCATGGACGCTGAGAAGAGTCGGAGGGAGAAGGACGAGAGAAGACTTTCCCAGTCACTGTCCCGCAGCAGCACTCGCTGGCATCACACGAATGCTGTGAGTGGCTTGAAGAGGCAGGATGGCAGGCAGGGAGTGGGTCGGGACGGCCCAGAGGTTCTAAGCAACTGAACTAATCGTCCCGAGGCTCCCACCTTTATACTCTAAATTTCAAAGGCCCGGGGGGCGTCGAGCAGCCAATCACGCGCCTACCTTTCAATTTACAACTGATGCCCCGCCCTCACCCGGAGCATCCGTCACGCCCCCACCCATTGTCCCTTGCTCAGGGTGCCTTGCTCAGGGTGCATAATATTCCACCCTCCGTCCTCCCCCCAATGTTGCGTGTAACTCATTGCGGTTGGCCCAGGGAACCTTTTCTTTTTGCGCCCATACAATTTTAAGCCAATTTAGGGGCACCGCAATGTAACCTGTCCTGTGGGGGTCGGCCAATCTCCTGGCACCGGGAAACCATGGGACTCTCCCCCTAGGGGCCCTTCTGATTAAAACCCGATGTGCCAGGCAACCCCCCGCCAGGACACTACGTGGGTGCGCTACGTGCGGGCGTGTGTTTAGTGCGGGGGGCCGGAGTTGATCCGCGGTCATGGCACCACGCTGGCAGTCACTTCGAGGATGGCCATTGAGACGCATCACGCAGGCAGCGGGCCACGCTCGATCCACTGTGTCGGCCAGGTCCAGACGGTGCCCTCCTCTCTCCCGTCGGAACGCCACGCTGGCCTCGTCACGATATCACCATTACGCCGATGCCTCGATCCCGTTAGCATGGTATCTATGACTCTCAGGGCCAAATCGCAATTCCGAGCTGCTAATCACGAGTGCCAGTAGCGCAAGCGTCCAGGGGAACTGAGGCATGTTTACGTAGTTCAGTGGAAACACCAACTCAACAAAGAGCTGAAAGTCGTCGCGACAAAGTATATTCGGGTTTCTTAGCATTCTGGGAAAACCCATAGACTCATTGAGAGTGCTTAGTGTTACTGGGACCAGCAGATACTCAAACAGCAACTTTTAAAAATGCTGAGAATGTGTAGGCTTCAGCAGATGCAGCCCAGACTCAAGGATTATTAGTTTCTACGTTGTCATGGATCATTCAATAAGCCACAAACAATGTCACCTATCAAGAGCCACCCTTACAGGCTGGAGCATTTGCACTCTTTTGTGTTTGATCTTTATATTATTTGACATGACAGAGGGGTTTTTGTTCTACCTTATATCTTAGTCATTGTTGAACGACATTTTTTTTTTTACAATTGATTTGCTGCTGCAGGGCCATTTTTTTAAACAATAAACTTATGTTTGTCGACATATTTTGTGATAACAAATGTTACAAATCATTAAGATTCCTCTCCCTTTAACAAAGATGTGATGTGAGTAAACCACTACGTCGCATCACGCAGCACACTCGTCCGCTGCGATTGGCCCTCGTGCTAGGCCACGGTAACATTATCTTAACGGACTTTATATTTATATAGTACCTTAAACAAGGCGCTTTACAGAGAATTAACGATGGTGTAACAACGCGTGTGAATGTAACGGTGGAGATGAGGTTACTAAAATAGACGAGAGGAAGCAATGTGGGCGAATCTGTGATGCATGAATTGTGCGAAAGCAAAAATTTAAGACAGTAAATGATGACGAATGTATTAAATGAATGGGAGAGTGAGTGATAGCCATGTAATGAGAACATGAAGAGGGACCGGTAATGGTGGTGGTTATGCGGGGAGATTAAGGGGGGTCGTGGGGTGAGCTTGGGAACAATAAGTGAGTTTTGAGTGAGGAATGGAAACTAGTGAGCGAAGGTGACTGATTCATGTGGAGGGGAAGTTTGTTCCAGTGAAAGGCGTGGGCGAGAAGAGAGAAAGTGTGGATTGAGCGCAAGGAGAAGGAGGAACAAAGAGAGACTGCGGTTGTGATTACGTCCCTTCACTGCTGTCTTATCTGCGGATTGTTTCATAGTCAGCTGGCAGCAAAGCAATCGTGGATCAGCTGTTCTCACAGAAAATAAGATAATACGGCTTTGTATATATGAGGAACTCTGCTGTGCTGATCTTTAAAAGCCTCCTGGGGAGTGTAAAATAACTGCGAGTTTTAATTTCCCAAAAAAAGACACGCATGAGTTCGTTTTGTCTGCCCTGTGTTAGTGCCTTTGTCTCGTAAGTTCAAGTGCAGAGTTGCCGGGTTTCTCGCGTATTTATGTCTTCATCACGGCACATGGTTGTTGTTTTCCGAAATAACTTCACGGTCAGTCGCCGGGAGGTGTTTGGGTTTTATTGCGATTAAATTAACCGTTCTTTTCTCCATGTCCTTCTCTTTGTCAACCTCGCCATCGCCACTCCTCGCTCTGCCGTCGTACTTTGATTTGCCTGGTTTTACCATTTACACCGAATGCAGACGCCCCCTGTCCCGTCACAGCCATCCCCATCTCATTCCCATTGCTCCCTGGCCAGCGTTGGGCACGAGGCTCAGTCCCCAGGGCCGGTGGCAGAGCCCCGTGGTGCGCGTGGCTCACCGCGTGGCTCACCGCGGGGCTCCCATCCAGGCAGCTTGCATGGCACAGACTCCGAGTCAGAATGCGACGAGCCCTTCGTGGCTCGATTCCCGTTCCTCGACTGTTTCCCGATATTTATGTTCCACTTCCCTAAGCTGCTGGATGAAGATGGCTACCTTGCCTTTCCCTCTCTCCCCGAGGAGTACGCGGGCTTCGTGCCGCTCAGCCTGCGCCAGTACATCCCAATCCGGTCGCCTTCCCTGCTGCCCTCCTTCATGCTCATCTTTGTGCTGCTCTTCTCTGCTTCTCATTCCGTCTCCTTCTCTCTTACCCTCTCCCTCCCCCTGGCCCTGTCCCTGTGCTACCTGGAGCCCAAGGCCGCGTTGTTGTTCAGTGGTCCTCAGGAGAGGGCGCGTAGTGTGAGAGCAGAGGACGAGGAGGTAAAGACCATTCTCTGTGCAGTCAACTCCGATGCCCGGTCAGCCGTGCATGCATTTGTCCTTGCACAGCTTCCTGTGCCAGTTTGCCTTTTTTTATAATCGTGAAAATTGCAATTCGTGCAACTAACATGTGAACGCTGCAGGTATAGGCCGTATTTTGGTGTGCCATTCAACACACAAGAATGCCACTCACTGTGCAGTGCTGTGGTAGATTATTACCTAGTGAAGTACCAAAAAAGAATCAGCGCCCCCCATGACAAGACAATAAAAAGTTGGTCTATCAGTGACATTTCCATCTTTTCTACTCTCGACCAAACCCAGACATATGTCTCAGTCAGAACTACGTCTCTTATCAACACTGTGCAGCAGCACTACTGCAGTAAGGTACAACATAGCAATACCGGTACCAGGTCTCTGTCTAAATCAATTCCTGCCACCCGGACACTATTGGCAAGTCCTGGAATGTTCAGGTCAAATTCGGATAGGTGACAACTCTTCCGAGCCTTATCAACAGAGACTAGCCTATGTAATGAATGCTACAGTGTTGTAAAGCTCAGTAAACTACAAATCATTTTTATTTTATTTTACCAGTGAAGGCCCACTGAGCTTTTTCAGAAGCGACCTGGCCACAAATGATAGCTCAACGAAGTGGCTTATCACGTACAAATGTATAGCAGCTAAATACTCTAAAGGCATGATGTTGATTCTAAATGTGGAGGGGGAAAAAACCGGAGGACACGGAGAACAATTCACGCGACCATGGGGAGAGACATGCAAACTCCAAATATACAGCAGGCGTCAGGGTTGAGATCGAACCCATGATCTGCTATATACCAGGCGAGGTAGTTAACATCTCGCCTGATGTTGTACGCAAGCTCCTTTCACAAACACTGGGGCATGTTCAGCGCTGAGGCCGACACGTTACGTTCGCTTCACACTGCTGGGAAAACATCGGTCCGGAAAGTGTCCATAAACCATAACTCGTGTCTAAGTTGGTTGTGCACGTGGACACAAATCACACGATCACTTCCAAGATTTATCAAGGAAGGTGCTGGTATCAAAATTATAGTCTTTATTTAGACTGGAGGAGGAATCCAATGAGCTATAAAGCTCTTTCTTCACATGTCGAGTCAGCCAGTTACTACAACAAACGATACACAAAACATACATTAAAATAAATAAAGTATGTAAGTACAAATTGCATAAGTGTATACATTCCTGCCGATTTGTCACATTAATTGGAAGCTTGTACAAAGCAGCAAAACAACAACAGTAGTCCCAGACCACACCAAGACAACAACACAGTCCCTCAATAAAACGGCATATAAAAATGTAACTATCGATACACGGGTAAGGATCAAAGTTACAAATCACATTTGCAATTATGGCTGTATCCAGCACCACGAATCTTCAACTTCAGGAGATTTACGACGTTGAGCGAGGTAAATAAGTCGTTCCACAAAACGTCGGTGCTGCAATGTAACAACGCGTGGACGCGATTACGCGTAGACGCTCGTCCGTGTCTTGTGAAACGAAAGGGCCCGCTGTCTCTCTGTGCCCAGTCGGACAGCGAGCGCTCGGACAGCAGCAGCTCGAGCTCGGACTCGGTGGAGGACCAACTCGACACCGAGGTTTGTAGCGCGCACGGACAAACGTTTTAGCAAATGGCAAGAGGTGCGTTGTTTAAGGTTAATTCATTACACTCAACTATGTGTTGAGTTTACTTTAGATTACACACCGGGGTGCGTTACATCGCGGATAACTGACAACACGATACACCGTTTGGATTAAAATAGCATCTGCATATAGCTGCATCTTAAGATGCTGAACAAAAAATATAATACTGTATAGACTTCACGGAGAACCACCAGAAATTGAGAGACAATGTTATCTACACATCTACACTTGTATTGGAGAGGTCAGTCTTAGGTAGAAGCATGTTAGTTTGAATGTACATATGATAAAAGCTTTGGAGGTTTTCGTCCTTATAATAGATATGATCTTGCTGTATGAACAAATCATCGCTGCAATGTCTGTGAATTGACCAAAGGCATAGACTCAATGAGCAAAATATCATTATTTGCAAATTACTTCAAATTAAAACTGTGGTGTTGAATTAATGCACTGTCACGTGATTCGATTCTAATTTTGCGTATGATGGCAGCAGCAACACGTTCAGGAGCTAAATGCCAATGCCGAGGTCTGCTTGCCACGACGAGAGGGCTTCAGGAGAGAGAGTTGGTGTCGTTTTGGCGTTCCTCTGTTTGAAAGCCCCGGTGGATTACTATACGGTCCATCGATGACATTGGGTGCAGTTAAAGACTGCCTGTTTCTAACCAGAGCTGCAATGTTCAATGTTGTTCGTGTGTCAGTCTGAGAATGAGGAGGTGGAGGTGGAGGAGGATGATCGCGAGCGCAAGGTGCGTGGCAACTGTCGTGTCAATGTTTGTCACTTCTCTGTCAACTGGTACAATAAGTAGAACTATAAACAGGATTTTTGTTGCCACTAAAAGGAAAATAAGATATACACTGTATGTGTTTTGGCTGACGGGCCAATAGAAAATATGATAAGATAAAGAGTCAGGTAATATATATATTGCAAAGAGTGTGTGGGCTTGCTCAAATAAAAGGGTTGTTAAAATATATTTTTTGTATAACTGGATTTTATTTGCTTTTGGGTGACAGGGTGGCTCAGTGACAGCTCCGCCTCACAGCAAGGGCCTGAGTTTGATTCCCAACTTGGGCACCTTTCTGTGTGGAGTCTGTTAAAAAATAAATTATTTTACTTTTGTATAAAATTTTCAAATACCGTCCATAATAGAGGTTTGTTTTTGGGTGAGATCGCGTAAATACAAATGTGTCGTTAAACCCACCACCACCCGACACAGTCAATTAGTAAGGTTTGTCACGTAAACAAAACCCCTCTATTATGGATAACATTGGTCACGAAATCCTACGTAGTAAATTGTAAAACCATTGCCTGCCTTTCCACATTTGCTGGGAAACCAAATCAATTGGCACATTTGCCCACGTGACAACTCGTTTTATAATTGGCTCTGTTGGATGGATGAGGGTTGCAGTAAACTGGACGTTATACCTACACAACGATCAAAAGAAAAATAATTATGAATCAGATATCACTGGAAACGATTCACTGATTCCTCACATTCAGAGTAGGTAATTTATTCTGAACATGATACTGGTTTACTGATTATCGTTTCACAACCCTCGTTATTACTCTGGCCATAGAGCTGGGACGATCTAATTGATTTAGTTGATAAATCCACTATGATTTATAATTGATCACTCGTTTGTGGTCATTAACTCGGGTCCCTTCGCACACGCGGCCACTCCCACGTCCGGCCTCCCGAAGGCAGCACATCCCTGACACACCGATGATTCCGACTGTCAGAATCAGACTCGTTAATTATGCTGGAGGAGGAATCTGATGAGCTATAAAGCTCTTTTTCACAGATGTCCAGTAGGGGCGGGTCAGAACATTACAACAAGAAACAGTACAAAAACACGATAGGAGTTCAAAGTATAGGAAAGGTAAGTAAACCACAAAAAAACTTTTTTTCTTACCAGGTAAAGCCCACTTAGCTGTCATCTTTTCTTTCAGCAGCGACCTGGCCACAAATTATAGCTCAACGAAGTGGCTTATCACATGGAAACGTATAGCAGCGAAATAATCAAAGTAGTCTAAACGCATGTTTCTGAATGCATTTGGCAATGGAAATATTTCGTTCTGAGACTTGTTGTAATGTTTCCCTCCATTTTTGTCTTTTACAGAAATATAAAATCATGAGAATAGATGGTGACAACATATACGTGAGACATAGCAAATTAATGCTGGAGGTAAGTCAAGTTAAATACAACTTGCAAAGACAGATTTATCATAGAGATATGCTGCAAAGCTTTCCCATTTGTATTTAAAATCAGCTGAATATCAGCATCTGTATTTAGACTGGAGGAATACGATGAGCTCTAAAGCTCTAAATCACAGATGTCCAGTGGGGAAGGCCATCAACAAACAGTGTCATCAGAGTTGTACAGGCGTCCCTCGCGCAACACGCCCAACTCCCATAGCGCACATTTCCAGTTACGTGATTAATATTTTATAGACATACTTTTCGCACCTCAAATTAGCATGGTTGGCTACGTATGGTGCGAAAAAAGTTCAACGTACCATACAAACTTCACACTTGCGCTGTGCGTTCCACAGTTACGTGCTCAAGAAAAAACTAGAAAGTTGTAAAACGAACATTTTTTAAGCAAAAAAAATATTTTCTATGATAACATTTTTAAGTAATTTCTTTTTATTCCTGATGGCGTCACCGCGTCAAGGCAGCGCCCAGAGTCACTGGCTGGGTGTAACCATCGTAGATCTTTCGCTTTGTTTGCATCATGCGTGCTGCATGTTTTGCATTGTACTCTATCAGGTGAAGTGAGGCAGGAACTGGGAGCTCCGATGCAGACCAAGTCAATGCATGGGAATGTGGCCCCTGTGCCACATTAGAAAAGAGGAGCGATGCTCATAACAACGAGCGGAGCGCCAGGCAGCTAAAACGCAGCAAGTTGGCACAGTAGGGGTCACAGGTGGTGCATCTGCCAGTCATCTCAGTCAGTCAACCCATGGCACCTGGGTCTGTCCCGCCCCCTCCTGCCAGTGGGCGTTTGACACTTCACGTGTCCTCAACGTGCAGCTGGCCTGGCACAAACACCGTGGTGATGTCACCACCACTTAGTGACGCGGTTATGTGGCTTGAACATCTGAATGTGGCATTGTAGTTGTTGCTCTACATCTACATCAGACATACGAAAGAAGAAGAAGTGGCAATCGGCGGTTGTTGTGATTGTTGTGCTGCATTAACGTGGAGACTCTGCTGCAGGGGACCGGTCGAACCAAGGAGGAGCTGACTCGGCACAAGATGAGCATCAGCGAGCTCAAGCGACACTTCATGGAGTCGGTGCCGCCACCGCAGATGCCCAGCGAGTGGGACAAGCGGCTGTCTTCGGGCTCTCCGGGAAGGGTTGTGTTCCACAATGGACAGAGCCCGACTGTAAAGACTGCACAGGTACAGAACACGTGCAGGCGTAGAGCAAATCAAAAGTCTCCACGTGCGTGGGTGCGTGCGTGTGTTACACACATGCTGCTCATTAGGTGCTATGTATTACATAGTTTTGCATTGAACTAGGACCCATATCCAACAGAGAGGGCCTTTGCCTGTTAACACCGGCATTGTTCAAACCAGCCTCTCTGTGCCGATTAGACTGAATGTTGAAAGCAGTCCAGAGCTTGCTTGTGTTTAACCACTGTTGTGGAAGTGATGCACTCGCAGAAGGCCATGTGGCTGATGGGATTTGTAACAAACACTGTTGTGTTTTATGTGGAGAGACAGCTACGTGACGGAGGCGAATTGTCCGCTTAGTTATTTGAATGTTATTGTTAGCTCCATCCACATGAGCAGGGTAGCAGAATACCCTGAGTGGGCACGTCTTGTTTGTACAAGGCTATTGCTGTGATTACACTAAGCAGTCAGTCACATTTGGCCACGCTCATCGACCCCTGATTGGCTGTTCACGTCCTGGCCAGGCTCATTGAACTATGACGAAGAGGTCATTTCCCCTCGTGGGGCTGCAGACAATTCTCTACAGAGATCCCTGCATGAAAATCAGACTGAACAGAACGGTTGTGTTGGCGATTAAGCAGCTGTCTTCACTGACTGGTTTCCGCTCCTCCCTCAAAACTCACTTTTTTTTCCCAGCTGACCCCACGGATCTCCTTAATCTTCCCCTCATAACCACCACCACCACCACCGTTCCTGGTTCCCTCTTCGTAATCTCTCTCTCTGCGGCTGGCTACCAATCATTCCCCATCCTTCCAAATCCATTCGTCATCATTTGCTCTCATCAATTTTTTCTTTCGCCTAATTTATGCATCACAGATTCGCCCATGACTTCCTGTCGTCTTTTTTATTCACCTCATCTTCACAGTGACATTCACACATTGTATCGTTGTTAAGTCTCTGTCAAGCGCCTTAGACAATGGGCTATATGAATTACATTAAGATAAGATAAGAAATGTAACGTCTGGGTTACCTGTTCAAATATTTTAATCATAAAACAGAAGCAGAGAGATAGCATACTCGAGAAGAGCTCAGGATTTGAAAAAATATTTTAATCGGTGTGATAGCAGCTGTTTTAGGAAGATAAGAGAGACATTATGGTTTTACAAAGTTGTGACCCATGGTAAAGTAGTGATCTATGGTAAAGTTGGGTACAGGGT
>CM025631.2:444039-486747 GCA_014621495.2 Entosphenus tridentatus
TCGCCCCGCCCCTCCTCTCCCCACCCCGCCCCCCTGTCCCCGCCCCTCCTCTCCCCACCCCGCCTCCCCACCCCTCTCCACGCCCCTCTTCCTGCCCCTCCTCTCCCCACCCCACCCCGCCACTCCCCGCCCCAGTCCCTCCTCTCCCCGCCCTTCTTTCTCCACCCTTCCTCTCCTCGCCCTCCTCTCTCTGCCCCGCCCGTCCTGTCTCCGCCCCTCCAATCCCAATAGAGATTCTGATTCAATCCCAGTGTACCCAATATTGTGATTGCGCAATACCATAAGGTTATTGCACAATCACGGTAAGGCGATTGGGGACAGCTTCTGCCTACATTGCCCAGAGATGTTCTTCACCGTTGACGACCGTCTGTGGTTATTGAGTCGTCTTCCCTTTCGGTTCCCCGTGGAGCCACTCCAGAACCTGTCACATATCTGTCGACCCCTTATCAGTGCCTACCTTATTACAGCCCCATTCAGACCTTATTGGTCACTCCGTGCCTTTATAAATCTCAACGTTTATTCTACAAAGTCCCATCACGAGGAGAAACAAACAAATAGACAAAAACATTTTTTGGCCCATATTGAAACGGTTGTACGCCGTATGGACCTGAAAACTCAATTTCCCTGTACAAGAACACGGGATAAACCTTATGGGCTGACAGCTATGCTGTCATGGTGGCTTGTGTGGTGCCACGACCACGGAGCAACTCCGCAATTGCCGCGACTCTCTCCCACCCCCCGCACTAAACACACACCCGCACGCAGCGCACCCACATTGTGTGCTGGCGTGGGGTTGCCTGGCACATCGGGTTTTAATCCGAAGGGCCCCTAGGGGGAGAGTCCCACGGTTTCCCAGTGCCAGGATTGACCGACCCCCAAAAGACAGGTTACATTGCGGTGCCCCTAAATTGGCTTAAAATTGTATGGGCGCAAAAAGAAAAGGTTCCCTGGGCCAACCACAATGAGTTACACGCAACATTGGGGGGAGGGTGGAATATTATGCACCCTGAGCAAGGAGCCCTGAGCAAGGGACAATGGGTGGGGACGTGATGGACGCTTCGGGTGAGGGCGGGGCATCAGTTGTAAATCGAAAGGTAGGCGCGTGATTGGCTGCGCGACGTGACGCCTCCCGGGCCTTTGAAGTTTAGAGTATAAAGGTGGGAGCCCCGGGACGATTTGTTAAGTTGTCTACAACCTCCGGGCCGTCACGACCCACTCCCTGCCTGCCATCTTGCCTCTTCAAGCCGCTCACAGCATTCCGTGTGATGCCAGCGAGTGCTGCTGCGAGACAGTGATTGGGCAAGTCTTCTCTCGTCCTTCTCCCTCCGACTCTCTCAGCGTCCATGGGACGCCGCGAGTCCAGTTTTAAGGTACGTGTTAGGACGTTTGAGTAGCTGGGTTCATAGGCAGAGTTACGCTAGGCTCTCCTCGCGAAATATTCCTCCACTGGGTAATGCGTATTGGCGCCATTAATAAACTCTAGTACAGATTATCTGTGTGGTGTGATTTCTGTGTGTGTGGGCAGAACCTCGGCGTAGCATCTGTGATCTGTGTGTGGCGCGTTTGCGTGGAGAGACAGGGTGCCCGGCGTGAGTGCGAGCGCAGGGCTGAAGCATGGGGGTGGTGCGAGTGATTTGAGCGTGCGCATGAGGCGCGTGTACTGCAGCACATACGGCCGCCGTCGTTTGTGCGTGCTTGCGCTCGCGTGCATGTTTACACAGCGCGCTTTACGCAGCGCTTTTACACAGTAGAAATAGCGTTAACGGCGAGGCATGCCTCATAGCCCTATCCCGCCGTTTCCTTTTCCGCTATCATTAGCCTCTGTTTGCACAGCGGATTAAGGCTTATCCACGGGGGGGTGGGGGGTGCATATTCATACCGCCGCCGTTTCGATTAGCGCCGTTTCGATTAGCGCTCGGCCTGTGCGGGATGACCTCGGCGGTGGTAAGCGCTCGCGTGCGTGTTAACACAGCGCGCTTTACGCAGCGAGTTTTCATTACGCTGCCGGGTCCTCCGGGGCCGTATCGCTGGCTGCACCTATAGATATTCATACCGCCGCCGATTCTTTTGGTCAGCGCCAGCTTTGTGAGGGAAAAAGCGCGCCTGCAGGGGCGCGCGCGTGGACGCCTCCGCGTTCGTTTGTGTGGTGGTGTGATTTGAGCGTGTGGGAGATAACCCCGGGCGGTGGTAAGCCAGCCGTTCAGATATGTCCCTCAGAAAGGGCGCTGGCGCGGGGGGGGGGCGATCACCCGATCGGCGGGGGCCCGGCGGGAGGCGGCCGACGAGGAGGAGCGGGGAGTGGAGGGGGTGGACGTCGCGCCCCGCCCCTCGCTCACGGGGAGCGGGGAGCTGGACGTCGGCCCCCACACTTGTCCTGCTCCAACCTGCCTGCTGCACACGTACCCTACTCATCACTATCTCGTGTTTTTTTTGTGATCTCGACAATTACGTTCTGGCACATACTGTTCCAAACTTCCAAGTTTATGTCCTTACTTCAACGTGGCATTCTTAGCACCTTTTGACAAGAAACTTAGAAAGTCAATTTGCAACCGTATTGAGGGACTTGTGTGTGTTGTCTTGGTGTGGTCTGGGACTATTTCGTTGTTTTACTGCCTTGTCCAAGCTTGCATTTATTTCTTGACTTAAAGCTTTCGTGACTGCAGGAATTCATACTCTTTGGGTCTTTCGGTAAAGTCACGTATATAGAAAAAAGATATTTTTAAAAAATCACTTTTTTATTTTTCTATCTATGTGACTTTATTGTTAAAAAATCCAAATGAATGTATGTACTTATGCCATTTGTACTTACATACTTTATTTATTATTTAGTTTTCGTGACTTGCTTTCCCTTTTTCTCTATTTTGCACGCCTTTTGTTTGTTTTTATTGTAACTGTATGTTGACGTTCTTTCACACCGTACGTAGTCAACGGTGCTAATCGGAAGAACTGCTATGCATATATATGTATATTACTGCCAGCTACTACAGTTACATACTGTAGCTTTCCGACCCGCCCCTACTGAACATCTGGGAAAAAGAGCTCCTTAGCTCATCGGATTCCTCCTCCAGTCTAAAGTAAAGATTTGGATTTTGAACAGCATCGAGACTCTACAAGTCAACGCATTTCGTGTGAGACACCTCAAAGTACTTCTCAATATAAGTGCGTGAAACCACCACAGAAGCAAACGACATTGAGCAAGAGTTTCAAAATGCAATACAAGGTAGAAAAATCGTATCATACGCATGGATTATTTCGCACTTCCCAACATGATTTGGCCTCGATTTAATGTTGCGATAAAGTAACAATCCGCACAATGAAAGAGTATGTCACGCGGCGCACGCCGTGCGACGTTGCGAGATGGCGTCATGCGTAATGTTGATTCAGTCCATCAATCGACTATGAGTTATCATTGATCACTCGTTTGTGGTCAATAACTCGGGTCCCTTCGCACACGGCGGCCACTCTCACGTCGAGCCTCCCGAAGGTAGGAAACCCCCGACACACCGGACACAGCGGCCGATGATTCCGACGGTCAGAATCAGAATCGTTATTTATATTTAATCCTGGAGGAGGCATCCGATGAGTTATAAAGCCACTTTTCACAGATGTCCAGTAGGTGGCGTGTCAGCAAGTTACAAAAAACAGCACAATACAAAACAAACCCGATATGAGTGCAAAATAGAGTAACGTTAAGCAGGTCACTAAAACAAATAAATACAAATAGATAAGGTATACTGTATCAGTATAAATTGCGTAAGTATATACATTCCTGCCGATTTTTCAACACTAAATGCAAGCTAGGGCAAGGCAGGACAACAACAAAAATAAGTCCCAGACCACACCAAGAATCCTGGCTCTGGGTTTTTATCGCCAGTATTTGGGCAGCCCTTGAATCAATTTGGTCGCTTTTCTCTGGGGCGAGTCCCTCCTCATAGCAACCCGGCGTTATGATATACATTAATTTATATTGGACTACTGTGTTGGATTGGATGCTGTATGTTTAGGTGTAGAAGAGTAGCGTATACTGGGATCAGTGGACTCGGATCACATTACTACTCTCGGTTGTCCAGATTACAACACGGGTAGCATCATCTAAACCTGTGGCTCCGGAGCCACACGCGGTGGCTCTTTAAGAACTGCAGTGCGGCTCTTGAAATGAAAAATGAAAATGTCTCTTCTTGTTATTTTGGTTGCGACCCTCGACCATGGAAGTCCAGTTCACCATGGAAGTCGTTCAGCTTACCATGGGAATCCAGTTCACCATGGGAATTCAGAACAACCATGGAAGTCTAGTTCATCATGGGAGTCCAGTTCACCATGGGAATCCAGAACAACCATGGAAATCTAATTCACCATGGGAGTCCAGTTCACCATGGAAGTCCAGTTCACCATGGGAATTTAGTTCACCATGATAGTCCAGTTTACCATGGGAATCCAGTTCACCAAGGGAGTCCAGTTCACCATGGGAGTCCAGTTCACCATGGGAGTCCAGTTCACCATGGGAGTCCAGTTTACCATGGAAACCCAGTCCACCATGGAAGTCCAGTTTACCATGGGGAAGGGGTTAGCAACCTGCGGCTCCGGAGCCGCATGGGGCTCATTAAGGGCCGCTTCGTGACATTATTTATTGAGGACCATCGTCTCGTATTTACCCCACAGTGCATTGCGTCTCTTGAAATATTGAGAGAAAAAATACATGGCTCTTGTTGTTGTTTTGGTTACCAATCCCTAATATAAACTGAGGCTTCCTCACAGAAGTATTAGGAACTCTATAAAACCGTGCAGTGTGGGTAGTTTGGTCCTATATTTTACAGAAGCAGGGATCAAACTTTCGGCAACACGAGTGTGTAAGCAACGCATCGATCGAGCAAAACTATGGGAATAACACAAATAAAACCCTCAAAATATGAATTGCCGACCTTTCAACTGTTATTCTGAACCAATATTGACACCAAAATTTTTAACTTAGAGCTAAAGTGAATATTATACCAATGTATTGTTATACATCGTGCATACAGTATGGTATTAATATGTGTGCTTGTTAAATTGTATTTAAGACTGTATTGAGTATATGGAAAACATAGCCAATGAAAGCGTGAGGAATACGCCTACTCGAATGACCATCTCCAATTAACATCCCTACATTAATACTTCGCTCCCCACGAAAGCGCCCTATCACATACCTGTCAATCCCTTATCAGTGCCTACCTTATTATAGACCTTATTGGTCACCCCGTGCCCTTATAAATCTCAACGTTCATCCTACAAAGTCCCATCACAAGGGAGAAACACAAACAAATGGACAAAAACATGTTTTTTTGCCCGTATTGAAACAGCTGCGTTATGACCTACCTTGCTTCAGCTTTCCATCCAACACAGCGATGAGCAAGACGAGCAGGAGAAACACCGGGAGGAACACGAAGACCCAATAGTACCACAGGGGCAGCTCCAGCAGCGCGTCCTGGAGCCTCATGTCGCCCTCAATGCCTCAACGTGTCGAGCGCGCTTGTGTTTTTCTCTGGCAAGCGCAACCTTCAGTCGTGTAATGGTTACCTGCCTTCGAGGACAAAGTCCCCCGTTCCATAATCACAGTGAGCAAACACTGGCATTTATATGTCTAGAGGCAGCAGCAGCATCAGCAGCATCAGGGTAAATCATTACAAATCATTTTGTAAACCACTATAGCCTGCTGTCCAACTGAGTGGCAAAACTAGACAAACTCCCTCCTGAAGCCCTCTTGCCGTGGCTATCAGACCTCCAACATTGACGTTTAGCTCCTGAGCATGTTGCCGTACGCAAGAATTGAGTAATAAATGGCAGTTTCGGCTGTATTGATGTGGGATGTCTGCAGATTGATATTTGCCCAATACCGCGTAAACTGGGCTCAATCGTAGCCATCCCAGGCCATGTAAATGATCTTTTGCTCTTCATGCACATTCTTAATGCCATCTCAAAGTTGCCAGCCTTCTCCCATCCCTCTCCACGAATCAATGCCATTGTGTCAGGTGACGTTTCTACTCAAGAATCGGCGATGCTTGTCTTGTTTGTATCAACTATCTCCTCTGTACCGATTTCCCATTTGTTGTCTTACCATCTTCATCTTTTACACTTTTGTACTTTGTCTCCTCTGTACTGTGTCGTGTTGTCTTGCCGATATTGCCCGTTTAATTTAAAATACCCGACTTGTTTGTAGGTGGTGCAGTTAATGCATCGGCCTTGCATCTCAGTCACCCATGGCACCTGGGCTTGTCTGGTGACTTCCTGCCAGCGAGCCTTTGACCCTTCACGTGGCCTCAAAGTGCACCTGACCTGGCACACGCGCCATGGTGACGTCACGGTCACTTAGAGGCGAATGGCGGGCATTGGTATTGGTTCTTGTGTATGGTCCCATGTTCACTCCCCTTTTTATTGTCTGGCCCTTGTATAAACAAAAAAGGGAAACTTTGAAAATCACACTTCCAAAACTCAACATTAAATAGCGTGCAAAGCATCGCCACCTTGTTGCTTGCATCTCCATGCTGCCAGAAACACCATGGCTTTCTAGCACAGTACTGCACAGACAGGCGGTGGACGGGTGGCTCTGCACGTGGCCTGTAAACCAACGCTGTGGGAGGCAGCGAGGGTTGGTGTGGATCACCGCACAGATGTTGTGAAACTCTTGTGGTGCCACGACCGCGGAGCAACCCTGCAAGCGCCCCGACTCCCTCCCGGCCCCCGCACTAAACACACACCGCAGGGCACCCACGTAGTGTCCTGGCAGGGGGTTGCCTGGCACATCGGGTCTTAATCCGAAGAGGCCCTAGGGGGAGAGTCCCACGGTTTCCCGGTGCCAGGAGATTGGCCGACCCCCACAGGACAGGTTACATTGCGGTGCCCCTAAATTGGCTTCAAATTGTATGGGAGCAAAAAGAAAAGGTTCCCTGGGCCAACCGCAATGAGTTACTCACATTGGGGGGATGACGGAGGGTGGAATATTAGGCGTAAAGAGCAAAACTGAAGGCTCAAACTACTGGG
The DNA here is from genome assembly GCA_014621495.2 of Entosphenus tridentatus. NCBI lineage: Eukaryota > Metazoa > Chordata > Hyperoartia > Petromyzontiformes > Petromyzontidae > Entosphenus > Entosphenus tridentatus. Next base: position 451,054 of record CM025631.2, read on the forward strand.
CACGGGAGAACAACAGGTAAGGGGCGAAAAGAGCAAAAAAAACGAAGGGTGGAGGCATAACGGACGCTCCAGGTGAGGGCAGGGCATCAGTTGTAGAGTATAAAGGTGGGAGCCCCGGCACGATTGGGGCAGTTGTCTAGAACCTCCGGGCCGTCCAGACCGACTCCCTGCCTGCCGTCCTGCCTCCTCGAGCCGCTCGCAGCAATCGTGTGATGCCAGCGAGTGCTGCTGCGAGGCTGTGATAGGTGAGGTTTTCGCTCGTCCCTCTCCCTCCGACTCTCACAGGGTCCGTGCAACGCCGGAAGTTCAGCTACGAGGTACATGGTAGAACGCTTGAGTGACTGGGTTCATAGGCAGAGTTACACTCGGCTCTCGTGAAACATTCCTCCGCCGGGGCGATTAGTTCAGTTGTCTACAACCTCCGGGCTGTCACGACCCACTCCCTGCCTGCTGTCCTGCCTCTTCAAGCCGCTCACAGCATCCGTGTGATGCCAGCGAGTGCTGCTGTGAGACAGTGATTGGGCAAGTCTTCTCTCGTCCTCCTCCCTCCGACTCTCAGCGTCTGTGGGACGCTACGAGTCCATTTTCAAGGTACGTGTTTGGACGTTTGAGTAGCTGGGTTCATAGGCAGAGTTACGCTAGGCTATCAACGCGAAATATTCCTCCTCTGGGTAATGCGTATTGGCGCCATTAATAAACTCTGGTACAGAATATCGGTGTAGTGTGATGTCTGTGTGTGTGGGCAGAACCTCGGCGTAGCGTCTGTGATCTGTGTGTGGCGTGTCTGCGTGGAGAGGCTGGGTGCCCGGCGCGTTTACACAGTAGAAATAGCGATAACGGTAAGGCATGCCCCATGGGGGGGGGGGGGGGGCGGATGCATATTCATACCGCCACCGTTTATGTTGATTAGCGCTCGGCGTGTGTGGGATAACCTCGGCGGTGGTAAGCGATCGCGTGCGTGTTTACACAGCGCGCTTTACGCAGCGAGTTTACACTGCGTGTTTGCATTAAGCTGCCGGGTCCTCCGGGGGCCGTAGCGCTGGCCGTTGGGGAAGCACGCACCTTTAGATGTTCATACAGCCGCCGTTTCTTTTCAGTTTACATTAGCATTGCGGGCACGTGGATTAGGGCTTAACCACCCGGAGGGGCGCGTGCTTATTCATACCGCCGCCGTCCCTTTTGGTCAGCGCCAGCTTTGTGAGGGAAAAACGCGCCTGCAGGGGCACGCACGTGCACGCCTCCGTATTCGTTTGTGTGGTGGGGTACGTGGGGGAGATAACCCCGGGCGGTGGTGAGCCAGCCGAGAGAGGGCGTTGGCACGGGGGGGGGGGCTGATCACCCCATCGGCGGTGGCCCGGCGAGAGGCGGCCGAAGAGGAGAGGGCGGAGTGGAGGGGGTGGACGTCACGTCCCGCCCGCTCACGGGGAGCGGGGAGGTGGACGTCGTCCCCCACACTCTCTCTGCGTGGGCGTCGAGGTGGTGCCATATCCTGGCTTGCCAGAAGGCAGTACAGCAAACGGGCTGATCGCCACTTGTTTTCATCTGTACAGGGATAGTGTTGCTCCCTCGCGCATGTGGATTTTTTTTTCTAGTTGCTCGAGTTTCCTGCCACATGTTCGAAATCACCATTAATTGGCTGAAAAAACTTTTTTTTAAATGCATGATGCTCCTGAAAATTAGTCCTAGAACTCAGTGTGACTTTTCTGGATATTGGATTGTACGTTCCACATTTGGCATGTTTTTTTCCACGCTTTCCAAATAAGGTTGAGTGTTCATGCATAGCCCTGTCAATCTGTCTGCAACATAGGGGGTCATGATAACTAATAAAGACGATTCAATGCAAGTTAAATGTTGTCTGTTCTCCTATAATGCGCTAGTAGTTGCGTTCCTGATGAACACAGCGTGATGGAAAATCTCGTTATAAGAAAAAATATAGGGTAAAGCACACGTGAGATGCGTACGCAGGCTGACCAAAGACTGAGGCACGTGGGTAGAATCTAGAAGCATCCAGCAGCATCCTGCCTTGTGTGATACTACGCCGAGGTAGCTGTACGACCGCTTATTCTTACTCATGCTAAAGTTCCATTCGCTCAATAGCATTATATCCAATATGCTTTCGCGTTATAAAAAAAGTGTTCCCTAATACATTAATTGCATTATATACAAGTTGCGTTATTAAACACGAGTTGTTCTGCCCCACGGCAGATATGGGAGTGTGCTTACACAGGAACTTCCTGATATGGTGTTGAGTTTAGTCACATAACCAGGAAAGTTACGATTTAAGGTTCTCTAAGCCACGAGGAAGGGGTGTCAGCCATTACACAGAGTACACACTGGAGGCACAATTAGCGTCTCAGTGAAGACAGGTGCATCTGTTCATTGTGGGACTTTAAGAAGCATTGTCTGTAAGTTCGTTTATATTCTTATAATACTGGGAATGCTGTTATGTTAGGATTGCCTTTATAATGCTGTAAATGCCTTTATAATGCTGTTAAATTATGATGAGACTTAGTTAACAATGAAGCCTGCCACTTGTGAATGTTATTTATAGTTGGACAAGTCGAGCCAGACTTGTGCCCATGTAACTTTAATGCGTTCTTCAGAGCAAGGATGAAAAAGTATCTCATCCACAGTTCAGTGTTATGTGCAGCGTTGTACATTTAGGCTGCAGTATGCTGATTACACAAAGTGACCTTATTTAACACAGTAGCTTATTCTCTTGTTGTATAGCTATTCAGTGCTGATGGAGGTGCCTGCTCCATCCAAGACCTATTGTTGAGTTTCATGTTATCTAAGACAATGTTATGATGCTGCAGTGTTCATTGATTGTATTGATATTGCAAGTGTAGTGTGTGATACATTGAGGCGCACACACTAACTGGGAGGCAAGACGTTTATTACACAACCTACGGTAACACTTTGGTTCTTTAGCGAGGTGTAGCTATACTGTCGCTATGTGCGTGCGAGTTAACCCTAGCGAACGGCCAGCCAGCACACAACGCTGTCTGACCCATGATTCCCAGCTAAGGTTCAACCGACGAACGAAGAGCGAAGAGTTCCAGGACGATCCCCACAAACGAGCCCCGATTCCTGTCGGGGCTCTCCCTTTATGTCCTTGGCCGTGGCTTCGCCATGCCCTCGGCCATGCCCCCTGCTGTATCAAGACAGGGGCTCCTGGCTCCCGGTCGCGTGTCCCTCAGCCTCCTAGGGAGGTTCCCAGCACTCAGCATCACTCCCGAATTAGGGGCTGGCGCTACAGTATAGTGACAGGAAATGTCACTACACAAGTATTAACAGATGCTGTATTTTGTGCTGTGTTTTCCCATCAGTTTTATCTCGTTCTAATCATTAAATACATTGGATTCGGATGTTCACCCTGGCTCTGAAGGTTTATTGAATGCGAGGTTACCTACTCGGATAGTGGTGCAATGCAGCGCACAGCAAGGCCAAGACACGAGTTATCGAACAGACTGTATATAGATCTGTTGCTATTCAGGAGTTTACTCTATACAAGGCAAGTTAATCAAATGGATTCCCAATACTCGGCGGTAATTAAAAAACCCCAGTGTTAAATGGTAAGCCATGTGCTGCTAGGACATTGTCTCACTTAATTTTGTAAAAACAAATGTGATATAAAAAGGGATGCATATAATCATTAACTTTTTACAAAATATGTTTATTGTAATGCTAATTTAGCACAAAACCAAAAAACATCATGATAGCAGCTTGACATTATTAGGAGAAACACAATCAAATTTAGCTTGGCTCCATGGTGATATGGAAGGTATCGGCCTTGTCATCTCTGCGTTCGCCTCAATAGAGTACGATCTGATCAGCACACACATTTTCACCGCTTCGTTTGCCAATAGTGCCTGAAGGCTATTGATATATTAATATCACTGTCGGTATGACCTTGTAATAACAGCAGCACTCTGCACACGTTCACTCGCTAAACACCGTTGTAACGCAGTGCAGGACACCAGGGTTGTCAGAAGCCTTCTTTACGTCCCTCAGCAAAGCCTAAACAAAACAAGTACATTGGCGTCAGCGGTGGAAATTTCACATTCCCATGATAGAGGCCAGTAAGTCTCCCCACAAACACTGCCAACAATTTGCTGCTGCTGACGATAGTATTAATGATAATATGCAGATTATACTGCTTTTGAAGATGCCGATGCATCTGCTGCAGTGTGTGTGTGAATGTGTGTGGATGCAAAGATGTGTGTCATGCCGGTCTTCGTAGGTGCTTGCTAACAGCACTTGCACCAACAGTCTGTTAAGGCTATACGGTGAGGGAAATGGTGATGGAGTGGGTAGGGCTCTGAAATGTGCCAAGTCATCCGAGTTCAATTCGTGGCTCGAAATTATATCAGTGGCAAGTGACATCTGAACCAGTTCTGGGTCTCAGGATGACTTAGCTTTACACGAGTACCTGGAAGTGGTGTGTAATGTCACCACTGGAGAGACAAAGGTGGCTGGGTATGGTACTGTCCACACCACCTGCTTGTGCACTGTACCTGGCTTAATAAGTGTATTCTAACAGCACTTTTTTTCCAGTGTATATGACTATCAAGGGGGTATTTATTTGTTATGCTTCTATCATCATTATTATCATCACCACAACTCTATCCACTACTGGATGAAGGATGCTCAAACATCGCCGCAATTCCTCAATTCTGCAATACCAAAATCCGACATATTCCTTCCCATGAACCGATTCGATTGCTCCATCTCCGCGTGTTTGTCCCCCCGTGCACATTAGCTCATTTGCATCCGGCTACTGTTCCATCGCCCGAGTCCACAATTCTCGAGTCAGTGCGATGCATCGAGTTCGTGGTCATCATCTTATTCACGTGCCCCTCGTGATATGTCTCAGCATGGCCGTGTGTCGTTGTGTTTGTGCCGATACCGTACGGGAGGTGGACATTATTTAAAATGTGAAGCAGTCCTCAGATATGCATTTAGCATGACACTGTTGGGGCCGTGCGGCCTCGTGGGCCCTACCTGCACCTGTCCACCACAACAGCGGTCGAGTGAGACGAGGCAATCGGCCGCGTCAGTGAGCAGCGCGCGCTGCACGCTGCCGTGTACCATCGTCCGTTCGGCTGAGATGTCGTACGCAAACCGCAGTAGCAGCTTCACCAGGAAACCGCATCGCGCCGCCATCCTAGACAAACGGCGTTCGGGAAAAAAGCGGGACCACCAAACAATCTCCGTGTCACGCGCATGACTGGCTATGCGCTGCACTTGACCGAGTTGGGACTGCACACGAGCGACCTCTTCCACAAGTGGGGGATGACGGAGGTCTCCTCATTATGGCTGGCGAAGTGCAATCTATCACTCACATTAGACTTGTGTAAAAGTAGATATTAGTTTTTGCATTTTATAGGGAGCACTACATTAAAGTTCACTCCTGAGCAGTGAAAATTTCAAAGCTCCCGTATGCAAATAGAGTATAAAATGGAAAGTTTAAATATTGATTGGGAGTCGAGGGCAAATTGGTAATCATAGCACCCGAGAAATGAACGTGTATGTGTGTAGCGACTTATGGGGAGCGGTAATGTAGTGGTTAGAACGCTGCGCTACGAACCTGACGATCCGAGTTCGATTCCTGCTCACGACCACGAACACAAGTGACGATGATTAGAACCGGTCATGCCCTAGGTCGGCTCAGCCTCAAATGAGTTCCTGGTGATGTGAGTAAACACCGCCACTGGGGAGACAAAGGTGGTTGGGTGTGGTGCTGGTCACCCACCCACTCGTGTGCCGTGCCGACCTTAACAGATGCTCGCGAACAGCACTTGCCCCAACAGTCTGTTAAGGCTATATGGGGGATCTGTCTTTGTGGCGATATGTGGGGAGCAGTAGTATCGCGGTTAGCACGCTGCACTACAAACCCGATGACGCAAGTTCGATTCCCACTCACGGCCAACACCGGTGACGATTATCTGAACCGGTCCTGGGGCCTGACCTAGGTCGACTCAGCCTCAAATGAGTATCTGGTGCGATGTATAAGAACATCGCCACTGGGGAGACAAAGGCGGTCGGCCGTGGTGGTGGCCACCCACCCCCTCATGTACCGTGCCGGCACTTGCCCCAACAGTCTGCTAAGGCTGTACGAGGGATGTTTAGCTTTGTAGCAACTTACCGAGGCCACGCGCAGCTGATGAGGCTCTTGAGGGCAAGGAGGATGTAGGCTCGGGCCTCCTCCTTAGGGCCGTCGCTCACCTCCAGGAAGGCGCCCACAACACCCAGCAGCTGCTTCATGTGTCGCACGATGAGAATGCCCAACCTGACCGGTGTGCGCACACACACGAGTTCACTTGTGCCACCTTCAGTGTTAAGATAATACTTGCCTGTTCTACGGAAATACGTATTTTCATAATGAGAATTGGATATAGCGTGATTAATGTATTAGAGAACATATTTTCTATAATGCGGGATGCGAATTGGATAGAACCCGATTTAGTGAACGGAACTACGTCACGCGAGTAGGAATAAGCGGTCGTACGGCTGTCTCGGTATAGCATTGTACAAGGCAGTGGGATGCTGCTGGATGCTTCCAGACGCTACCCACGCGCCTCAGTCTTTGTTCAGCCTGCGTACAACCCACGACTAGGAACCTCTGGAGCCCCCTACATTTACACGAGTCCCACCGATGACGTTTGCCCATCACCCACGCGATGTGGAAGGCACATTGTGTAAAAAGCTGCAGACACATCGGACATGACCAGCAAAATGAAGGAGACCTGATGCAGGCAGTGATGAAAAAGAAACTGCAACTATTTGGACAGATGGGACAATAACAGGAAAATTTAAAGTGTGTTATTCGGAAAAATGGAAGGAACAGGAAAGAGAAGACCTCATAGAGAATGGCTTGACGACGACGACATAGGAGATCGGTGCCAGAAAGATTTGGCACTGAGCATATTAGCACAAGACAGAGGAAAGTGGAAACAATTGACGAAATATGCATTAGACACCTACGGGCTATCTGTCCATGCATCGTGATTTGATAATGTCAATGGGAATATGCTCTAATCCTACCAAAATTGACACACAGTGCTGGTATATGCTATATGTGTGAGAGCGATATCGGATCGGCGCACATGTGTACCACACACACCTGTCAATGTAGGCAGGAAGCACTTCAGCATAAACACGCCGGAGGGACAGTCTGTCCTCCATCTCCATGTGGGAGAGAGTGAGCAGCAGCACCTTGCTGGTGAGCGCCATGGGATTGGCTTTACCAGGGCTCGCATTGGCCAGGTACGATCCTTCCAGCACCGGCAGCAGAATCAGCAAACACCTGTGCACAGCCTGCATTGACACAGTACAAAGTCAAAGATCTCCCGCATCGCCTGAACAGACTGCTGGGGCAAGTGCCATTAGCGAGCACCTATGAAGGCCTGCACGGCACACGAGAGGGCGGGTGGCCAACGCCACACCTGGCTGCCTTTGTTTCCCCAGTGGCGATGTTACACATCACACTAGGTACTCATTTGAGGCTGAGTCGACCTAGGGGAAGCCCAAGACTGGTTCAGATATTCGTCACTGGTGTTGACCGTGAGCAGGGATCGAATTCTGGATGCCAGGTTCTTAGCGCATGACACAGTGCAATCACATCAGCAAAGTCACAAATATGTTAACTGTGTTTATTACCACCACTGCCTTATAAATAAAAAAATTAACAAAGTTAATTTTCATGAAAGCAGAATTAGAGGGAAGCCAAATTATTATGTCTTGCGTATTGAAGTCCGCTTGTATTGTGAAATAAAAAGACATCGGCAAGCGAGCCGATTCATGAAGTAAAAAAAAACGGAATACATTTAACGAATATCCCAATGATAGCTTGATACCAGTTGAATGACGAGAAATCCTCAGTGTGCCTGAATATGGCTGTCTGAGCATTAACAATGGACAGCTTTCAATGAGATGAACAGACAATGGCTGGATCGGACCACAATAGGCCAGATGTATGCACGGAGGGGGGTGTAAAACGTAGCATACAATACACACTGCCAGAATTTTAGCTGCACTGATCACGTATGTGTATATTGAATTTCTTTCACACCATACATAGCCAATCGTGCTTATCCGAGGTGTAGGGTAAGGACAACATGCTAAATACAAAAAAGAAGTTCTAAAGAAATTTAATAAGATTTAAAAGTGCATAGCTCCAGTGGCTTCCTAATATTAGAAGCAAGAGCGTTCCAGACAGCCGCAGAAGCGCATCTGAAAGCATGCGATGCAGTGATTGTCGTTGTTCGATGGTTAGCCAAAAGCCGCTGCTTCGAGGATGACCGGAGGGGAATAATTTTCAATCTGGAAACACCGTGTTTGTAATATCTGCATGCTCAATCACCTTCTGCCTGCAATTCTCTGAGAGTTTGTGGACAATAGGATGATACGGTAGATTGAAAGAGTACGTTTCAACAAAAAATGAGTAGCATCTCCCGATGAAAGAAGCTGAAGTAATAATTGTGTCACCATCCACCGAGTCCTGTACCTGCACAAGCTCGTGTTCCCTTGAGTAGAGGTGACGGTACAGCGCATGGTAGATCACCTGGGCTTGATTGTGGCATCTCAATTCTGCTGCCGGCTACTTAAGCAAAAACAGAATGTTAGTCACACGTGAATAATTACAACAACAATTTGAATGATGGTAAAAATGATAAATATTCATAAAATGAACTGAATCATCCACAATTTCAACATTTAATTCTTAACATAACATGATTTTATGAACAGCGAAAACGTATAGCAATTTATTTATCGGCAATTTTCTAAACTTCCTGTACAGCGGTACAGCGGATTAATTAGAGGACTTCTCATTCTGGAAAAAAGCCTCTTAAATGATGTCTTCTGAAAAAATCGATAGCATTTGGGAATCTGGACCAATCAATCAGAGGTGCTCTGAAGTAAAACATTACTAGACCTGCTACCCTTGTCTGTAATTGGAAAGGGTTACTCACCATCCACATTAATAGGAAGAAATGTGAATAATAATTATAATCTGAATATTTGCATCAATATGGTATTTATATGCTTCGACATCTCAAAGCATCACATCCCATCTCAACCAGTGGCGGTTGTCTCTGTGCGGCACGTGACTCAGCACTGGCTTGAAAGTGGGCATTCACCTGCGATAACTGTAATCCCAGTTTAGTAGCTTGCAGGTCATTTCTCTAAATGTGGACCATAGTATCTACTGTGAAGCATATGGCGTAAGAAAGTATGGTTATTAAACAGAATTAATCAGAATGTATGATTATTACACTATTAATCAGGGCGACATACTGGATTCGAACCGTGATTCTCTGCACAGCGTGGCGAGATATTAACTACCTCAACTGGTATACGTGGGTTCGATCCTGACCCTGACGCCTGCTGTATATTTGTAGTTTTCATGTTCTCCCCATGGTCGCGTGGATTTTTCTCCGGGTTCTCTGGTTTTTCCCCACATTTAGAAACAAGCGTTTAGAGAATTTGGCTGCAATAAATTGCCACACGATAAGCCACTTCGTTGAGCTATCATTTGTAGCCAGGTCACTTCTGAAAAACAGCTATATAGCTCAGTGAGCCTTACGCGGTAAAATAAATATAGTTTATAGTTTTATAGTTTATAACTTGCTATATGTTATTTTTCATTTTACTTCATTGTAAAGTATCTGAAAACAAAATATTCAGAATTTTTCACGATAGAAATCAAATCTGATTATGCAAGTTGTGGATAAACTGTTTGGGAAAAAAAGAGTCTGCTATACCACGCTCATTCAGACCTTCAGACCTTTTGCGTGCTGCTTCTATTATTACCTCTGACTCAAGTGACTGCGTACTGTAAGGTACCATAAAAACAGAGGACATCCGAATGTTTATATAGCCTCATTGACGTGTGTTTTGTTGCATCATTAATGTTTTTTTTGTTCGGGAAATCCCTGTACATTCAACCGATGATCACGCGGAATTACCCAGGTGATGTGTAACATTGCTGACTTAATATGGCAAATATTAGGACGTCAAAAACTCCTCGCCTCCACAGTCCTAGATATCAGGCCGCGTGCGTAGCCACCAGTGCCCGGCTTAAACCAGTGCAGTGGCGAAACCGTCCACCATTCCTCAAGTGGTTTTGTTTCCACGTGGTTGGTGATGCTCACCGTATTCAGAACGACGTGGTGAAGGCAGCGCACGCCCAGCAGCTGATTCTCCAGCTCGAAGTCGTCGGAGAAGAGCAGCGCGGGGGGCAGCAGCGCCTCCCTCACGAGCGCCGCGCCCACATGTGGCCTCGCCACCTGCAGCAGGAGCCTCACGAACTCGCACTTCGCACTCTCATTCTCCTTCCAGTTGTCCCTGGTAAGATGGATGAAGCATGACAAACAAGGTCATGTATAAATAACGCACCAACTCAAAACATTACGTCCCATCAAATTTAGCACACAGTGTAAAGTCATGACCCTGTGCCACCGAGCCCTCTATCAAGGTCTCCACCCATGCCTCTCCACACTTCTCACTCTACCAACCACTGCAGACCACTGCGGCGTCCTGTGGCGTACGTCCAATAATCTGCTGATTGTAACCTGAAACAGGACTGTCCTGGCTGAGAAACTTTTTCTCTGTGGCTGCACCGATCATTTGGAACTCTCCGACTGAACATACGCAGCCTCACAGTACCATTCAACTTCAAGTAGCAACTCAAGGCTCTCGCCTGTTCAGGCCCTCACCCCTTCAGGCTCTCACCCCTTCAGGCTCTCACCCCTTCAGGCTTTAACCTCTTCAGGCTCTCACGTACGAGGGACTTGACAGCCATCGCTCCGTGCCCTCTGAGTTCTCGATTGAATATTGCGTCCGACACGCAAAATATGTGCCCATTATATGTCGTGTTATAATATTAAACTCAACAAGTACTGAAACCTCTAGGATCTGGACTTGAGTATGCCAGCATTTGGAAGGAGCCGTAATCGCTACCAGAAACAAAGAATACACCTCCGACCGGGAAACGGCAGGTCAATGAAGTTATTTTTGCATATGATGGCAATATGTTCAGGAGTTAAATGCCAATGTCGAGGTCTGATAGCAGCCACGAGAGGGCTTTAGCAGAGTTGGTGTAGTTTTGATGTTCATCCTCCGTTGATGGAGCACAGACAACAGTTGTTTACAATTTGGTCCATAATTTGGACGAAGCTTTATCTTCTCAGCCACAGTTATGCCCTCCCTTCTCTATGCTTGCAAAACGTGGAGCTCTCTTAAGGAAAATCTGCACCAGGTTGAAATATTCAGGTTAGCCTGCCTACGATCCATCTTGGGTTTAACCAGACTGGTCCTTGAAGAATCTGGACACAGTCCCATCAGTGAGCTCCGGCAAATGAGGCTGCGTTGGCTGGGTCATGTAGCCCGCATCCCCAGCCCCCGCATGCCCAGCCACCGCATGCCCAACCAACTTATGTTCGGCCGGACGGATGGGGCTAAACGGGCATGGTACGGGCCAGAGAAAAGATGGACTGATGTGGCACAGGTGTGTATGTATATATCTTGAACTTCTTTCGCACCGTAAGTAGCTAGCCATGGTAATCGAACGTGCGGGGAAATGACTGTCCAAGGAGGTGCGCTGTGTGTTTATGGTAATGCGCACGGAGGTTGTCAATACTGTATTGCATGGAGAGCGGTGGCGCAGTGGTTAGCGCACTGCGCTCACGGCCAACACCAGTGATGATTATCTGAACTGGACCTCCCTTAGGTCGACTCAGTCTCAAATGAGTACCTGGTGCGGTGTGTAAAACATCGCGACCAAGGAGACAAAGGCGGCCGGGCGTGGTGCTGTTCACCCACCCCCTCGTGTGCCGCTGTGACGGCCTTCATAGGTGCTGCTCGCTAACAGGACTTGCCCCAAAAGCCTGTAACGACTATACGAGGGATATTTGTCTTCGTCAACACTGCAATGTGCACTACATTGCAGACTTCACTCTATTGTATGGAATTTCGTAGTTGGGTCAACACTGCCTTCGTGAATCCGCAGAGACGGTGCAAGGTCGAGGACCGTAGCCTCTCTCACTTGTTCGGTGACGTTACAACACAGCGCTTGCTTGTGCCAGGCTAGGTACACATTGTGGTCACTTGAGGTGTTGGAGGCGCGCTGCCATCCCCCCCCGCGTTACCTGCGAAGCGAGTCTCTGAGGCGGCGGATCTTGCCCTGCGTTGACGCCTGCGGCCCTGAGACTCCCAACGCCGCGGTGCGGAGCCTCAGACCCGGCTCCCCTGCATCCCCCGTGCCACCCTTGCCCCCCGGGTCCTCCGTGCCCCCCACACCCCCCGTGCTCCCCGTGCCCCCCACACCCCCCTCACCCCCCACATCCCCGGCCCCCCACTCTGGCCCCGCTCCGCGTTGCTCGCCACTGGGAGCCGCCATCGCGTGACGTCACTCCACGACGGCGCGCGCATGCGCAGTGCGCGTTGGGCGACACTTGCGAGGCGCTGTAAAACAAAATAACCCCCCCTCCTCCTCCCCGGCTCTGCGACTGAATCATCCATCGTGCAGAGGCATTCGCTGATCGGTGACTTTCCTCGGCCGTCCGATTTTGTTCGCATTTATTGTTGTTGACAACGCATCGCATCTCCACGTTACGGGAAGCTTCGGTGGCGAATGGCGGCCGTTGCCATGGGCGTGTCACGTGGGCGCGCGCCGTTGCCTGGCAACCGCGAGACGCCGGAAGCGGAGTGGCGGCCACTTTCTCACTCGACACCGCGCTGTCTGCTGCTTCATTAATGCCGCTTTTGTCGACTACATTCATTCTCCACAACGACGCAGATCATTGTTTAGAGTTATAACATCGCCGACAAGACTCCGCGCCTGTAAGCTCGGCAGTTCGCAGGCATTTGATTTCGAGCGTCGCCTCTGGTTGCTGCCGGGCCACTGAAAGTCTTAAACCGGCCCACGGCCTCCTCGTGCTTGTGCCGGCAGGCGCACTGGTCGTGGCAGAGTTGTTTGAGGGACATGTTGGGCGCCGCGGTGGCGAGGAGATGTTAACTCCATCGCCTGGTATCCAGGGGGACATGGGTTCGATCCCGACCCTGACGCCTGCGGCTGTATATTTGGAGTTTGCGTGTCTCTCTCTCCCCGCGATTGCGCGCACTTTTATTCGGTCCTCTGGGGGTTCCCTCCACATTTAGACACTTGCATTTAGAGTGTTTGGCTCCTATACAGTTCCACATGATAAGCCACATCGTTGAGCTATAATTTGTGGCCAGGTCGCTTCTGAAAAATATACAGCTCTGTGGGCCTTACCTCGTGAAATATAAATAGTTGTATATGTATTGCTGATGTAACCTGCTGACCCCTCCCTAACTAGACATCTGTGGAAAAAAGAGCTTTGTCGGTCATCGGATTCCTCCAGTTTAAATGGAGATTATGTGAAGGAGACTGCTTCTTTATTTTGTACAGTGAATACGATCCAGTTGCCGCGCCGGGAGATGCAATCGAACCGGCGATCTCTCGAGATTGCACCTGCAAATCCATTACACCTGCAAATCCATTACACCAGCAGCTGTTTACATTGCCGAAGCTGTTTATGACATGCGGCGCTGTATATATACTGTATATATTATTACCCACAGACTATACAACGTGCATTCATTATGTGAACATTGCAGCCCTCTTTAGCGGTCGGCTGAATGCGCACCTCCCCACTCCGTGCGAGTCGCGGGGGGTGCGGGTTGGTGAAGGCGGAAAGTGTAGACGTGGAAATAATGTACCGTGCTATAATTATCTGCACATCCCTCTGCTGGTCACCACGTAGCCTCGCAAACCATAGCAACCTGTTGTGTAGAGTGGTCTCCCATACATGCACTATGCAAGCTCAACCCGTCTTAGCTTGAGAAGAATTCTACATGAATTCAGTACGTATATGTTATCGTTACTTTTATGATACAATGCACGATAATATAGCACGCTCTAGAGCACGGGTCGGCAACTTGAGGCTCCAGAGCAGCATGCAACTCTTTAAGGACTGCAGAGTGCGGCTCTTGAAATTCGACAAAAATGCCTCTTATTTTTGTTGCCGACCCTTCACAATGGAAGTCCAGTTCACCATGGAAGTCCAGTTCACCATGGAAATCCAGTTCACCATGGAAGTCCAGTTCACCATGGAAGTCCAGTTCACCATGGAGCTCATTAAAGGACTGTTTCGTGACGTTCTTTATTCAGGGCCACCGTTTCGTATTCACATGTATGATGGCTCTTGAAATAGTTTTTTTTACTGAATTCGAAAAAAATTGCTCTGTTTGTTGTTTTGGTTGCCGACCCTGCAATGAGAGAAATGTTAAGAAGAAGAAGGCGTAGTTGAACAACTGTGAATGATCCACCTTGGCAGGTTTGGCTGAAGCTGTGATGGAGCGCTCGCTATCCGATGACGCCCGGCAAATGTACAAGCTGAAGCAAGCGGCAGTGGAGTTCTACCGTGCCCACGGGGTCCCACAGAACTTGGAAGAGGCCCTCAATAGCCTCTTTCACCAGCAGCCTGAAGACATCTATGGGCAGCTGGTACCCACTCGCCATAGCACGCATGCAACATCCCTCACTCATTGCTTGTAACTTAGGTTAATATTATAGACAAAGGTATAGAGTGGTGTATAGTAATACAGTATATAATTTAATGTTGTGTTTGTCTATGGTAGTATATAGTACGGGGTAGACCCGTGTGATGTAAGAGAAAAAAGTTTAGCTGGAAGCATATTATATTTTTTGCGACATAGAATTGTAATGTATTACTTACTGTTAGTAGCTCAGCTTATTGGAAAGTATATTTAGTATACTGATGATACTATGTAGTTTATACTTTAGTTTTTTTACGTGGTTGTTTCGTAACTGCAGCTACATACTATTAACATTCCTTCCCTTTGTTAATGCTACTCTCATCCCCTCCCTTTGATGCTGCTAATCCTGCATAATCCACAGGCATAATATGACTTTGAAACCCCCCACCCAACTCCTACGCATTTCCCATAAATATTCGAAATTCCTCTTGATATGCAAATTATTTTGTCAAGGCGCTCTTCTTCCCCCCTCCAACCCAGCTTAAATATACGCTCCAAGCTTGGTGGTGTTTCATTCTTCACCTGAGGACGGCTGCTTGCGTATTTTATTGTTTTATTTTTATTATTTTATTACTTCCCTTCTACGTGACTTTGCCGAAAGAACCAAGAAGATAGTTCTCTATTTGTTTAACACGTAGGCTTTCGCGACCAATATTATCTGTAGTAATATGGTCTTTGCACGTGATTGACTCACAGTGAAGACATCACATTTACCAATCTAAGACCTAAACAGGAGGAGGATTTCTCAACAAATCTGGGTGTCGCCCGATGAGGCTGGTTGTAATTACTGGCGAAACATCATACTCGAATTGTAAATGTTGTGGGTTTACTCTCCAACACACCGGTGTGCCGAACTCGTAACTTATTGGCATGTTTTGTTTACGTGACAAATCTTACTAATAGGTGGTGGGTTTAACGACACATTTATATTTACAGTTCTCTATCTTTCAATTCTGTTCTCTACCAAGAAGGGTTGAGCTGTTCTGCAAGAGATGCCAGTGGATTCTCTGCCTTGTGACATGATGCCATGAGCACAATCGGGAGACATTGGTTGAAAACTACGTTCTAAAATGTTATGTATGGATGCGCATATTGTAATAAGCCTTGCATACATTGGAATTGTAAAGGAAGCGGTGTCTGTATGTTTGCACTGCAGGTGAACCACTTTTCTGTGCTGTGCAAGCCTGCGGTAGTGAAGCGGATAGAGGCCTGGCAGGCACTGGACACTGTGGGCTGTCCCACCATTGCAGTGCAGCTCATCTGCACCACGAGGAACATGGAGCAGGTTAGAGCTCCGTTTTCACATTTATGCACACACAAAATCGTCTCTGACCAAATCACCGGCAATGCGCCGGACTTAAGATTTCAGAAGCTACGTGTGAATGGGCCTATTTTGGGCCTGGATAGTGTATTTATGGGCAGACCACCATGCGAACAAAGCAGCAGAACATGTACATGCATTAGATACTTTAATTTGCATACAGTTTTCAAATATATAAATGTATACATCATATTCTGGTTCTTTCGGTAAAGTCACGTAGAAGGGAAACAATAAAATGATAAAAATATAAAACAATAAAATTCTCACGACGTTTCGACTGCAACACAAGAAATCATCATCAGGTGTGAAAAACACAGCAAGAAAATGTATTATTTTATTGTTTCCCTTCTACATGACTTTACCGAAAAAAACAGAATATGAATCCGTGCAGTCACGAAAGCTTTAAATCTAAATGTGTACATGTTGAATACAGTCGTGAAAAGTGTTAAGTAACCGGTGAGGAGCTTTATTGGTCAGAATTGTATCAATATGTAGTGAGTTCTAGCGACGTCGGAGATGGATCTTGGAGGCAACACTTTATTTAATACAAATACTTGGCAGTACAGCCCAGACTCACTCAGGGAAACGGCCCTTCTATAACCACTGCCTGGGGAGGTACTGCCTCCGGGCTAACGTGCCTTAACATGGGACCACGACTCTGGGTCCTCCGGCTATGGGTACCTAGGGGAGGCTACTCTAACCCGACCTAGCCAGGGTGCGGGTTCCGACCACTGGCCCACTCGGATCCGGTCCTCACAAGGACGTTCGGCCACGGGTTCCAGGGTCTCACCACTGAGCCACACAGAGTCCCGGCCCTTACTAGGGCAGTGAGGCTAGGGGTCCCAGGGTCCTATCTAGCTGGTCTTCTGGCTTCTGTCTTGGACTGGCCCTGGACCCTTCCCGGGGTCCGGCTTTTATACCCAGCACGGGTGCGTCAGCCCTGGCCCCGCCTACCTTCTAGAGAGTTCCAGAGGGGGCTCCGGGGGATCCCATGACACCCTGCAGCCCCCACCTGCTTTTGGGCTAGGGATATAACGACTGCCCCTGCTGGACCCTGACTGCCCCTGCAGGTAAGTGTACACAGCCCATCGACATCGCTCCATTACCCCCCACCCCTTCGTAGCACCCAGCCGACCCTGGATGATAACCACAAAACGCTTGTGTACGTGTGCCTCAATGAACGATGGAACGCAATAACAAACCGCGCGAACCCCTATAAATACCCCAGCCTACCTGTACAAGGATAGACAACAACATACGTACATGGAGTCCTCCCTGCCCCACGTACATGTGTAATAAAATACTTCGTCAGGCACTGCTGGTCTCCGTTTGTCTTTTATTTAGGTTCTTTCTCCGCACCCCGCTGGTCTCCTCCGCAGACCAGCGTCGTCTCGCGCGCGCCCCGCACGCGCTCCCTCGTCAGCTCCTCCACTTTTCCTCACACCCCGCTGGTCCTGATCAGGGACCAGCGTCTCCTCTCGCGTGCCACGCACGCTCCTCCGTTAGCTCCTCCACTCCCGCACTCCGCACACCGCTGGCCGACGGCGTGCTGAGGTCCTTCGGCCACGTGGCCGATGGCGCGGATCTTTTCTCACCACCCAACGTGGCTCAGCCTCTTAACTTCCCCAACTGCCCCGATCTCTTCCGGGCTCCCACTTATATCCATTCCCCCCACGTGACCTTGACTCCTCCCCTTCCGGATCGTCAGATCTGGCCTTCCCATACTACCCTGCTGGCTCCGCCCCCATTCACCTCGCCTCCCATTGGAGCCGAGGTGAACAGTGGCCCCTCCCACATGCCCCGCAGACCAGGCTTCGCCCCCAAATACCCCGGGCCGTGTGATTGGGCCAGAGCCCAGCAACAGCCCGATTTACGCTCGCATTACACATGGAGTCCTCCCTAACACAACAGGCTCTCGGCCCATGTGTGGTGTAGTAGAGGTGTGAGGAGGGATGAAAGGTTTGAGGCGCGAGGGGTGGACATACCAAGAGCGTTTCCCGAACAGTATTTTAACGCACTGGGATCGGACCACGCGGACAACCTCGACTGGGCCCTTCCAGGGTTTAAGCAGCTTAGGAGACTTTGTTAGGGGTACCGAGGGCAATGAAGCCAAGCCCGGTCCCCTTCAACCCATGCATGGTGAGACGTACGAAGGCCCCGCAGGCGTTCGTTAGCCAGCTGGCGTGCCTCTGATTTAGATTTCGCGGCCTCCCGGGTCTCCAAGCGGTGAGCATTAGCACGGACTTGATCGGCCATCTTGGACTTGGCCGAAGGCTGTTTGATACGCAGCTGCACATCTACCGGGGGGCAGACTTCCCTGCCATACATGAGGTAGAATGGTGAAAACCTCGTCACCGCATGGGGCGCCATCCTATATGCAGCCAGCACGCCGGAGATGTGGAGGTCCCAATCAATCTGTGACTCGCATACCTGGTGGCTCAACATAGAGGTGAGCGTCCGGTGGAGGCGCTCAACCATACCATCCATTTGAGGATGATATGGCGAAGTGCGAATCTTATGTGTGCCCAACAAGTTGCACACATCCGGCAACTGGGTGGATGAAAAATTTTCCCTTGATCGGTCAGCAGTTCGGGAGCACCCTTATCTAAGACGTAGACGTGGAAAAAGGCCTCCGTGATGGCTGCTGCCGATTGGTTGGGTAGAGGCCAGGCCATGGCCGATCGGGTGAAATATTCTACCCAAATCAACAGGTACTTATTACCTCGCGGAGTAGCCAGAAATGGGCCAAAAATATCCAACGCAAAAATTTTGTTCACCCGGGAGACGCGAATGGATTGTAAAGGTGGGCAAGACGGCCTCGCAGGTGGCTTACGGCGAGCACATTCAGTGCAGCCTTGAAGGAGGTCAGCCACATCTCTAGCCATACCCGGCCAAAAAAAACTCCAGTTGGAGAGTAGCAAGCATTTTGTGGACGCCCGAATGAAGAAGGTGCTCGTGGGTAGCCCAAACAATTTTACCCCGCAGGGACGTGGGCACCACAAGTTTAAACGCTCGCGAGCCGCCATCCCACTGCATGAGGAGGCCATTCCATATGACAAATGAAACGGGGCCACCCCGGCCACCATCCTTGAGTGACTCCCTAGCACGGCGGCGTAAGCCGAGGGGGGGGACGTCTTCCATTTGAAGATCCCCATTCGTCTGAACCTAGGCCCAACAGCGTGTCTTGTGCAACGGGCGCGCTGGACGCCTCCTGGCCGTCAATGACAGGACCCGCTGTGGCAGCGAGGGACAGAGGCGTACCCTGGGCAGGAGGCTTACACCACCCTGAACCCAAAAAGAAAGCACATTTCCCAACGGGGGGTAACCGTGACAACCCATCAGCATTACCGTGCCGAATACCCTTCCGGTAGACAACCGTAAGTGAATAGTCTTGGAGGACCTCCAGCCAGCCCGACAATTGGCCCGATGGCTGATCGTGGTCCGAACGTACAGTAAAGTGTCTACCGTACAGGTACGGCCAGTAATTCTGGACGAAGAAGACAATGGCGAGTAGTTTGTGACGGGTTGCACAATAGCGCTGCTCCGCGGGGGATAGTACACGGCTGCCATAGGCCACGACGCACTCCACACCATTGACCACTTGTGACAACACCCTCCCTATGCCCGTATTACTGGCGTCCATGTCCAAAATGAATGGCACGGAGAAGTCGGGATACCGCAAGGGAGGTGCATCAATCGGGGCCTTACGGATGGCATCAAATGAGGCCTGTTCTGCCTCCCCCCAATGGAATTTTGTCCCTTTTGCTGTCAACACATGGAGGGACTTAGCCATGGATGCACACCCCACGACAAACCGCCGATAATATGAGGCAAAGCCCACAAAACTGCGCACATCCCCAACAGAGGTGGGGATGGGTTAAGAGCGGACGCAGTCGGTTTTTTCGGGGTCTGTAGCAATTCCGAAGCGACTGACGATGTGGCCAAGATAACGAACGGAATCGCGCATGAGGTGGCATTTTTGAGGTTTACATTTTTAATTTGCTGCTCGCATTTTGAGGAAGACCGCTCGCAACCGTTCGAGATGCTCATCGAAGGTGCGGCTGAAAACGATGACATCGTCGAGGTAAATCAGGCAGAAATCCCACTGGAGCCCAGCGAGGACCAGCTCCATCAGGCACTGGAACGTCACTGGAGCCAAGTCAATCCCATGGGGAGCCGATTAAACTCAAAGAGGCCTTGCGGAGTGTGGAAGGCCGTCTTTGGTTTAGAAGCGTCATCGAGCGGTAATTGCCAAAAGCCGGAGAGCAGGTCTAAAGTCAAAAAGTAGCGTGCGCGCTAGGGCGTCAAGCGACTCATCCATGCGGGGGAGTGGATAAGCATCTGCTACCGAGACTTTATTGAGCTTCCGGAAATCTACACAGAAGCGAAGGGTGCCATCAAGCTTTTTAACCAAAACAATGGGCGCTCCCCACGGACTGGTGGACGGCGAGATAATATCGGCCGCCAGCATGTCATTGAAAGCAATCCGTACGTGCTCTTTCTCTGCCGGGCTTAAGCGGAATGGATTCTGTCGGATAGGCACAGCGTCACCCGTGTCAATGTGGTGACTGAGTAGCTTGGTGCAGCCAATGTCAAATTTACCCTTGCTAAAGACATGAGCGAAGTCCCGCAAGAGCGCATGCAATTTAAGACGCTGTGATGGCAAAAAGTTCATACACCACGAACAAAGCGCGTCAATACACTCGGAATCAGGGCGTGAAAGCGGGACGGGACGGGCCACATCTCCTAAGTGACCCAGCAACGAGTCCCCCACAAGGGCCGGTGATGTGTGTGCAAGCACTGTACCTTAGGGAATAACAGTAGTCCTTGACCCTGCATTCAGGACCTGAATGAACGGTTTACTGTCGCCCGATACGAGCGTCTGCGCACCCAAAAGATACAACCCCCGCACCGCCGTGTTAGAATGACCTGGCAGCACGCCTCCAGAAAGCGCATCCGACGCAAGAGGTTTTCGGAACCGGAGAAGAACGAGCGTTTGACAGCCGGCCGGAACGCGAACCGTACGAGACGCCAACGCTTGAACTGTGGCGAACGCCGTGCGCAAGCGAGTGGGTGAGGGCAAAAAAGCTATGCATCGGCCGGAGGGGAGCTCGATACACTCTTGGTCGATGAGAATTTTGATGGGCATTCTTGCCAAAAAGTCCGTGCCCAAGAGGCATGGAACGGCGAGGGTTGACGAAACCAAAACAGGCCTTTCCAATTTAACATCGCCAATGCGGATCTGGGCGTCGATCCTACCAGTTATACCCAATGAACCCCCATTAGCACGGCACATCAACAGTCCGCAGGGGACGACACTTGTCGGGTAAGATGTTGTAAATGAGGTCCGAGATGATGGTCGCCGACGCTCCCTTGTTGACCAACATCCGGATGTCAACTCCCTCAATGGAACCTATGACGGCGGATGTTCCTGCGGCCGCAGCGACGACCCTATGGGCCAACTCGGACCACTGACCCGGTCTGAGCACCCTGTCACTTACCAACCCCTTCGGATCCCCCCCTCTGACGCATCGCCACCCTGTGTGGTGTGAATTTAAGAGTTGACTAATTAATTATGGTTACACAAGTAAAAACACTCCTCGCCTACACTGCAGTGGGTGGTTTATGTCATCACGCACTGCTGCAGATGTCAGGCATGGAGTCAGCTACACTCAGGCTGTCATATTTTAGGTACAGTAGTATATGCTTGTCTGTACAATAGGCACCGTAGAACTGTTTAATCTTTCTGTAACTTAATTTGTAATTTTAGTATGATTAGTCTAAAACAATCTACCTGAGCCAACTTAGGCTACAGAGAGTTTATACTGGTAGGAACGAAGTGAACCAGCCTACAATAGATTATATCGTCCGTCCGTCCGTCCGTGTAGCAATATCGCCCCCTACTGCAAACACTTGGCATGACCCTACAAAAACCTTTAGACTCAGTGACGCTTTCCCTTATAATTCCGAGATAGCTTTTAATTAAAACTTTTAAATTAAAAATTAACTCGCAGCGGCCTAAAGCCTACAGCTAGGCCTAAAGCCTCGAACAACGCCTCAAACTCTCCCTTCGTATCGTACCCCCGCGTGTGTGCAAGGGAGTTAATGTTTAACAATGTTACATTCCCTGATGTTTTTAATAAATTTAAAGCTTTTACATAAATAATTAAAACATTTAAATTAAAAATTAACTCACAGCGGCCTAAAGCCTACAGCTAGGCCTAAAGCCTAGAACTAGGCCTCTAACTCTCCCTTCGTATCGTACCCCCGCGTGTGTGAAAGGGAGTGAATATTTAACAATGTTACATTCCCTCATGTTTTTACATAGAAACATTTAAATTTTAATCTTTTACATAAATAATTAGAACATTTAAATTAAAAATTAACTCACAGCGGCCTAAAGCCTACAGCTAGGCCTAAAGCCTAGAACTAGGCCTCTAACTCTCCCTTCGTATCGTACCCCCGCGTGTGTGAAAGGGAGTTAATGTTTAACAATGTTACATTCCCTCATGTTTTTAAATAGAAACATTTAAATTTTAAGCTTTTACATAAATAATTAAAACATTTAAATTAAAAATTAACTCACAGCGGCCTAAAGCCTACAGCTAGGCCTAAAGCCTAGAACTAGGCCTCTAACTCTCCCTTCGTATCGTACCCCCGCGTGTGTGAAAGGGAGTTAATGTTTAACAATGTTACATTCCCTCATGTTTTTAAATAGAAACATTTAAATTTTAAGCTTTTACATTAAAATACACTCCCTACCCCCCCCATTCATTTGTTCGTTCCTACCAGCCCACCCCACAGGGACCTGTTTAACATTGAGTTATGTTTGAGCAATATATTTAATATTTTTCAAGCAACACAGTTGTTTTTGTTTTGATGTCGGTTTTTTTCATTGTGGTCATTTAATTATTTGTTTGACCCAGGTCACTCTTGCAATTGAGACTCTCCTGGTCTCCTGAGTTCTCACATGGTTAAACAAATAAAATGTTAAACTGGAAATTAGTTATCCTGGTAATGTTTTGCAGCGCGTGTGCTCGCTGGTGATGGCCAGTGAAGGTGAACCACCAGACACCATGGCACTGGGGCTGAAGGATCAGGAGTACAGCAAGAAAAAAGAATCTTCTCAGTTGGCCGTCCAGTGGATCAACCACTCTCTGTCTGGTTTGCTTACGGGTCAGCAGCCATACAACCAGTCAGAGCTTGACTGCTTGCTGAGGTACATAGAATAATAAAATAATGTCTCACCACGATATCCCTTATACAGGTATCCCTCAATTTACGAACATTCAATTTACGATATGTTGCTTGAAAGCAATTGACAAATTATGGACACTTTTCGATTAATGACATTTTATTTCTGAGTTGACGAAATTTCACACGCCACGCGCCATGAGATCAAGCAAGAAGCACCCGAGAGGCTGCGTCGTCATCCGCCGCGACAGCGTCACGGTGTCCCTGCAGTGCACCAGTAATGGCTCCACATCACCGACACACTCATTCAAACATGCAGTAGCTCTTTTGGGGAGTTCCCTGAAAACGTTCATTATTTTTGTTTTAAAGTATTTCTTATTCAATCGTTTTAATATTTATGTTATCATTTTTGCATTGTTAAAATTGATATAGGTGTATGTTTTTAGGTTAGGAGTACAGTTGGAATGTATTAAATTAATGCGAAGAGCCGTTCCAATTTACAAACTTTTCTTTCATGCAAGTTTGTTGAAGAACGCAACCCGTTTGTAAATCGAGGGATACCAGTACTCTACTCAAATGTTATCTTTCCCTTGGCAGGCTTAAATTACAGATGAATAAAATGATACAAAGC
Organism: Entosphenus tridentatus; assembly: GCA_014621495.2. Classification (NCBI taxonomy): domain Eukaryota; kingdom Metazoa; phylum Chordata; class Hyperoartia; order Petromyzontiformes; family Petromyzontidae; genus Entosphenus; species Entosphenus tridentatus. Next base: position 474,786 of record CM025631.2, read on the forward strand.
ATCTTATCAATAGAAATAATTGACCTTGTCATCATCAACTTTGACGGCGGAAAAGTAGATTTTTGGATATAATAAGGCAACCATTGTGCCAACGATGCTTGATACAGTTTCAAACGAGACGTCGTTTCTAATGGCTAAATTTGATTGTGAGAACTGATATTAAACTTACACGTGTGCAAAAGACAATTCACTTGTTTGGCTGTCGCGTGACGGAGGTAAGAATATCACATGGCCTAACCCAATAAAACAATGATGAATCATAATATTGGCTGTGAAAACCTACGTATTAATTTTATGTAAGTAACACAATTTGAAATGAAAAGTTTTTTAGAAGAACCACGGGCTGATGGACTCATTTCCTACACGGTGCAGGGAGTTCCTAAAGGAGAAGCTATCTGAAGTGCATCAACAACAGGAGCAGGAGGAAGTGACAAGAACAGAGTTATCGGAGCCCGTGGTGCAACCACCTGCTGTGACAGTGAACAGTGACAAAAAGCCCATCAAGGGTACGCGTAGACACACCGGGTACGCGTAGACACACAGGGTTTGCGTGGACACATTGGGTATGACATGACACCAGTAGCACATCTGGAATAAAATTTAGGAAAAGACGTTTTTAAAAAGAATCTCAATGTTTTGACCGAAACTGGTATGCCGGATATGAGGCATATTTCGATGTAAGAATTAAGATAACGTCACAAATATTTCCTCCTGCAATATCTACACGTTAATGATGAGTACTTGGTGCCTTGTTGCCGATTGCCGCTTGCTTTTCTCCTGCCAAGTGCCTCTCTTTCGTGTCCACTCGCCATGCGCAGGCAAGAAGAGCGCTGCTCTGGAAAAACCACTCTTTCACAAAGAAATGCGAGCCCCACTACTTCCCGGAAGTGTGGCCATCGGGGCGACATCTATGGCCATCGCCAAGGCCGCAGCCCGACTTAAAAGCTGCCCACTTTACAAGCACATTGCTTCCCTCTCCCACACAGAGGTAAGTGAAGACGCCTTCAATGTGTTTAATTACATTGTATAGGTTTTCGTACTTAACCAAGACATTTTTACTCATTTATGGTGCAATTCATTCAAGCTGAAAGTTAAATTGAAGCAATCCAAAGTTGACCTTTTTCTTGCAAAATATATTTGTGTCCATCCCACCGACAAACAAATATTCCCAATCGTTGAACCCTGCAAATTGGCAATTAAACATCCAGATGAATACAGATATCATTATTCTCAGGACTAACACATAAGCAACGACTGAAAATAACGGATTTAAATAACTGAAAAGTAAGCATGCACAATATTAGCAACCAATTAACACAGATTCTGTATATAATTGCATTCCTACAATAATTTACGGTTGCAATCGGAAGTAAACTGTAATTGCGGTATTGCTGTGACGAAAATTGCAATAAGAGTGATTATGGGAGTAGGAGTTCATTGCTCTTGTAGCTGTGTGTGAGTGAGTGAGGATGCCGTGTGATTGTCATAAAATATGGCTCTTTGGGCGCCATTACAGCCAAATGAAGGGAATATTTGGATAATCTCTCATACATAATTCTAATAATATCGTTGTGTAAGTCAATTAAATAATGATCACAATATGATTATATATTAACGTACAATATAAGTTACATTTAAATATGATATTGTATTATACATGGTGATAGTAGTAATTGTTGGTGCCGCGTACTGCACATGCAGTATTAGTGGAGCGTTAACTGGCATAGTATTTATTATTGTTATTGTTATGAACACTGTCATGAATTGTAATCGTGGTATCACAGTGCTATGCTTGGGGTTGGGTTCTTTTGTCAGGTGGGTATTTATTTATTCCAACTCACATTGGCGAACATTGTGATTTAGGCTCACAAAATATGTTCACGGGTGTTCCACATAGCCCACGTCCCCCGGTTTTCGGCAGCTCTCGTTTCACCAGTTGTGGTTTCTGGCAGGGTTGGTGCAACAGCAGCTGCACAGGAGAGTCACTGCGCGAGCACAACGCCTTCTCAACGTGGCTGCTGCTCCTGCTGCTACTGCACATATGTTGACTTTTGGTGACTCAAACCTGGTGGACACAACTGCAGTGATGACATAGGCACATGTTGTGTCTTGTTTAATAGGTACAACAAACATTGAAAATTCCAGTCACTATGGTAACGGTGCTGTGCTGTGGAAAAGCCTCACCAGGAAAGCTAAATCTTCTGAAAGAAGTGATGGTTCTGCCGAGACCAGGACTCACAGCTTCACAGGTACTAACACATTTGTGAAACGGATATCATCTTCATGAGCCCTGCTCTATCCACTTGTAGTGTGGTAAAATACGCGGAGCGCACTGTTGGACGGGGGCAACCGATAGCAGGCAGGTGCGCGTGTGCAATGTGAGGTTGCACGAGCAAACCTCCACCTCATTAAGGGGAGAATCGGGTGCAGACGGGGTCGGCTCGGGTTTGCACGCTGACACCGGAGGTGTTGCCAGGGAGACGTGCTATAAGGGGTGATTGATGGCCTGACAGGCGCTAGCCTGTCTGGCCCTAAAGAGACACAAGGGAGGAGCTGGACAATTGGGAGGGGGATATAAGGAGGTGCGTGAGAGCGGAGCTGGAGTTCGGGTTGCTGGGACCAAGGTGAAGAGATCTCGCCGCTGCCGCTCAAGCCAGGGACCTCACGAGTCGCCTCACGAGTCGCCAGGCAGGTGATGGTTGATCCCCCCGCCCGGATCGGACGAGTGAATGGGTCTGAGGGAACGTAGGCATGGGCAGCGGCGCAGAGTGAGCGAAGCTGTGTGCAAGCTCTGTGTGAGTGCTGCTGGGTGCAAGCCTCTGTGTGAGTGCTGCTGAGTGCAAGCTCTGTGTGAGCGCAGCTGTGTGCAAGCTCTGTGTGCGGAGCTGTGATGCGGAGCTGCTGAGAGGAAGAGCTGCCGCAGGCAGGTTAACGAGGTGTAAAGTAGATAGGGGAAGTTAGTTAACAAAAGTGACCATATAGACAGAGACAGGAGTGCCTACAACTGGTGCAAGAATAGAGTAATACAGTGTAAGCAGGTGACCTGTAATAACGTGTCCGACTGAGTGATTTTACAAGACACTACACATACTGGATGAAGGCCTCCCCAAGTCCTCCCTGTCTATTATCGTCTCGCCATGTAAACAATCCATTGAGTTGATTGCATATGTCCATCTCCGCTGTGAACATCTTCCCGAGAGCTTTCCCCTCTCTTGGCAGTCTCTCCATCATTAATCTCAACCATTGGCCATCATCCCCATTTTCCGGCTTGTCCTGCCCAAGCCCTTTGTTAATTAACAGTCAAACCGATTCTAGATTTGAAGCTTTCATGACTGCAAGGATTCATACTCTTAGTTTTTTCGGTAAAGTCACGTAGGTAAAAAATGAAATTAAAATTAATAAAAATAAAATAATAAAAATCACGACGTTTCGGAGGCAACACAAGTCTCCGTCATCAGGTGGGACCGTATTGGGAGGTGGGGCGGGGCTAAAAGAGAGCACGAGGTGTAAGTAGACGTAGACGTGGACGTATTTGTGCGCAAGCCCCTGTTGGTGCACATGATAACGTAATGGAAGGGGGGGTGGGCTAAAAGAGAGCACGAGGTGTAACTGTTTGTGGACCTGTTTGTGCACAAGGACCTGTTTGTTTGTGCACAAGTACCTGTTGGTGCACATGATAGAAGAGAACGAAAATGCCCATGTTGTTTTTACCAGTGTTGGCTGACAATCAAATACGAAAAAGGAGAGTACTGTTAAACGCTGGGGATGTTAACACTCGGTAGAGTAAAATAGTGCCTGTCAGATAAGATGGTCCAAAAATGTGTAGTTAAATCTTTTTTGCATGGTTAATAACATCTTTCCAATGATTACTAAGTTTGTACCCATCATCACGGTTGAAATTATGTCTGCGTTTGTATATCTGAATGGCTTCGTGTACAAACCTTTAGATGGTAGCCAGAGGGTTTGCAGAGCACCTTGGTCTCGGAAAAAAACAATATCATGAGAGCCCACCGCGTTGTAGCAATGATCGGCAACGGCGGAAGACTCAATTTTGCCTTGATTCAAATCTGACTTGTGCTCGCGGACACGATCAGAGACAGTACAGTACATAAAATCCGTGATCTAATTCCATCTGTGAAGGATGTCATCCCTGACTTGCAATACCCTGGAGTCTATAAACTGAGTTGCAGCTGTGGTGATTGTTACATTGGGGAAACGAAACGTCAAACCGATGTCTCTAACCTGTGTGTGCTCTCTAAATCACGTGTTTACTCTTTCTTTCTCGCAGTGTAATTCCGAGTTTGCACCTCTCCATTCTCTGCACCGTTTGTCATTGCCGTTGTTTCTGATTCATTAGTCATAGCTCGATATGCGTATTACATGGATTTGTTTTTCTTTATGGATATTTATATGCTGCCTTTCATTGTAAAATTGTGTGCCCTCTTGTTTGTATTTATGTATGTTGAACTTCTTACGCACCGTACGTAGCCAAGCATTGTAATCGGAAGTAAGGTGTTGGTATAAAGAGAATACTGCCAATATTCTGTATATATTGGCCTTTCTTAAGATGTCATCAAGCTAAAATATTGACTTGGGTTTGTTTATTGGTGCACAGTGCCCATCCATAACTAAGTTGATGTTTGCCTTCTCAGGGTCTCAAAATTATTTCTGAAATCCAGCATCAGATCATGAAACACGCAGAAGTGGTTCCCAAAACAGGGGTAAGTTGAATACTATAAATTCAGTTCTCAATAGCTGGAATGGTTACAACAATAATGAACAAAAAACAGCCTATTGCGGAATGCAGCTGTTTACTAATTAGTTACTTTCAAGACTTTAGTCTTGCATAGATGAGAGATAATATTTGGGAAAATAAGCCTAAAACATTCTAACTCGAGGGAACTCCAAACTAGAGCTATAATCAAAAGCCGAAGAAAAAACACTCAAAATCAATGTTCCAAACATATCCTGTTCCCTGTTCTGCCATAGTAACTTCACGTAACTTTGCGTTGTATTTCTGTTTGCCCATCTGTACAGTACAATGCAACGAGTATTATATACAACTATTGTTAAGACATCCTCACTCATGGTCGGTCTGCACATCACTTGTAAGAAATGGTGGTGGATGAACTTGGTTTGTATGTATAGCTTTTGAACTTCTTTCGCACCGTACTTAGCCAACCGTGTTAATCGGAGGTGTGGGGGATTGTGTTCCCTATGAGACGGTGCACGTGGTCGGTGCTGTGGGGGCCCCGCTGATTGGATGCGACAAACTGGAGAGGCCTCTGGAGATCGTTGAGGAGGTGGCAAGGAGCCTGGGTCTCACAGCAGGCGTCGACTTCCACTTGGCCCTCAACTGTGCCGCTCACGAAGTCATGGACTATGTGAGTGCCACACAGCACACAGCGCAGCGATCTCAAAACGTAGCTTGTCTGGATCTTCACCCGCTGATTTCTGCAGGCAAGGATTCATGTTTTACTTACTATTTTCCAGGTCACTGTAGACTGGCATAGGCATGTGACGAGTAGCCGCAACCACAGCAGGAGGTATACTGGATGTGGTGAGCAGATCCAGGTAGACCCAGTTGAATTAGGCCCTGACTACATGGTTTGAATCAGCCCCTGATGTGTTCTGGATACAAACTTTTAAAAAGAGAATTCACTTTAATAATTTCACTTTCTTGGTCTACATAATTGCAAAAAGACAAATATTTCTCCCACAGCTCACACATCTGCCTTTTGCTGGCAAAGATGAAATGGCTCCTCTCTCAATGTGGTCAAGATGTTGGTAGATATGAACCAGATAGATTCAGAAAAAAATAGGTTCTGCTAAGGAGTACATGTGCAGGAGGGGGTAAGGCCGGTTACTGAAAACAAGCATTGGCGCGGTCTCCATGAGTCCGGTGACCAAGGAGAATAGTATACCTAAGGCCAGATGGTGGGAGATTGTCAGGGCAGATCTTGGAGGTCTGCTGCATGCCTACTGTGCAGCAGCCACAGGGTCTAGCGGAGGGTTGAAAGCCCTGGTGTAGTGCGGTGGCATCGACAGCTTTGGCCGTGTTGATGTCTTGATCTTGTTTGCACATGGCCGCGTGTGTTTGTCGTGCTACACAGGAGAAGAGCCGCTATGAGGTTGCCAGTGGGTCATTCAAAGCCACTACCGACATGGTGGAGCTGTACGCACAGCTGCTGGACCAGCACCCAGCTGTCGTAGCGCTCATCGACCCCCTGTGCCCTGAGGTACCGTTTGTGAGCAGTAAGCGGTGTGAACTCAACGCTGTTCTCATTCGGTTGTCGTCCTCAGCCGTGATCTATCCACTGGGCGATGATGAAGGGCAACCCACCTTGTCGCCATCCCCCATACTCTTGCGAATACTGTCTCGTTTGCACATGTTGGTATGTGGCTTTTTATTATCAGTTCAAAATTATGCAAGGGTAAATATGCAAGCGAGAGGAGGGAGCAACACTGCAGCATGCTGGCACGAAAATGTCATGCTGAAAGGTGTATTGGTATAGATGCAGAGATGCTCAGTAAGACAGAACATGGGACGCTATGAAGGCATGGAGAGATGTTACCAACCAACGAGGCAGTACCTGGACATGGAGGCTGATGATGATGCAGTCAGCGGTTAAATCGCTTTCTCGGTGAATGTGCTTGAGTAACGGTAGGTGTGGTGGTAGCTCTGTGGAAACGTTCATGGTTTGTCTCAAGTACAAGTCACACATTTACTAATGTTAATTTTTTTCAAGTAATTTTTTTCCATTCTAAATGTAAACCTTTTTACCAATTTGCCTGTGGGAATCTTTTCCCAGGACCATGAGCAGTGGCGTAGGCTCAGCTCAGCTATTGGTGGAAAATGTTTCATTTTCAATGAAAATTCCTGTCGCCTGGCTGAACTGGACAATTTGGAACACATAACAGGAACACTGAAGGCCACCGGTGTGATTATCAAACACACCAACCAAGTGACCGTCTCTGACTTGCTGCAGGCTTCGAGATACTTGCAAGGTAAGAAGGCATCGTTTTTTTCTCACTTTCTTTATCACTGGTGATCTATGTTGAACTCATTATCATCAATTGTAACTAATATAGCACCTCGCATCCGCATGGCAGGCGTCAAAGGTCCCGAAAGGGTTTTGACATCGAAACCCACACAAGGATAACAGAACCATGTGAGGCCTTACAAGGACTGTCTCCACTTTATATTCAGCAGCTAATTCAGTCTTGTGCCCCTTCAAGATCTTTAAGATCTACTTGTGGTGCCCTTCTACATATACCTCCATCTCTGCTGTGCTCTTGGAGTGATCGGGCACTTACTGTGGTGGTCCCCCAGTTTTGGAACTCCTTCCTGGTGGCCCCCCAGTTGTGGGTCTCCCTAATAGGGGAGATGAGGCTCCGACAGTGTAAATACCACTAAGTTTCGACGAAAAAATACATTTTAAAACAACTTTCATCGCATCAGCTTTGGTCCTTTCTGGCTCTTATTTTTCCGCAGGGTTCTCTCTTTATTACCTTTGTCCTTTTCATGCATAGCACCTGGAGACTTTGTGAAAGGCACTTAATAAGTGTAAATTAATATTATTATCTGAGCATGGTACTTGACCACCCTGTTCTGGGCCCTTTTGGCCTTCATAGGTGCCCACTGGTAACGTTTATTCATGTATCCCACGTAACGATGTCATTTTGTTGTGTGTGTGTGTGTATTAGGCAAAGGGTTGTGTGTTGCTTTTGGAGCGTGTTCTGGAGATACACCAGATGGTAGTTTGGTGGACATGGTAAGATTGTGGAGGAATGTTAACAGAAACAAGGATTCCAACTACATACAATTGGTTCAGTGTTTGTGTGTTTTACATCGGGTTCTTACTGCAGACACAGGGTTTTATCACTACTCCCTGCGTTATGAGAGGTGCATTTCTTAAAAAATGTAACTCTTGTCAATGCTGTGGTCTATTCCACGTATGTAATGCGATGATTTTTTTTCTTTTTCCAACATCAGGGTTACTCTTTCTGTAGCACTCAACATTGTTTTCCCTTTGAAAATTAATTTGATGTAGAGAATATTCCCTCACTGTGTGCATTTGTTGGAATTTTCCACTTCTGCCAGCTGATGTTGCAATTAATCACATCTTCAATGTTTTGTTGTTGTACTTTTCAACTTGGCCTGAATCCTCCATGACCCTTTCCTGATAGCAATCGTATGCATTGCTTATTACGTTTTTAAAAAAATCAGGTACAGTGGGATCAGCAGTAATGTATGTATGTATGTATATTGAACCTCTTTCACACCATATGTAGCTACCCGTGCCAACCGAAGTTGCGGGGAAAAGATTACAAACTAAACACAAAAAGCAGTTCTCAAGAAATTACTTTTCAATCTAGCTTTAAAAGTGCATAGCTCCAGTGGCTTCCTCATATCGGAAGGAAGAGCGTTCCAGACGGCCGCAGAAGCGCATCTGAACGTGCGCGACGTGGTGACCGTCTTTGTTCGATGGCCAGCCAGAAGCTGCTTGACCCACTCTCTCTTAGCTGAGCCTAATAGAGAGTGGTCAAGTGGGAGCTGGAGAATGATTACCTGAGTTGGAGGTACCGAGTGACGTTTGATGTGTGTCGGCGTTTGTTGCACGAAGGCCCTTGGCATGGGGGCCTCTTTCTTGATCCTTGGAGGTGTACTCCGTGGCGAGAGGGTGGCGCGCTACAATCACCTGGTGAAGATTGAGTGGGAGCTGCTGAAAGGAGACATGCTTGGTATGTATTTATGAGTGTACACTGTATGTATATATGTGTGTATGTTGAACTTCTTTCGCACCATACGTAGCCATCCGTGCTAATGGAGGTGTGGGGGGGGGCAGCGTGATACATTGTGGGTGGGCAGGAGTATGAGTCTCAAGTGTGTGACAGTGGTTTGTGCACTGCATTTTGATTGCCAATCGTTGACTTATAAAACACTGGCATTTGTTATCTAAAAATTAGCCTTGACCTCCACTCAAGCTGAATTTTAACTGGAAAAAAATTTCCGCCATAGTGTTGCTTGATACAGTCTTTAGGTGCATAATAGCAAGCAGAGATACATTAATTAAACAATTTGTCAAATATGTTTTCTAGATGTTCAGTATCTCCAACATGTTCTAGATGGGAGATACCTACTTTGACATTTGAGCCAAGTTTAAAAGTTTGAACTCTACTCCAGACTTACTTCAATTCTCTTCATGAGCCATGCATGATATCAAACATATTGATCTCTTTTAAAATCAGACTATTGTCATTTGAAGCTTTCGTGACTGCAGGAATCCATATTCTTTGGTTCTTTCGGTAAAGTCACGTAGGTATAAAATAAAATAAATCACGACGTTTCGGGCGCAACACATCAGACTATTGTTGGTCTACCAATGATTCCGAATCTCGTAAAATGTATGCAATTAAACAGTCGATTTTTGTTACGTTTTAATGTTCCAACTGCAAATGCTTTACCAAAAATGTACGATATTCTCTTTTCAGAAATGAGTCAACCGTACACCTTTCCAGTAATCGCCGATGAAAGGAATACTGATGCTTAGTGAGAGAGGAGTTGTAAGGAATGTCCATGTGCTGATAGGTATGGCTTATTCTGGGAGTATTGCTCTCAACTATGAAGTACTACTAATATTTTAGATACAAGTAAAATTATAATTTGTTCTGATAAATATACAATTTAAAACATTGAAACATTCAGATGTAAAAATTAGCTCAGAGTTCTTACCAATGTAACAAATGCTACCAAAATGCGTGAGATGTGTGTGTCGTTGTGGATGTGATGTCTAACAATACACTTAAAAAAAGAAAATAAATTGCTATTGCGTATGCAGTATAGTTTATGTATGAGGAAAACAGTCTTGTTTGTTCAATACAAGACCTTTGTTGAAGACCAGGTAAAAGCCTTGAGACCAAAAATGTATTTTATTTATTTAAAGGCTTGGCATAAACATTTTCATCTCAAGGTACAAGGGCTCACTTTCAAGACTTTCAAAATTATACAATTTGATGGGCTCGGTGGTCATGTTTTATAAAGACTTTCAAGGCAAACTTAGCCCAATGCTTTTTGTTCATTAGTCATTGTAGAGGCGAGAGATAAACTGGATTAATTTATTACAAATTCAGAGAGCAAATGCTTTTGCTTATTTTTTAACATACTTTTTTATAACATGTATTTGCCTCGAAATATTTGCTTATAATTTAAATTTGAAGTTTATATCTATTAATAATTTCACGATGAATCATTACTTTACACTTATTGTACAATTGTTACTCTTGCATTTGAGATTGTATCCCAGGTGTCCTTTGAAAATGCGTTTTTATTCATTGGTCGTTCACCCGGTTGAAAAACAAAGGCGACAAATTAATGTGAACCGCGTTTGTGGAGTCAGTTGTCTCTGCAAAGCGTACCACCTCTTATTCTCTGGGTCTTTCGGTAAAGTCACGTAGATAGCTTCAAAGAAAATAAGAAAAAAATTAGACGTTTCGATCGCAATACAAGCGTTCGAAAAATCGTAGTTTTTTGTTATTTTCTTTGAACCTATCTACGGGACTTTACCGAAAGACCCAGAGAATATGAATTCCTGCAGTCACGAAAGCTTTAAGTCAAGATTCGTACCACCTCTGTCGTCACACGCGAGGAGAAACCGGCCATGTTGAACACCCTGCCACGACGACCACCGGGTTGCGTGAGTGACGTGGAAATGCAGAATCGGAATCTTTGTTTTTTCCTGGAAGAATCCGTTGAGCTATGAAGATCTTTTATTCGTGGGTGTCCAGCAGGGGCGGGTCAGCAGTGCAGTGGAACGCTTATTCTCGCTGATGCAGTGGGTGCAGTTGGCAAACCCCATTATCCACGCTTTCCCACGCACCGGACCCCTCTTAACCGCATTAATTGCAGACATACAACGCGTGCTTCTGATCACGATTGTGCAGCACGTCACCCTCACCCTCGTGTGGCTTTTAAGATCAGTTTGCTGCTCCACTCCTCTCGTCTGCTGCTTTTCGCTACTTTATTCCCGCAGAGATGATAGGAAGAATCATTGATATAATAGGACGTGCGGATTAATGTGGGGTGTTTGGATAAGGAAAGGAAAGCATCACTGGTTTATGCGCATTGCAGACGAATGCTCAACTTGTATTGATGACAATGTTGTCTCCAGCAATTGGGAGAACGTTGCAATATTTAAACTTTAAATTGTTCAAGTAAATATACAATGCTCCACATAACAGCTCTGACTCAACCTCTGGTTGAGGAGTCCTATGAATCTGCAATGGTGGCCATATTTTATTTGCGCTGTGGTGTGGCAGAATGAGTATGTGGGGTCAAGCTGTTATGCGTTGGAGCATCAGAATCAGAATATTTATACTGGGGGGAATCCGATGAGCTATAAAGCGTTTTCCCCACATGGCCAGTAGGGGTAGGTAAGTACTGTACGTTACAAAAAAACAATACAAAAACACGATAGCAGTGCAAAGTATAGGAACGGTAAAAACATTTCCTTAAAATATACAAATCAAACAAAACTGTATTTTTTTATATCACCAGATAAAGCCCACTAAGGTATTAAACTTATGTTTCAGAAGCGACCTGGCCACAAATGCGAGCTCAACAAAGTGGATTATCACTTGGAAATGTATAGCATGGGATTGAGCACAGATAAAAATTTCTATTCTGGCGATTCCTGTTTCCACATCTTATATGAGCAAGCACACGCCCAGGGTAACTTTATTTGGGCATGACATGCCTACTTTATAATCATTTATAGTCATTCAATCTCGCGTGGAGTCCTGGACGTCTCGCGATCACCTGGAGACCCAAATCAGTCTGGTGATCGCACTTTTTAAATCCTTTAAATTAAGTTCACTTGCTTGCTTGCTTACGACCGTGCAAATCTTTCGGTCGTTTTTTTAACCCACTTCCCGTGATCCAATCGAGCTGACATTTTCCACA
>CM025631.2:506747-531946 GCA_014621495.2 Entosphenus tridentatus
TGTGATGGAGGGAGTGGGGTGTGATGGAGGGAGTGGGGTGTGATGGAGGGAGTGGGGTGTGATGGAGGGAGTGGGGTGTAAGGGAGGGGGTGGGATGGAGTGAGATGTGATCGAGGGAGTGGGGTGTGATGGAGGGAGTGGCATTTTATGGAGGTGGTGGCATGTGATGTCAGTCTCACCTCTCAGAGCCGTAGTCAAGTAAACTGGAATTTAATCTTAATCCGGTGAGTCTTCCTGAAATATATTCGTAAAAAAATAAACCAAAGATCTCCAACTGGAAGAGTGTTCACACGGGAGCAGATGGTGTGCATGTGTGTGTGCATTCGAGCCACGCTTATTTGTTGTGTGAAATTATGGAGTCTGCTCCCTTGGACTCCATTATTCGCCACCAACTGTTTGTGCAGAAACACAGCCCAGCCCCAGCCCCATTGGGTTGACAAGTTGACATCACCTCCGCTATCCTGCACGCAGGGCCTCCTCACTCACACAGACGGCGATCACGTGCAACAATCGATACTGTGTGCCGACTGCAGCAGTATTCCTAATTATCACCGTTGGCTTTGTTACGCATCCAGCATACAAAAAACATCGTCAATCTTATTAACGTATTTAAAGCTTAAAATACCAATTGCACTCAAAGTTTAAGTATAAACTTAAACAATTATTTTTGTATTTAACCACTGAGCTAAACAATCAGTGCCCGGGTTACGGAAGGGTTGGCTTCGCGAAAGTGATCCGTAACCCGAATTTTCCTCATGTCGGAAACTGAAAATTTTCTCCCCAAAATCAACGATAAAATCCCATAGCCGGAAATAGTTGTCCCTCCCCTACCGTTTTTTCTCGGTACCGCATCCGCTTTCTATCTCTACCTGTATCGTATCGCTGTACATACGCTCTGCATGATTCTTTCACTTCATCTAATGTCTACCCTAACACTACCCATAATTAAACGAATGGAACATATAACTGTAACCAATTGTTTAACAGAAAGCAATCACTCCCAAATGTTTGTTTACCGTGCATTAGGCTCGGCCTAGACTTCATACATACACACACATACCCACTCCGTACATACAGTAAATAACTCCTGAAATAAACTTTAAATGAAGAAAACTAGCAAAAGACACATGGGAATAAAAGATAGTTCTAAGCATAGAAAACAAACAATTACCTAATGCTACAAAAGGAAAAGAATTACGTAACGCGACAAAAAGATCCATTTACCTTAATCCGAGTGAAGCTCGGGCTCTGCGAAGGTGGCGTCTTGGTGGAGCGAGGCGTAAGGCAGCTCGCCTTAAGCCTCGTTCCGCGGTATTCATCCACCTCACCGTGCTGCACTATTTGCGCTTACGTAACTAACACAAACATTTCTGCATCTTGATTTTTTTACGTGATTTATGGGAGCATTTTCGCCAAGTCAGATTTCCGTAAGTCGGGTCTTCCGCAACCCGGGGACTGCCTGTATAGCTCGTTTTCAGAAGCGACCTGGTCACAATTGATAGCTCAACGAAGTGGCTTATTACGTGGAAAGTTATCGCGGCCAAATACTCTAAATGCGTGACGTTGATCTAAATGTGGAGGGAAAAACCGGAGGACTCGAAGAAACATCCACGTGACCACAGGGACACGCAAACTCCAAATATACAGGCATGAGGATCTGGATCGAGCCCACGGCATCCTGCATACAAGGCGAATGAGATAACATCTCCCCACCCCGGCGCCCCTTTTGCCATTTATCAGCTGTACAGTAAGATTATTGCATTTAGTAAATAGATTTTTGAGGTTTGCACGCAGCCCACGGTGTGTAGACATCGCACTCGGAACGCTGCGCATCCTCACCCTTTTTCGCTCGGCTATGATGCTGACTGCGCATTCCAGAGTTGTATTTGGAGCAAAGTTTCGCACGTGATCCAAACAGGGCCTTGACAAAGCGGCCGCCATGGGGGCGAGATGTTATCTCCCTCGCCTGGTAGACAGGAGGTCGGGGGTTCGATCCCGACCGTGATGCCTGTGTGTTTGGAGTTTGCGTGTGTCTCTCCCCGTGGTCGTCTGGATTTGTCTTCGGGTCCTCCGGTTTTTCCCTCCCACGTTTTGAATCAACATCACGCGTTTCATGTTATTTGGCTGCTCTAAATTTGCACGTGATAAGCCACTTCATTGTGATGGCCAGGGTCGCCTCTTAAAAAAGAGCTACACAGCTCAGTGGGGCCTTATGCCTCGTAAAATAAAAAATGTTATTGTTTAGTTTAGAGCACGGCTCGTACAGCGTCTCCTCGCTCTCTGCTGCTGCTGCTGCTGCGTGTTTCACAGCTTCCTGCGCCGTTGCTTCCAGTTCCCCGCTTGCTGCCAGCTACTTGCATTGTGCGGTGTTGACACCGCGTCTTAATTGTAGTTAATCAATCAATGAGGCTTTATTCTACACGCCAACGTCACCCTCAAAGTGGGAGTTGGTGCACGTTACAGCAGAATGGGAACGGTAGCGGGGGGGGGCACAGAGCAATGGGAATGAAAAAGAGAAATCCCGTCGCACCCTCGGCGGCGAACACCGAGTGAGCAAAGTAAATTGGAACTGCGCACAAAAAATTGTGGAAAGTGTGCATTGTGGGCACCAAATGCGCCTTTTAAAGAAGAGAATATTACTCCGTGCCTACTGCCCGATACCACACGTAGATCAGTAATGTGGACTTTGATGAAGAAAATGCGAGATCGAGTGAACAGTGCACAAACTGCCGTTTGTGTTTAGTTTGTTGTCCTTTCCCCGCACCTCCGATTAGCACGGTTGGCTACATACGGTGCGAAAGAAGTTCATCATTCACACATACATACAAAGGAGCATAGAGAGGAGTTACTTTGAGAGATAGGAAGGGGCGCACGCGGATTGAAGAGCATAGTAAGGTTGAAGACATTTCTCTGACTTTCAGGAAAGTAATTCAGGAAGGGCCGATGGACGGCGATCGAGAATGAGAACAGAGTTGAGATGGAGCGATGAAATCGGCTCGTGTGACTGCTCGGTGAAATGTTACATCAGAGGACCATGAGAAATGGTGATGGCTTGGGAGTCCTCGTCCAGCAGTGGATTGATCATGGCTGACCACGATGTTGACGTTTAGCATCTTGGCAGTGGTGGCTGTGCACGTGGCCTCTAATCCAGCACTGGACGTGAGGGTTGGTGGATCACCTCTGCCAAGATGCCGCCTTGCACACGTGGGTTTTCTCCAGGTGCTCCGGTGACCTCCTACAGTATACGTATAAGCACTCATTAATTGGCTGAAAACATGTTAAAGACTCAATACAGGACCCCACTGAAAAAAAAGAGTCCTATGACTCGGTGTGGCTATTCTGGATGAATAAATACTAATTCTAATTATTATAATAAACATTGTGTGTTTACTCATGCTTGTTATAGAAGTGTGAAGGCCGAGTCACAACTGATAGCCTGCTCCGGTTTGCAGATTTGAGTGGGTGGAAATCATTGAACCCCGGACGCGGGAACACATGTACGCCAACCTGGTGACGGGCGAGTGCGTGTGGGACCCTCCAGCCGACGCCAAGATCAAGCGCACGCACGACAACCAGTGGTGGGAGCTGTTCGACCCGAACACGGCGCGCTTCTACTACTACAACGCATCGAGCCAGCGCACGGTATGGCATCGCCCGCAGCACTGCGACATCATCCCCCTTGCCAAGTTGCAGACTCTCAAGCAGAGCACAGAGGCGCAGGGGCTGCATGTGGCCGGGCCCCTGCTGCCCAAAGCGGCTGGACTGCAGCAGCCGCAGCAGAAGCAGCAACCGCCGCCCGGCAATCTCGATGCGGAGGGACAGCCGTACCTCGTGGGCGCGCCGGGTCAAGACCACGGCAAACAGCAGACGCAGAGGCCGGATGGTGAGGAGAGAAACTGCTGGCTGCTGAGCGCGCTAAGGTCCAGCGTGGAGGCGAACGCTGGGGACACCGCGGAGGGCGAGAGGAAGCCGTCCGCTCCGTGCCACGACGCGGGGACGCCCGGGCAACGCGCGCTCGCTGACGCGCTGAGTCGCACTCAGCCGCCTGTGGCCTCCAAGCCGTACTCCCGGTGAGCGCAGTTCCCACTCGGGTCCCAATCCGGTCCCTGCACGGCGACACGTCCTCAGCAGGCCATCGTTTTTCTTGAAAGTGGGGAGTGCTGTTAGAATGTGGCTGACGATTTGCATGATTGGATACAGTTATTTTGCGTCATTACCATTCTAGTTGGAGCCTGTTGAATATTCTTTATCGTTTTTTCTTTCCAGACCATCTCCGAAGGCGTTCCCGGCACCGTCCATCCCGAGAGGCAAGCCGTCCCCTCTGATCCCCGGCAGCCAATGCCAGATGTCGGTGAGGCCTCCCGGATCTCTACACCCCTACGAAGGGACCGGCTCGGCGCCACCACACCAGCCCGGCGCGGTGGGCGGCGGCGGTGCCCCCCCCCCACGCCAAGCCGCGGCACCACAGCCAGGGCTCGGGCGAGCAGCACGCCGTGCACGAGGCCGCCCTCGCCGCGACGCTGCCGGATTGCGAGCCACCGCCCGTCAAGCCGCGGCACCACAGCCAGGGCTCGGCCGACCGCGCCGATCTCTCGCGCGCCACGGAGCTGCTCCGGGCGCGGCCCTGCGGCGGCCCATCGGAGCGTCCGCCGCACCTCCCCGACCCGCCGCCCGTGTCCCCGACGGCACCGCCGCCGTCGTCGTCCCACGCCTGGCAGTACCCGCAGGAGGCGCGGGGCGGCGCGCGGGGCCACCCGCAGGACGCATGTCGGGCGGCGAAGGCTCCCGGTGGCGCCGCCAGGGGCCAGACGGTGTCACGACGTTACGCCGGCTCAGCGCACCAGCACCGGCCGCTCTCCAGCTTCTCGTCGCTGGGCCGTCCCCGCAGGCACTCGAGCGGCGCCCAGCCCGGCAGAGATTACACGGTGACGGTGGCGGCGGTGCGGTGACTGCGCGCGTTCCACTGCCACTCGGCTGTGCGCGAGCGGTCGGGGGGCTGTGCAGCAAAATCCATCGTTGTTCAATTAATAATAAATAAATACACTGAAATTGATCAATAAATAATATAATCGGCGATCTACAGTGCTGTATAAATGAGAATACAATTATCTTTCTTTTATTTATGTCATTTTAATTTTAATACTGTACAGTGTAGAAATATTTTTTCATTATAAATAGTCTTTTTTTACAATTTGATGGTTAGTTGTGAAGTGTTTATAGTAAGTTACAAAGGCTGTGAATGCATCCTCGTAGTACCAATGTTGTAAGTTATTCAATATATGATGTTTCAAAGTGCGAGCGAAGCTCCAGGAAAGGATCTACTTCATATATCGAGGTATTACTGGGACTTTGTTCTCTGCTCCAAGCTCTGTGCCCACGGCCTGGAGGGGGAGGCCCTTGTCCAGCAGTGGATTGGCAATAAGGGCTGCTTCCGTACATTTTTGCACGGTTGCGTTCGATGGCATTTAAAAAAGGACAGTCTACTAAATTGTGCAATTTTATTGTCGTAATTTACGTCGGAAGATAAACGCTGCCTCTTGTCTCACGGTCGCGCAATTCCCACGGTGCCATCTCGCACGCAGCTGCAGGTGCGACGATCGGTACAAGCACAAGCCTAGCCCTAATTATACACGGATGTTGTTATTGTTGTTGTTAAACTTGTGCACTTTACAAAAGGAAGGTGGAAAAATGCTTCAGTGCCTATTTTTTAGAACGTGAATATGCTCTGCATTTTGGATTGGGGAAGTTTTCTCTCCAGGTGTTTTTTTGTTGCCAGAAAAAAGGGGAAAAAACCCGATTCTCATATTTTGGTGCTGGCAAAGGAGGTCCCATGATGTAGATGCTCACCCCGAGCTCTCATCACTCTGGTAGTGCATTGTCTTTGTGCTGTACTCCTTTTGGTGTCCTCTGGTCTTACACCGTTTGAGACGAGGCTCAAAAGAAAGCCGTCTCTGGTGTGAACCAATCAGCTTCAAAGACAAACCATATATTATCAGAGTATGTTTTTTTTTGCATTCTGACCACAGGTATTGTGGTTAATGCAGACATGATTCCTTGTATAAGGTGTTTTTTGTTGTGGCCACTATCCACTCTCTCCCTGCCTCGATCCTCCTACCTTTTTCCAGGTTCTTGTAAGAATAATAAGACATTGTTTTTATTCATGCAAATTTCATCTTCAAAACGCTTACCATTTTGACCCACCCAGACAAACATCTTAACATCCAACATCCAAGCAATGAACGTAATAAAGAATGAACAGGAACCCCCTTTCCCCTCCATCTCTTCCCTCCCCCTCCCCTACCCTAGGTCTCCCACATAAGATTGGTTATACAGGAGACTCTAGATTATCCGTGTGCGGTTTATCCGATTTGCGTATTGGCTGTGCACCTGAGATTTTGACATTAATTAATAACTCTATGGTTCTTTCGGTGAAGTCACGTAGAAAGAAAATACATTAAATAATAGAATACGACGTTTCGATTGCAACACAAGCAATCGTCATCAGGTAGAAAACATACCTAGTGAACTTAGAAATACAACACAGAGTCGGCTAACACACAGTTAACGCATAACCTGGTTGATTACGTTCTTCCAAAGGTTTGTTTTCTACCTGATGACGATTGCTTGTGTTGCAATGGAAACGTCGTATTCTTTTATTTAATTTATTTTCTTTCTACGTGACTTTATCAAAAGAACCCAAAGAGTAATTCCTGCAGCCACGAAGGCTTCAAATAAATTAATAACCCATGGATTTTCGTTTCAGCCCAAATTAATAATCTAAAAAACAGTTATACAACATTGTTATTCTTGGAAATGTGTATTACAAGCCACGTACTTTAACCGAACAAATATGTTGCTTCAGTTAATCTGAAATCCACATGATCGCATCTACAGTACAGCAGTTGCATATCTTTACAACAGTGGAGTTTGATGTTGATTGGCGTGGCTCTGCTATCCACTTAGTGGGTGGAGTCTTCTGCTGGGCGGGAGCAGGAAAGTGTCATCACTGAGAACGCGCATCGATCGGTCGATCATTCGTTTTGGCATAGAGATCCACGGAAAATGGTTATATTTTTGGATCATCCACAATTTTTTATTCTCCGCGGCCCTCCTTCCCGTCATCAGCATAAATAATCGAGAGTCTACTGTACTTCTCCTCCCCCGTCATCAGATCCCCATTTTCCCCCGCCCACCGACTTGGTGTCCTCACTTAATTGGGGGGACAGCGGTGGGGGCCCCTCTCCCCACCTTTTACCTCCCATCCTTTACATGGTCCAGTTGCGTGAAATGTGACTTCAGGTTATGCGAGCCGCGTGGCGTGCTGTTTCGGGCTCGTCTCGTTTTGTTACAAACAAAAAGAGTGAACAGGAACGCCACAGGTGAGCGAAACAAAACACGACCCAGAGCACGGAGGCGAACAGAGCACGGAGCATGTGGGGCAACATCACTCAGGCGTTCCGTCGTATTGTTTGTATTCCGCCTACTTTGGCACCGGTGGCAAAACAACGTCCGTTGTTTTGCGTTCCTTCCCGCAGGGCACGGAGACGCGAGACTTCCCGATCTACGACGAGCCCCCTGCCGAACCGCAGCTTAGCGTCTACGACGAGCCGCACGCCGACACCACGCACGGCGACACCGCACAGCAGAGCCGCGGGCACCACGGGGGGACGCCGCACGGCAGCCACGGGGGGACGCCGCATGGCAGCCACGCGTGCCTGTGCTCCGAGCCACAGCCCGGCCCCAATGAGCGCCCGCGCCCCGCGCTGCACACCTTCTCCTCCCAGGGTTCCCTGCCCTCGCCCTCCATACAGTACCTAAGGCAAGCCATCCAGATGTCCCAGGATAGCGCTACTCAAGGGCTGGCTTCTCTGCCCGCGGAGCAGCAGCAGCAGCAACAGCAGCACATCTCTCTCCCGTCAGACGGAGCTCAGCAACGGTACGCGAGCCCCTTTCCCAACAGCGTTTTAAACCGACAGATCGTCAGCTCCCTGGAGCAGTGTCTCAAGAGCCAGCTGGGGGGCACGTCAGAGGGCCGCCCCCTGCACCGCCAGGCCACTCAGGACGGCACGCCTTGTGCGGGGCAGGCGGGCGCCACCGGCCACGGCCCGCAAGCGAAGCACTTTGGAGACTCCAGCTTGGCGAGGGAGAAGGGACACTGCGGTCACCTCGTGCTGGGCTGGCAGGGCTTGGTGCAGAACGGACACGGAAAGCTCGCTAGCCAGGGCACGAGCCAGGAGGCGGTGCACGTTCGATGCAGCAGTCAGGACGGCGACGGCAGACCCGGCGCAAAGGAGGCCGGCTACGGCAGGGGAAACGCTCAAGACGCGCACGGTTCGCAGGGCAGCCAGTGCAGCAGCACCAGACAGAGCAGCCAGGAAACGAGTAGCCGCCAGAGCAGCCAGGACTGCCACAGCCGGCAAAGCAGCGAGATGTCAATGGACGAATCCTTCTCGAGCCACAGCACCGAAGACTCCGTGTCCTCTCTGAGCCATTCGCCCGGCCGCCGCCGCAAGAAGAGCAAGCCGGTGGCCGTGCCGATTGTGTGCCCGCCTCCCCCGCTCAGCCCGGGCCTGGGCCTCTGCTTCCCCCCGCCGGGCGGACGTGGGCCGCAGGAACTCGTGTCAAGCCTCAGCAACCCCTCGCTTCCCGCGGCGCGCCTCTCCGCTCTCATCCGCCAGCACCAGCTTGGCTACAAGCATTCCGACTCGGAGCTGTCGCGCGGCAGCAGCGAGGCTTCGCTGCCCTGCACGCGCAAGTTTCTCCAGGCAGAGGAGGGTGGCGGGGACTTAGGGTGGGGCCTGCGCGAGCATCTGGGCTACGAGAGCGACGGGGCCCTCCCGTCCCCGCTGGCGGGGCCCGTGGTGAGGGCCCTGAGCGAGGACGAGGCCCTCACCCAGGCTGACTGCTCCGTGCGGAGGGGGCGCCGCACTGCCGCCGATAAGCCGGGCTGCTCGGCCCAGCTCGAGAAAACCATGTCGCTGCAGGCCAACCTTTCTTCCCCCCCCGAGCCGCTGATGCAGCCCTCACAGGTAAATCCAGGCAAGGGCCTGGCATGGACGGGAAGGGCCTGGCAGGGCCTGGCGGGGCCTTGCAGCATCTGGCAAGGCCTGGCAGGGCCTGGTGGGGCCTGGCAGGGCCTGGCAGCATCTGGCAGTTCCTGGCTGGGCCTGGCAGGGTCTGGCAGGGCCTGGCAAGGACTGGCAGGGCCTGGCAAGAACTGGCAGTGACAGGCAGGGCCAGACAGGGCCTGTCAGGTTCGGGCAGGGCCTGTTAGGGCATGTCAGGGCCTGGCAGGGCCTGGTGGGCCGCCTCAAGTAGGGTACGGTTCACGTAGAACGCAGGCATACTCGTGTCAGCAACGTGGAAATGATACATGGCCCAGGGTGCTGTTTAACGCATATGCATAAATAAGCATACAAACGGCATACAAACATGTACAATTTGTTACTTATAGAACATTAATTTATATAGTTAATATCACACAGTCAAAACACTTGGCGATATATCAAAGGCGAATTAGTGTATACCGCCGGATCATATGCAATGCACTCTGCGGAACAGTTGCACATCTGTGTGAGTGTTTTTTGCTTAGGATTTTTTCAGCTGAGACTGGTGACACATTCCAGTGTGTCTGCGAGATCATCGTGTGGTGTGCCTGGGCGAGAGTGTGTCTGCTTGGATTTTCACTCTAGGGGATAGACTAATTGTTATGATTTTGTGACCGAAGAGCAGAGTTTTTGTTGGGAGTAATACGATGTGGGGGGCGTGGACGTTTTTGTGAGCAGTCGGCGGACCTGGCTCTTTGCGGCGCGGGGGAGTGGCACGGCGTCACGACGCCCGGGATGCTGCAGGCGATGGGCTCCTTCCGACTCCGCAAGCCGTCCTCCGAGAGCGACATTGAGGGCTGGGCCTCCAAGCACCTCAACACGCACACGCAGGGCATCTTCCGCCGCAAGCTCTCCATCGTGAACCTGCTGTCGTGGAGCGGTGAGGCCATCCGCAAGCCGCTCATCGTCACGGCGGACCGCACCATCATGAAGGAGGCCTGCGAAGTGTTCCGCCTCGTGCAGATGTACATGGGCGACCGGCGCTGCCGGCTGGAGCGCGCGGCTGTCGCGCTGGAGGTGGCACGGCGCGGGTGGAGCTTGCAGGGCCTGCGCGACGAGCTTTTCGTGCAGCTGTGCAAGCAGACGACGGAGAACCTGCGCCCGGAGAGCCTGACCCGTGGCTGGGAGCTGCTGGCCATCTGCTTGGCCTTCTTCCCGCCATCGCCCAAATTCCACACCTACCTGGAGGGTTACATCTACCGTCACCTCGACCCCGCGCACGACCATAAAGGTGCTCCCCCACCCGCGCGGTCACGTCAGTTATTTTGCGAGTGTGCGAATTACGAAAGCGGGGTCGCGTCCTTTGTCGATGGCGGGGTAACCAAAGCAAACGGGGGGGATCCGTTTCACCGCCTAGACATTCGGTAACCTGCTGGACCATCGCCCTCCAGGCCTTCGGAAAAAAGGGTGTTGTTTAGTCGTGAGACTCGGAAAGTTGTAACAGTCGAGGTTTTGCCGGTTTATACGAATGTTGGCTAGAACTTCACGATTATACTCGTAAAGTAGACAACTGGGCCCGAGTTTTCCTGCTTAAGCGGATGGCCTATTGGCAGATGGCTTCAATTCTCGTGTGGTCGTAAAATTGTCCCTTAACTTTCATTATCACCATCCACAGTCAACCCAGACGGCACTTACACAACGTTCTCTGACGAGCAACACATCGAAACGCATGATATTGCAAGTTTATCTTGATGTAAAAATGTCAATTCATTCGTGTATAACGTGACGATGCTCTGTGATTATACACGACGCTTAACTCGCGTTCAGCCGACTAACGTTGCTCATGTGCATTTCCGTTGTACACAAGATGGAGGAGGTAAGCGTGGGGCATTAGCATGGCCATTTTTTGTGTTTTGTTTCACTCATTTCATCTCATTCTCCAGTTGTAAAGAAGATTAAAGAAACATGGGAAATGAAAACTAAGAAGAAGTCTAAATATCGAAAGAAAAGAAAGCGTGAAATAGAAGATGTTGTCGGTAACGTCCAGCGGACAGCCCTAGCGCAGTGCCACCCTCTCGCAGTCTAACCGTGCCCTCCGCCTGCTGTGCTCTGCTGTTTGCAAGTATCCACTACAAACGCAACAACGGCATGCCAGAGGAATATCGTTCTAAACATTGCGAGTGGACACGCCTTTCTTACGTTTGGCCTCTGAGTAAAAGCGTGCGTGCGGACTGATGCAACGACACCTTGGCATCAGTCACTAAATTACATTAAAAGAACACTCGAGTTGATGATGGTTGGTTTCCAGTCCCTAATGGCCAAGGAAGCCGACCCATGTTGCTTACTAACATCCGCGTCACCCCCTCTCACATACGCGGCTCTTCATTTTTGCATGGATGTCTGTTGCTTTCCGCCAGGCTGCTTTCACACAGTTGTCCGTCTGTCTGTCCTCCGCAGGCTCCCTGCTTTAACCGGAACGTTTGCTCACACTCTGTGTTTCAGATGTTGTGTACGGTCTGTGCCGCAGTCTCATTCACACCGTCGGTGTTGTCCGACTGTTTCTGTGCTCTCCAGTGTCATTCTTTTTTTCTTGGAATTTCTGCTATTCGTGTGACAATAGAAATGCAGTCTGTGGTTCTCACCCTTTTGTCGCATTACGTCACGTACACCACAGTTGTCACAGTCCTACCGCAACATCCGCACTCTCGTGTATACATTTACATTTGGTTTTGCATTTAATTTGAGTATTTGGCTGTTATACATTTCCACATGACAAGCCACTTGGTTGGGTTATCATTTGTGGCCAGGTCGCTTCTGAAACAGAACTATATAGCTCGGTGGGCCACACCTGGTAAAGTAAAAAAGTAGTTTAAAAGAACAGTTAATTTGGCTAAATTTTACCTCTGAGAATTACTAATATTGGTTAGATTGTGATGCAACAAACAGTGGCTGGCAAAGTGCTTGTCCCCATTCTGTGTGGCATAGGGGTCACTGAAAGGAATCTCCGAGGGAGCTCTGTGATATCCGAAGGTTGCGAACTCAAATCTCTGGTTGGGGGTTGACTTATCCCACCGTCCCTCCAGGCTCGGACATATGAACGCCGTTTTGCGGGGAAGTCAACAGTGGTTGTCCTACGGATATACTCGTCCCCTGTCATAGTAACGTGGAATTGGTACTACTGGCTCAGGACTGTAAAGAAGAGATGAGCACCACCTCTATGTTCATGTGAGCAGGAAATCTCTTTGGCTTTGAGACTGCGTAGGGAGCCACTGGAGGGACATGAGGAAGGCAGCGACGTGCTCAGGCTTGCATCTGCGAGTGAGAAGTCGGACTGCAGTATTTGGTCATCTAAAGCTTGACAATCAGGGTTTTGTGGAAAACGTCTGAAGTGGTGGCTTGGGGAAGCCTCGTCCAGCAGCGGATTGATCATGGTTGCTGAAGATTACAGAGAAAGAGAGCTGCAGTAGTTGGCACGAGATGTGACGCAGGCACGCACACGGGCTGTTTGCAGAGGGAGTCTCAACGTGTCAGGAGTTAGATGAGTTGTGTGGCGTCAAAGTTTGGTCGAATATGACGCCAAGGTTAGAAAGCGGCTTGGCCAATCAGAATGTTTCCAGTTCGAATAACTTCTCCGGAGAAAATTACACCGACCCAGATTGAGACAGAATCAATACCGAATGAACAATTTGTTGCAGTTAAATGACTGAAGCGATGTGTAATACCGGCCGTTGGCAGCATAGAATGGTGATCCACTAACGCTGGAATGATTTTATCAAGAGGGAGTAGAGAGGCGGAAGAGAGTAACAGACCAAGGATCGAATTTTAGGGAACACCTCATGACAATTATTTCGTTGGAGGAGGAAGACCTTCGTAAGGAGTGAGATGACAGAGGGATACCAGGAGAGGTGCTGCACTTCATGTTAGACGAGTTCAACATCGTTCTAATGTGACGCACTTTGTAAATATTTACATTGTATACTGCTCAATTAACAACCATTATCCCAAATTCAACCGTAAGATTTTGATTACTCAGTCTATACAATTGATATTAGTGCGCACGCACACAGACGCCATAGAGCCTGCGATGAAGGACCGTGTACCTGTGGAATTGTGATGGGTGTCTTCTGTTGTGTTTATGCAGGCATTCCCATCAGCACCTATGCCCAGTACTGTTATCGCAAGTTGCAGAAGGTGGCTGTGACTGGGGGAAAGAAGGTGAGTGCCCTATCAAACATACCTGACCACACACGGCTGAGTGGCATGGTGGCTATGTACCCGCCACGTTGTCTGCAATTGCGTAGAATCTCCACCTTTCTCTCTCTCTCGAGGGTAGAGCCGAGTTACAGGGCAAGCCAAAGGCAAATGCAATAATCCACCCGGTACCTGCACACGAGCTGAATTCCTTGCTCCATCTGCTTGGAGAATTCCTCAGCTTTGCACGCTCCCTTGCCTTTGGTGCTTTAGAACTCGACCAATGGACATCGTCCTTTCTCGAGACCAGGCCCACTTTCTCTCGTTTTGGAAGTCCGAATGATGTTCCCTGATCCACGGGTTCCTCTTGCTGTCTCTCGGTGTCATTTTTTAATAAGTGTATCCTCTCCGCGTTTCTATGTGTGCTTTTTTCATCTTTTGACCCATTTTCTTGTTTCAGATCTGCAGTGTCGTGCGTTGCGCGTGCGAAGTGAAACCGTGAGATTCGGTGTTGTGTGCAGGGACTGAAAAAGCCGAATCTGGAGGAAGTGCAGCAAGCCCGGAACGCCATCTTCACTCCGTCGCTATTCGGCAGTTCCCTGGAGGAAATCATGGCCTTGCAACGTCAGCGTTTTCCGGAGCAGAGGCTGCCTTGGGTTCAGAGTGGCCTCTCTCTGAAAGTCCTAGAATTGCAGGGCGCTCAGACAGAGGGTATCTTCAGGTGAGAAGCAAACATTGTTTTCTTAAATTTTTGTAATTTATCTTGCATGTATGTTGAGCTTATTTTATACCGTACATAGCCAACCTTGCTCATCGGAGGTGCGGGGGAAGAACAACAAACTAAACACCAAAAGCAATTCTAAAGGAATGAGTTTTCGAACTGGATTTAAAAGTGTATAGCTTCAGTGGCTTCCGAATATCGGGAGGTCCAGAGCGCACGGTGACTGTCTTTCTTCGATCATTAGCCAAAAGTCGCTGCTGCAAGGATGACTCCAGTTTACGTGATCGTTTATACTCCTTGAGATCAGCAAGGTATTGTGGTTCATTTGTGGGAAGCGCTTTGTGTGGAATGAGTGCGACCTTATTAAGTATTAGTTCGACAACTGGAAACCAATGCAGCTCTGCGAGCACCGGACAGACATGGTCGGATCTTGCAGTACCTGGAATGACACGTGCCAAATAATTTTCTAGATGCTGCAGCTGGCTAATGTTTTTTTTAGACGTCCCGTAGATTGGTAAGTTGCAGTAATCAGGCCTTGTCGATACTTGGCTACACGCCACCGTGATGGTTATGTTGTGACTCAAAAGTGGCCAAATGTGTCAAAGCCCTGGTATGTTTTTAAAAATTAATTGCACGTTCAAATGAAATGATCGATGGAAGGCACGTTTAAAAGACGCGCACTCCGTAAAGAGCCCCACTTGTCCTTGCAGGGTGCCGGGCGACATCGACGAAGTGAATGCACTAAAGCTGAAGGTCGACCAGTGGACCATCCCGTCGGACCTCACCGATCCCCACGTCCCAGGTGGGGCCGCCTGCTCGCTCACCCCCCCTTCCCCCCTCACCACCCTCACACGGCAGCCCCACCGACTTGTGAGACCTGTTTGTTGCCCCGCTCAGCGTTCAAAGTCATCTCCTGCTCAAATGGGCATTGTGGAGGCATAGGTGCTGAAATCCCATTTACAGCCCTGGCGCTAGTGGTGGCAATTCCACATTTTTACGTACGAGGCGAGCCTATCCAGAGGACGACCACTTGTTGACTTTCTCACAGAATGATACGTGTTTTATCAACCCCGGAGAGATAATGAGCCGAGTCAGCCCTGAACCAGTATTTGAACTCGTGACCTTCCGAGTGCACGCCACCCGCAGCCGTGCTCCGGGCCATTTCGACCTGCCGGGTATTTGATGATTTATTTAGTGTTCTTGTATGGTGCGTACAGTAAGCTCGGAGATGACGCAGGGCGATTAGGAGGAGGAGGGGTGGCCTGGTGGGACGCAGCGTCTGTGACGAATCGCTATCGCTCGCCGATGTGTTCGCGTCATGTGGGGCCACCGTCTGGCCACCGACGAGTGAGGAGCTGCCGATATTGAAGCCGTCGAGGCATCACAGTGTAGGACTGGGAACCTTTCCGGGAAGGGCCGGTGGCGCGCACCGTTTGCATCGTGGGTGTTGTTGGTACGGCGTCACAAGGCCGCGTTCCGGGGCCATTTCCACTCCTGGTGACGAGCGTTGTCGCGCCGGGAGGAGTCTGTTGCGAACGATTCCATTTTGGAGGGGGTGACGCACGCGTTACGAGGGGGTGATGCGCGCGTTCTGCTCGGTGACACGCGGTTGCCGTTGGCAGCATCGCTGCTGAAGCTGTGGTACCGCGAGCTGGAGGAACCGCTTATCCCGCGCCAGTTCTACGAGCGGTGCATCGTGAGCTACGACAACGCCGCGGCCGCCGTCGGCGTGGTGCATGCGCTGCCTGACATCAACCGCCTGGTGCTCTGCTATCTCATCCACTTCCTGCAGGTACCTCACTCCCTCGCCCCTCGTTCCCTCGCTCCTGTGTCCCCTCGCCGCCTCGCCCCCTGGCCCCCTGGCCCCCTCGGTCGCCTCGGCCGCCTCGCTCCTTCACCTCCTTCCTCCCTTGCTTCCTCGCCCTCTTGCTAATTCGCCCCCTCAACCCCTCACCCCCTCCCGCACCCCTTGTTCCCTCGATCCCTCATATGCGAGCGCTCCCACCTATTCCTAAGAGTAGGCCAAATCCCCCGTTGGAGGGGCTCTCCCCATGAGTTGACGGTGTCGGTGTTTGTCGCCAGGTGTTTGCTTCCCCGGCCAACGTCGCTCTCACCAAGATGGACGTGAGCAACCTGGCGATGGTGATGGCCCCCAACTGCCTCCGCTGCGAGTCGGAAGAACCCCGCGTCATCTTTGAAAACACCCGCAAGGAGATGTCCTTTCTCCGCACGCTCATCCTGCACCTGGACACCAGCTTCATTGAGGGTTTGCAGTAGCGGCAGAGGGCTCCGCGCTGCCCTGGCAGGGTCGTTCGCTCGCGTGGTCGCATCTCGGGTGATCGTGACTTGGGTGATCACGTCTCGCATCCTGTGCGATCGCGTTTTGCGACGTGGTCACGTCCCGCGTGATCGCGTGGTCACGTCCCGCATGATAGCGTCCCACGTGATCGCGTGAATGCATCAACGCGTCAAGGGAAGGAATGGGTCGAATGTTCGGGGGCGGTCGTTCGGGCGAGGAGCGGCCCCGAGTTTGTGTGTGACGGATCGCACGTGACCAAATGGCATTTTAACGGAACGGAGCACTTTATTTTTAAATCAACTTGTGTTAATGGCGGCGCACGTTATTTCAGGTCCAACGTCCCAAATACTCTTTAAGAGATGTTCTGTGGGACATCCAAACTCTTGCAAAAGCCTTAATCTGTCTTCATCTTGACTGTGCCCTGCCCTCCTCTCAAAGCTCTGCTGGTGAATGTGGGAGGCACCGTCCCGGCGCAGGTGTGCTCGGCAGGTACGAATGTTATCCGCCAGATTTAGTGTTTTGGAAGTTAAAGCGTTCGTTTATTTAAGTATCAAAATAGTCCTTAAGGTAATAGGTTTTCACCTGCTGTGTGTGTTTCATGAACGTGTCTTACATTGCTGTACGTGACAGTTTTAATTCCTCGTCCAATACGCATCACAGCTCAGTTTGACATTCAAGTGTGAAGTAAATGCAATTCCTTATTCTAATTTAGACAACAAGAATTTAAATGAATTATATCGACAATGGACATAGCTGGTGGCTCAGCGGTAGAGCAAGCTGCTCGCAATCTTGATCGGGGGTTGTCTCAGCCCATCATCCCTCCGGGGGTTGATCAAATAGGTACCATTTTGTGGAGAAATCAGTATTGGTTGTCATATGGATAAACTCAACCCCCGCCAGAGAAATGTTGAAATTCCACCACTGGCCCAGGGCTGTAAATGGGGAGGTGGGCATCGCTGTACTGCTCATTGGTTTGACAAGCCTCGGTGGTGAGATGTCAACTATCTCGCCTGGTGTACAGGAGGTTTTGGGCTCAATCTCATGTTTTCCCCGTGGTTACGTGGATTTTTCTCTGGATCCTCCAGCAACATGCGTTTAGAGTATTTGGCTGCTATATATTTCCACACGATAGGCCAGGTCGCTTCTGAAAAATAACTCTATAGCTTAGTGGGCCTTACCTGGTAGTTAATGGACTTCACTTGGTTGGAACACTCTGAGGTTAGCGGACAGCATTGTCTTTGTAAAATCTGAAAGTCCAATAGGTCCAATGCTACCGAGTGAAGGAGATTAAAGTTGACTTTCACGCCACCGGGTGAGCAACTCATGAGACCAGGGTGAGAGTCTCATTTGCAATGGTGACCTCTGGGGGGGGGGGGTCACCAAAAATTACAAAAGCAAAGCAGATAAAAACAACTGTCAGAAGAACTGCTTCACAGAACAGCTGCGAGTTGCTCGCTCTCGTGCGTACATGTGTATGCGCGCGCATTGCAAGCGAGGGGTTTGCGCGTGCACTTGAAGGAGCTGGAAATCTGAAAGGTGAGGGTGCTGCTATTTGTTAAGGGAAACAGGGTATTGTGCGTGAGATGCGCAGGTGTCCACGGTGAAACCGAGTTGCTATTCAACAACCCAATCAAATTAACACCATTACCTGGATGGCAAGAAGGTACTAGGGGTGTCGCTGTGTGCCGTGGTGAACTGTCTGTATGTACGTTGATCTTCTTTCGCACCGTACGTAGCCAACCGTGCTCATCGGAGGTGCGTAGCTCACCACAGGCTGCACCGATTCATGACATCCCCACTGTGGCCACACCCACGGCGGGGTCTAGCCACGTCTTCTCGCGTAGTGGCTGTATTGGAGCGCTGGGTGTATTTCACTGCTGTTGCACAGCAGGATAGATGGAGCTCGAAAAATGTTACGTATTCTTCCAGTGATGCAATGTGTTCTAATAACGGCGTCATCACGTGCCCTTTAATGTGTTTTAACATCGACCCACTCGTGTACCACAACTGAGAATGTGATACCTTGATGTTGTTACTGATTGAAGTGTTCCTAAGGAAACGTGTGCAGTAAGCTCCAAGTCGCAAGCTGGATAGGAATGTAATTATATCATGGCTTGTGGCAGAACCTTCATTTACAACGCAGCACGCATCCATTTATTCTCAAACAGTCGAACTGATCAGTCTCTGTGCTATTCCTTTCATCATGCACGTGAATGTGTTGTCAACACGGGGACCCGGTGAATCGTTTTAACTTCGGGATCGCATCCTGAACAATGCCCAAGACTCCTCCACGTCCGCCGAAGCTCTCACCTTGCTTCAGCCATTAGAATGCGCGGATCTGTATGTTGCCGGATCCGTACTTTGCCGCCGCGTTACGTCTTAGGACTTTGGGGCGAAGGAGAATTGAGCGTGAGATCAAAATGCTGCATGTGTGTGTGTGTGGAGAGATGGCGATGTGATCAGCGCAGAGCGCTGCGGTCCCTGCGGATGTGATTTCCGATTGTGTGCACATGCACAGTGAACACGAGTGGTGGGCGGCGACTGAGCCCGTCCTCGTGGGCGGCGGTGGGACTGCGTAACGCGGCGGCGCAGTCCACGACGCTTCCTGTTCCTCTGGCACCACTACTCCCGCACAGCGGAAACGGCGGCAGGCAGTGGGGGCTGCAGAATGAACGGACGGATCGCTTTCACGCCGCAGGCCTCTTTGCACGTTGTACTTGTGCATGTGTGGCAATGTTTCCACGGGTGTTTGTTGAACTTCTGCTCGCTCCGCATAGTGCCAACCGCGCTCATCGGAGTTGCGGGGGAGCACCTCCGATCGCATTTCCGCCGCTCGTCGCGGGTCTCTGCGAGAGCGTTTCAAGCGTCGTCGCTCGGAGACGGTGGACAAGCCCAGCTTGCAGCCACACCACGAGCCACTTCTAACCATGCGAGCACCAGTAGCACTTTCGGTAACGACGCTCGCTCGGCCGACCTTTGTGGGTTTGCGTTCACTCGTTTGTGTGGCTGCTGTTCCAGATCCAAAACGGCCCACTTCAGCAGAGTTATTACTTTCTCGAACCTGGGCTCTAGCCTTCATTATCCAGCCACCTGCCGCGTTATTTTGCCAATACATTCTCCTGAGCGGGGGGTTTACATGAAATAGCTCCTCTTCCGAATTGTAAACAGAGTTTAATGTCCAAGTTTTTGCTTGGATGGGACTGTCTATTTGCATAAAACAGCTTAAGTGTGTCCCCTGCACTCCTGGAAGGGAAAGCCAGGGCCTGGTTCCTGTGGCAACACAGAGGCGGCATCAACTGTTGTTCCTCAAATCAGGCGATTTGCCCCAATTCTAGCTAGTTGTGATCACCAGCCAAGCGTCATACTCCAAATTGTAAATGTGCGTTTACTCTCCAACGCACCGGTGTGCTGAAGTAGTAACCAATTGGCACGTTATGTATGTTGAACTTCTTTAGAACCGTATGTAGCCAACTGTGCTAATCGGAGGTGCAGGGGAAGGACAACTAAACACAAAACCTTTACTAATCGGCTGTGTCGGGTGGTGGTGTGTGTACGACACATTTATATCTACGTGATCTAACCCCAAAATCGTTTATTATTTATATTATTGGTCACGAAAGCCGACGTGTTAGACTTGTTGACATGAACCGATCCACGGTATCGCATTGAAATACCCACACACCCGTAGGGTAACCACGATGAACACTTCAATAACTCACAAATGTCCGGCAATCTGCGTTGAGTTAATGTGGACAAATGCAGCAAAGCGAAAGTAGTGGCGTGACATCACCTCAGTGGTGTGCTGTGGAGACACGCAGAGAGGATCGGCTCATTGCCTGCTTACCCTGGCAGGAAGAATCATCGGTTGGCAATAATGAGTGTCTCTGACTGTTTCCCATGTAAACAGTATTTCCCAGAAGTAGTTTTACATTTTTGTTATAATTATTGTAACTGTACAATATTTTCGTGCTTTTGTGATGTTTCTAAATGTTCTGTCTGGAAAGCCGTTACCACCACGTGCACTGCAGATACCCGGTGTGTCTGTGTGTCCCCATACCTCAGTGGCATGAAGCAGATTTAATGGGATCTCTTTACTTGATTCTTAAAGTATTCCCAATTCATATCCCCGCTTTGTGTTTCTGTGAAATTGGCTTCATGATGCATGTTGTGGTGCAATTCGTTTGGGTAAAAACAAACAATGGAACATCCATTCACTTTCCTTAGAGGTTTCCTATTCAGTTTATGCTCACACCCTTAAACTTAAGTATAGTTAAGGTTTACAACAGGAAAAGGCACTTAAGGTGATTTATGCAAACTCACCAACCGATGTATCCATGATGATGTTGTTTGAGTTATGTTATTAACCCGCGCCTCACTTTCGTAGATCAAAGGTGCAGCTCTTGCATGGGGCCACGTAGTAGTCGTGGTAGTCGTCGTGGTTGTTGTTGTACCACAGTTTTATTTCAAATGTGTGCACCTCGCCGTTGGGGGACTGCGCCAGAGACACGCGGGGCCGTTGTGGTGGTGGTTATTGTTGACGAGCGGCCATCGTGAGGATGTAACACAAGGGGTGTGTCGAGAGAGAGAGACCGTCATGTGTGGTGGCCAGCCTCGGCGGTGAGGGCTGAGATCGGTGGTGCCCGAATGCTTCGATGCTGCAATGCCTCTGCGGTTCAATGCCGTCTTTTTGTGATAGACTTGGAGGGCAAGGGGCTGGGAGTGCGAGGGGCTGGGAGTGCGAGGGGCTGGGGGTGGAGAGAGATGGGGAGGAGAGGCCACACTGATCGAACCGACAGAACAACCCCCCAACATCCAGAGGTGAAGTCCGCAAAGTTCCCTACCTCCTTCCCTCCTACACTTGCTGAGGGCTTGGAGAGCCACAATAATAACAACGAGCCGCAATCGGTAGTCCGTCATAAGCGACGTCACAAAGCAGTCGTCGAAAGAGCCGCACGCGGCTCCGAAGCCGCACGTGACCTGCCCCGGGGCTCGGAGCAAGCGACCTTGGCTGGGCGCCGCTCTGCGAAGCTTCCCGTCGGCAGTCGAGCGGAGAAGAACGCGGACTCGACGACAATAAGAAAAAAAATTAACCCGTAAAAACAAAGTTTTTCACTATAAATCCTTTATATGCGTGGCGGCGAGAGTCCTCTCGTCCTCTGGCTTGAGATGGCTGCCCCCTATGGGTCAGATAATTGCCTGCGACCATTAAGCAATTGGTAATTAAATATAATGTATTTTTTACTATAAAGTGTAACATTTTGGAAAAAACATTTTCACGAAAATAAATTGTCACGCACGAGTCTGTGTGCAAAATGTCAGCTCGATTGGATCACGGGAAGTGGGTTAAAAAACGACCGAAAGATTTGCACGGTCGTAAGCGCGTAAGCAAGTGAACTTAATATAAAGGATTTAATAAATCTTGAGTGTTGTACCCCCCCCCTCCCAAGTCGTGGCCAGGGTGCCTTGGACACCCTCCGACGCCGGAGGAATCCGTTGAGCTATAAAGCTCTTTGTGTCACAGTTCACCCGGCATAGCAGTGGCGGCACCCTGCAGGGGGAGACGCGTTTAGTGATGCAGCAACAGCTGCAGCAATAACAGCTGTTGCTGCTACGGCTTGTTACTGCAGCTGCTGTGGCTGCTACTGCTGCAGCTGCTACGGCTTCTGTTGCTGCAGCTGCTGTGGCTGCTGCTGCGGTTGTGGCTGCCGTAAGGGACGGCAACAGAGACGACTCCTCGTGTTAACGTCGTATCACATTGGGCGGGGAGGGGATACCGTAGAAGTAGAGATGTGAGTGCAATCTCTCGTTCATCTGGGGTCCTCGTCAAGTATGACGCGTGTGTGTGTGCGCGTGCGTGCGTGCGTGCGCGTGTGTGCGCGTGCGTGCGTGTGTGCGTGCGTGTGTGTGTGTGTGTGCGCGTGCGTGCGTGTGTGTGCGCGTGCGTGCGCGTGTGTGTGTGCGTGCGTGCGCGTGTGCGTGTGTACGGTCTTACAAGGTGGCTGCTTCGGTGAACTTTCCCGAGAATAACGAGGAATGAATCTCAAAAGCAGGGTTATTAATTATTAATTTCCGTAGCTCGGAAGGAGACCTCGACGCTTCAGAATCGACGTGGTGGGTGACGACGCGTGGCTTCGTGGCTTTGTGGTTTTTACGCAACCCCCCCCCCCCCTCTGGATCTTACCGCGTTATTTAAGAGCTCTATATATGTCACCAGATAAATGTTCACCGGTATCTTTTAACCTTTGTAAAAACTAAAATTATTTAACGAAGATAAATGAAGTCACGCAAATACACAGAGCGCTGTACATTTTATAACTGTAAAAAAATATCGTGTTGTGTAGGGTTAGTGATTTGCTTAAGCAAGCAAATAATAATAGTGACGTAGCGTTACGATTGTTTTTCTTCCTGCTTGGCTTGAGCTTGCAACTTGATTATTGGGGGTGAAGGAACTGAAGGAGGAGGGTATCGTGAATGAGTCGTCAACCCGCATCACTCGCCACGGCTTAACGCAACAGTGGACACCGCGCAGGGTTTGACCCGATGTCACACGCCTACACACCAATGTATATTGCGCTGCGTGTATATTGTGTCGGTGTGTTTATACAAACAGTATTTAATTGGGAAAGGAAGCACTGTTACTGACTACTAATTAAATGTGAGCTTCTGAAACCTGTTATTCCTCCCCCCCCTTCTTTTTCTGGGAGAGTAATGCAACTTAATATTCACATCGTAGCGCGTGCGTGTGTCCGTGCATGTGTCTGCATGAGTGGCTGTGTGTGTGTGCCCGTGCATGTGTTTGTGTGTGCCCGTGCATGTGTCTGCATGAGTGTGTGTGTGCCCATGAGTGTGTGTGCCCGTGTGTGTGCCCGCGCATGTGTCTGTGTGTGTGTGCCCGTGCGTGCCGAGGTTTCGTCTCTGCACAGGCACGGCGACGAGGCAGCGTGCGGAGACGATTCGTGCTCAGCAACCACGCGAGTTCGATTCCCGGCTCACGGCCAACACCATCGGTGACGATTATTATGAACGAGGTTCCGGGCCTCTCCTAGGTCGACTCGGCCTCAGCTGAGTACCTGGTGCGGTGTGTAGTAAACATCGCCACTGGGGAGACGAATGCGGCCGGGCGTGGCGCTGGCCACCCACCCCCTCGTGCGCCATGCCAGCCTTCATAGTTGCTCGCTAACAGAACTTGCCCCGACAGTCTGTTGAGGCTCTCCGGGGGGCGGGGGGGGGAGATCTTTGTATTTGTGTCTCTGCAAGCTTCGATCCTGAATCTGTGTCACCCCTCCCCCTGGTGAAAAATAGTGTCAGAGGCCTTTTTTCAGAGCGTAGCCGTTTCTCATGATATTGACAGCCACTGATAAAACAGAGCTGCCATCAACAATCAAAGGATGACATTGATAATCTTTCCCACGCTAGGAATCGGTCTATATATTTTTTATTTATCGCTTCTTTCATTCGACTTTGTCATTGATCCCACGTGAAGTCGCTCGCAGGTTACACATTAAACTCACCGTGAATGCAGCGTCACGCCGATAATTATCCCTGGGAAGATAAAAGTCACTTCAGCACCTATTATTCACCATTAGACGATTCACCGTTACATGCCCTGCAAAAAGTGTTTGACACGTGGCGAACTGAAATGTTGAGGCCGAGAAATAAAATTTTTTTTAATACGGATTTCTTGTGCAGTTTTTGTTGACCAAACATTTCCGTCGAATGAGAATCGGATTTAAGCACAAGTGGCTGCTAGGATTTGAACCCACGAACTCGACACATCCATCGTGTTGTGTGTGTGTGTTTAGTTTGAATTTGAAGCTTTCGTGACTGCAGGAATCCATACTCTTTGGTTCTTTCGGTAAAGTCACGTAGGTATAAAATAAATCACTGTGATTTTTTTTTGCGCTGTAATTTATTTTATTTTATGTCTACGTGACTTTACCGAAAGAACCAAAGAGTATGTGTTTAGTTTGTTGTATTTCCCCCTACATCTCCGATCAGCACGATTGGCTACGTACGGCGCGAAACAAGGTCAACGTACGTAAGTACAACAACAGTGGCCTTAGATGTAAACGATATTTAAAAAGACGATTTGGACAATGATCCTGCATCGCTCATGAATAGAGGCCAGAGAGACGGAGTGGATTATACGGTTCGGAGACTGCAATTTACATCATGGAGGCTGATGGACAAAAAACCCATTTAAATTGGCGTATGAATAATGACCGAATCGTCTTGGTAAATAAACTCGTAAACTACAATTCTAAAACGCTGCTGGCACGTTGCAGTGTGAGAAGGTTTGTTTGTGTGAGTTGAAAGTGCGACTGATGCATTCTTTTGGCCCCAATCACCAAGCCCAATCGAAGGGATGTGTAACTGCCTCTCGGTTCCCGAGGCAAAGCCATTTAAGAGAGTGGATCGCGCACCCCGTGCTCCTAAACACGTTCCTTCGGAGTGGGCAGGTAGGAACTTGGTTGGACAGCGCATTCGTGCACGACAGCCAGACAACTCATACCTGGTGGGCAGTGTGGAAGCTGTTACTACCTGTATAAGTGTAGTGTATCGTGTCGTGTATAGTGTAGTGTGTAGGTTAAACGTTGAGTTTTATAAGGGCACCACGGGGTGACCCACCCAGCCCCACCCTCCCCACCCAGCCCCACCCTCACCCTCCCCACCCTCCCCACCCAGCCCCACCTTCCCCACCCAGCCCCACCCTCACCCTCCCCACCCAGCCCCACTCTCACCCTCCCCACCCAGCCTCACCCTGACCCTCCCCACCCAGCCCCACCCTTACCCTCCCAACCCAGCCCCACCCTCACCCTCCCCACCCAGCCCCACCCTCACCCTTACCTGTATAAAACAAATAAACGCTGGTGGGCAGTGTAGAACCTGTTGTTCCTACCTGTATAAAAGATAACTTGACTTGAGGTAGCCAGGCAGCCAG
>CM025631.2:546946-561266 GCA_014621495.2 Entosphenus tridentatus
ATGGCGAATAAAACCCTAACACCCTTTCTAATTCTTATAATCAATCGTTCACCTATTTGCAATTGGTGACGTAACTTTATCCAGATATTAGTTTGTTACATTCGCTCTTTGGTGGTCTATAGAGTAGTGAGAGACGAGGTCCTCGCCCACACAGGGACCGACAGCTGACCCCCCCCCCCCCCCCCCGGGTCCGGCCTGCACCACGATACATTAATGACGGTGACTGAAATATACAGCGTGCACATTACATACATACAAGGGCGCCACGGTGGCTAGGAGATGTTAACTACCTCGCCTGGTGTACAGGAGGTCGTGGATTAGATCCCGACCCTGAAGTCTGCTGTTTATTTGGAGTTTGCGTGTCTCTCCCCATGGTAGCGTTGTCCTCCGGTTTCCCCCCTCCACATTTAGAATCAACACGCGTTTGGAGCATTTGGCTACTGCTATAAATGTCCACGTGATAAGCCACGTTTTTGAAATATTATTTGTGGCCAGGTCGCTTCTGAAAATAAGCTATGTAGCTCAGTGAGCCTTACCTGGTAAATTAAACTAAATATTTGTACGTGTACAAAGTACATAGGGATGCTGCCATACAAGACTTGCAATCTGGAGGTCACCTATTTGACCTCATTACATCTTGCAAGTTTCACACAGCCAATAACTTAGCCCGAAAGATTGTCCTTACATCTTACCCTACCTCACTCCCTGATGTTTCATTCCAGTGCCTGTCTTGATAAAACTCACGTTCCTCCTCCATACTGCACACGTGCCGAACACGTTTCAACCTCCCCTTCCTGATTACATCTATTCCGTAATGCCTTCAAACCTCTTCCCACCTTCTAGTTGCTGCCACACAATCCTTAGCCGTAATCCACACTCATGCACCTCCATTGAAAGCCACGACGTGCCTTCTCAAGCTGCTCTCTATGATTCCCCGCTTCCTTACATGACACAGATGTTACCCCTGCCTCCTGACACTAACCTTCCCCTTCTAAAGTAATTTACGCAGTTCCTGAGAACGAACCAAATAAATAGATAAATAATCAATGCTTCCAAGTGACGTCTTTATAGCTCAAATTAATGTTTGGAGTTGCCCATCTCTCTGTTGGCAGCTCACAATCCCATGGCTGGGAATGGTCGTCCCAACGGTCGTTCCCCCCATTGCTAGAGTGCGTCAAATGCCAATCAAGCTCTGTTGTAACGGCTTTCATAACCACCCAAATGGCCCAGTGATTTAGCCGACCTTGGCCAGTGTTAAAGGTACAGATGGTCAGTAATGAACATCAGCATGATGACTGTAAGTGGCACTCAGTTCCTCTGTATCCTGTTAACACGTTGCAGTATGCTCACAGGACGGAGCCCTCTGGTCAGTGTGAACATTCCCTTTACACAAGGCCACCCGCCTCTGTTGTAGCAGTCGTTCAACATCATCTTCTTCCCAAATCTAACAATGTGGCCAGATGTGGGAACCATACTATTTAGGACCTCCAATTAGCACGGTTGGCTACATACGGTGCGAAAGAAGTCCAACGTACATAGATGTATTGCGAATTGAGCGGGGAAAGGACCATGCTTTATAACTAAACTATAAACGAAACTATGTTCTGAACATGGGACCGATGTTTTCAACATTCTTATTTTTTCATAAACTATGTTTTGTTATTTTACCAGGTAAGGCTCACTGAGCTATGTAGATCTTTTTCCGAAGTGACCTGGCTATCACAAATGATAGCTCCGCGAACTGGCTTATCACGTAGACATTTATAGCAGCAGCCAAATATTCTAGACGCAGGTAAGTTCAAAAATACCACGGGTCCATCCAAACAAAGTGTTTAAGATTGGAATCTTTCTCCAGCAGGGAGATTGCAATGGGAGACTTTTGTCAACAGCACTTCCCGGCATCGACACGCTCCCCGCTGCACTGTGGGAACCGCGCATTCCTCATACGGTCACTCTGACAAGAAGGTGGAATTATAAAACATTGGTTTAACTTAAAATTTGACTTAACACTTTCGTGACTGCAGGAATTCACATTATATGGCTCTTTCGTTAAAGTCACGTAGCTATAAAAAAGAATAACAGTAAAATTATAAAAATAAATATGAAACTAAAGTGAATAAAATGTTTAAAAAAACATCACGATGTTTCGATCGCAACACAGTCGGGTGTCATCAGGAACAGGGAGGTTAGCCTCTGAGGGAAAGCTGTTCATAAAGGTTTAGAGATGGGCAGGGCAGCTAATATTAATGTAGAAGGCTCCGACCCCGTCAGTAGGTCTACACCAATCAAACGATTGCAACTCGCTCCACACACACACACACACTGCTGACGGTGGAGGTGGATAATAAAACATAAATCATGTCATGACCCAAAATGGTTGATGACATCTTTCCAATGATTGCTGAGTTTAAAACCGTCGTCTCGGTTGAAATTGTGTCTGTGTCTATATATATGGATGGCTTCGTGAACGAATCTTTGTTAATAGCCTGTCGGCTAGCAAAGTACCATCGTCTTAGAGAAATCAATTTAATGTGAGCCAGCCGCATTAAAATAATGATCAGCCACGGCAGAAGGATTGGTCCTGCCGTGTTTTAGATCTGCCTTATGTTTACGAACACGGTCCAAACCATGTCGTTTGGTTTCCCCAACGTAACTGCTACCGCAGATACAGCTTAGTTTGTAGATGCCGGGATATTGCATGTCAGGAATCTTGTCCTTCACAGATGGGATCAATTACACTATGGGAACCTCATTTGCCAGTAAAAATATGATAATTGTTTTTTTACCCTTCTATCTGGCAACAAAACTGACACCTTTTTTACAAGGAGTCATGTTTGCATAGACCGCAATACCTGCAGTCATAATACAAACACAAGACATAACTCTGACCTCCAATTAGCACGGTTGACTGCAGGTATTGCGGTCTATGCAAAGATGACTCCTTGTAAAAAGGTGTCAGTTTTGTTGCCAGATAGAAGGGTAAAAAAACAATTATCAGATGGGATCAAGTTAAGAATGTTATGCACTGTGTTGAATCTGACCTAGGATCTTGTGTTTGTTCAAGATTTTGGAAATATTGTTGGTTATCCCTGCTATGTAAGGTAAGATGATGGTTTTTATTGGATCTTCAGATGGCTCCTTTCTCACGGTTGGGGTGATGGCTTTGTGGCTTGTGTAGTCAGAATATCCATTCGCCTTGAGAGCCTCGTGTACGTGTTTGAGTTCACTGGTCAGGTGTTCATGGTCGGAGATACATTGAGCTCTATGGTGTAGCGTTTTGGTGAGGGAATTCTTCTGGGATGGATGGTGGTGGGAATCAGGTTTTAGGTAGGCGTCAGTATGGGTTACTTTCCTGGAGACAGAGTGGCTCATTGAGCCATCTGGTCTCAATTAGCCATAATGGAGCCCCCCTTCTAGAATCACTCGGGAACAAACAAACAAAAAATAATCAAATCCACTTCCTCTGTTTCTGACTTAGCATAATATTGTTGAACGTCATCATCAGCAGCATCAGCCATGCATAATCCACTGCCGGATGAAGGCCTCGTCAATGCGTTGCCGTCTGTCACGGTCCTGCAGTGGCAGTGTGCTGGGCGCAGTGTGCACGGCGAAGGAGGCGGCACGCTCCCTGGTGCTGATGGTAAATGCCAGAAGTGCCGTCCAGTGACTGCCGCCAGTTTGCATGTACTGTGTGCATGTTGAACCTCTTTCGCACCGTACGTAGCCAACCGTGCTAATCGGAGGTGCGGGGAAAGGACAACAAACTAAAACACAAAAAGCAGTTCTCAAGAAATGTGTTTTCAATCGAGGCGATTTAAAAGTGCATAGCTCCAATGGCTTCCGAATATCGGAAGAGCGTTCCAGACGGCCGCAGAAGCGCATCTGAAAGCGTGCGACGTGGTGACCGGCGTCTTTGTTCGATGGTCAGCCAACATTTGTTGCTGCGAGGTTCACCGTAGTTCGCGTGATGGTTTAAGCTCCTTGACGAGATCAGCAAAGGATTGTAGTTCATTTGTGGCAAGCGCTCTGTTGTGTATAATGAGCCCGACCCTATAATGCAAAGCGTTCGGCAACCGGAAGCACAATGGAGCACCGGGCAGACGTGTCGGGTCTTGCGACGCGTGCCAGGGAATGGGACAGTCGTTACCGGCGCGCGCTTCTCGGATGTGCGGGCAAGGGGGGTGGGGGCACGTCCCACCCTGGGCGTGCGCAGATGCCGCGCTCGGCCACGCAGGCACAAAGCGACGATTCTAATCGGCGCGAGTGGGTGGGGGGTGCCCCATTAAGCTGCCCCCCCCCACCCCAGAGGTGTGAACGGCAGTAAAACGCAAATCACCACGTCCAATCACGCGGCGCGTGCTGGGCACGATCGTGACCGTGGGCCGCACCGCCTCCGTATTCCAGCGGCGGTGCCAATCTCCACAAGGCTGGCCACTGACCACCCGAGATTTTGGCGCAGTGAGGACCCGAGCGAGCAAACTAAGCAGCACGCCTCTCTCACTTCCTGCGTTGTTATTCTGACTTCGTGACGACTCTCGTCCTGACGAGTTCTGATGCAGTCCCAAACGAAACGTCGTAACCCAGCCCCGTAAGATTTAGTCGTGGGAATTAGCCCTTCGACTTTGCCGGGGAGCTGAAACATTCACAATTGGTGCGGCAATGTATTTGTTTTGGTTACCTCGGGGTGGTTGAGGGTCTTGACACAGATTAGGCCGGATCATCAACGCGGCCCAAACCAAGCGTGATCTTACCGGACACCCATTGAGCCACAGGGCGACTTCCTCAAAATACGCCAAATGCACTCCACCGAGACAACGCGCGCACTGTGTGGTGGGTGGTGTGTACGGCGCAAATTACCTTGGGGGGAATTTAGAGAATGGCACGTGGCCTCCTCCTCCTGCTGCTGCTGCCGTGTGACAATCAAAGCCCCCAGTCAAAGTCTGCACCACCCCACGCGCTCCGTGAAGCGACGAGCAGCCAAGGAGCAACCAACGAGCAAACAAAGTGCAGGCAAAGAGCAGTCGAGGAGCGGCCAAGGAGCAGTGATGCGCAGCAGTGAAGCGTCCCAAACCCCGCGTGGTCACGGACCTCGCAGGAACGCGACGCGGGGCGAATCGCAGTGCTCATGCTCGCGGCCCTTACTTTGGGACCGCACTTCTTAACGCAACGGGGAGTTGTGAACCAGAGGTCACCGGTTCGACCTCCCGTCGCGTCAGTCAACTTTCTTATATCATCCCGCCTCTGGTCCGTGCGCTTGTTAAATCTATAGATTCAAAACTCGTTTCTTTAGAACTTATTTTTTTTCCTGTTTCGTTTGGTTGTCCCCCGCACCTCCGATGAGCACGGTTGGCTATGTGCGGTGCGAATCTCAACAATACGTACATTGTACATGCAGTGTAAATGTGTAGTAGGTTCCAGGACACTTTTGACGACGTAGTTGAAGGCACACTTATTTATTAAACACCAAGCACATTACAGGCCGAGATGTATTTACACTCGAAGGGGTATCGGCCCCTTCACCCGTCTAACTAGGAGATCAACAACCTATGTCACAGCTAGCCTACTCCTAGGTCCTCCACTACTGGGCTAGGAGAGACTAGCTAACTCAGCCCTGGTTCAGCTGAGATTCCGGCACCCTGAGTCCCCAGACCGGCTCTTATAAGAGCATCGGCTCTGGGCTCTTGGGGCCACGCCGCTGGCTTGCCCTGGTCGGTCCTTAGAAGGACAGCGATCCAGGGGAGTCCCAGGGGCTATCTAGCAGGTCTTCTTTCTTCGCTGGTTAAGCTGAACACACTCTCTCCCGAGCCCTCCGGCTCCCCGCCTTTTATAGCAACTCCCCCCTGAGGGGTGGGGCCGCGGGGGATCCCAGCTCCGTGTTAGCCCCCCAGGCCAAACGGTGCGGACGTGGATGTAAGCACCTCTCGGCGTACGGCCATGACCACGCCCAGTGTGTTTGTTTCCCATTCGTAACAGCTCTACAAATGGGTACAACCGTAGCTCGTCGTGGTTGTGGTTGAACGTCTGGCCAATGTGGCATAATGACGGTAGGGCAGAGGAATCGTCTCCACGTTGGCCACTCTCCAGAGGAGCGCGGGGATGGCGCAGGGCTCGGCGGGACCGCGTGGCTCCCTCCATTACCGACGCCGGATGCTCACCGACCGCGCTGGCAGAACGCGCCCACCTCACCCACCTTACCCACCCCACAACAACAACCGTCATTCGCCACTCAGTGGCGGTGACGTCACCACGACGCTTGTGCCAGGCTATGTGCACGTTGCGGCCACGTGAAGTGTTGAACGCCCGCTGGCAGGAGATTACGGGGCAGACCCAGCAGGTGCCACGGGTCGACTGAGATGACTGGCTGATGCGCCACCTGTGCCCCTTACTGTGCTCTAGCCACCCGGCGCGCCGCTCGTTGTTGTGAGCGTCGCTCCTCCCCCCTCCGTTGTTGTTGGAGGGCGACTGCCTCCAACTGCCCAGTAGCATCCTTCACGAGCCTCCTCCACAGTGGGCAACCTTGACACCGCTGGTACCAGTCATCGGCAAGTCCACTCAGCTCCACATCCTCCTGTACCACATCACTCCATCTCTTCTCTAGCCCGTGCCGCGCCAATTTAGCCTCCTCTATTCGGCTGAACAAAAGCTGTTTAGGCATGCGGTGGCTGGGCATGCAGGCTACATGACCCAACCAATGCAGCCTTGCCTGCCGGAGGAGCTCACCAATGGGATTTAATCCAGCTTGGTTAAACCCAGGATGGATCGTAGGCAGGCCAGCCTAAATGTTTCTAACCGGCGAAGATGTTGCATTAGGGGGGTCCACGTTTCGCAAGCATAGAGAAGGGAGGTAATGACTGTGGCCGAGAAGACCTGAAGCTTCGTGCGGAGCAACAGACCAGGTAGCTTCCACACAGCGTTATGCAACAGATGAAAATATAATGTCGCTCGACTGATTCGGAGACCTCTGCTGTCAAACCTGATCCGGTCATGTGCACACTGCCCAGGTATGGGAAACTAGCCACTCTCTCCACAACTGCCCAATCACCAATTGGGAGTTGTGGGGGTGGAGTGTTTGATGGTACAAAATACCCAGGCAGGTGCTTAGTTTCGGTGGTGCTGATGGTAAGTCCCCACCTCCAGGTTCAGCAGCAGAGCCTCCAACTGCTGCTCACTCCTCTGAGTTAGCAGCAATTACCAGATCATTGGCATACATAACATGTTCTTGGTTCTTTCGGTAAAGTCACGTAGATAGGTTCAAATAAAATAACAAAAAACTACGACGTTTGGATCGCAACACAAGCAATCGTCATCAGGAGAAAATTTTTTACCCGTAAAAACAAAGTTTTTCACTATAAATCCTTTATATGCGTGGCGGCTAGAGTCCTCTCGTCCTCTGGCTTGAGATGGCTGCC
Organism: Entosphenus tridentatus; assembly: GCA_014621495.2. Taxonomy (NCBI): domain Eukaryota; kingdom Metazoa; phylum Chordata; class Hyperoartia; order Petromyzontiformes; family Petromyzontidae; genus Entosphenus; species Entosphenus tridentatus. The sequence goes on from CM025631.2 coordinate 554,356, forward strand.
ACCTATGGGTCAGATGATTGCCTGCCACCATTAAGCAATTGGTAATTAAATATAAAAACAAATTGCCTAAAAAGTGTAAAATTTTGGAAAAAATTTCACGAAAATAAATTGTCACGCACGAGTCTGTGTGCAAAATGTCAGCTCGATTGGAATCACGGGAAGTGGGTTAAAAAACGACCGAAAGATTTGCACGGTCGTAAGCGCGCAAGCAAGCAAGTGAACTTAATATAAAGGATTTAAAAATATATTCGCCTGTGGAGGACGCGGGGATCGACCCCGCGACCTTTGGCATGGGAAGCGAGGGCGCTACCAACTGTGTTACTCCGCCAGGATCTGTGGAGGTGTCACGCTCTGGGCTCCTACATTGTGACGTTCAGCCAAAGCCATGAATGAGTTCTATTTGAATAAATGTAAAAAAAAATATTCGCCTGTGGAGGACGCGGGGATCGATCCCACGACCTTTGGCATGGGAAGCGAGGGCGCTACCAACTGCGCTACTCCGCCAGGGCCTGTGGAGGTGTCACGCTCTGGGCTCCTACACTGTGACGTTCAGCCAAAGCCATGAATGAGTTCTATTTGAATAAATGTGAAATAAAAATTTTTTGCCTAAAAAGTGTAAAATTTTAGAAAAAAAAATTCACGAACATTAATTGTCACGCACAACGAGTCTGTGTGGAAAATGTCAGCTCGATTGGATCACGGGAAGTGGGTTAAAAAACGACCGAAAGATTTGCATGGTCGTAAGCAAGCAAGCAAGCGCGCAAGTGAACTTAATATAAAGGATTTAAAAAGAGCAGAAAAGCTGCTGAGGCAGAGAGTCGAAAATAACTACTAACATCGGAAGGTAGGATGGAATCATCACAGCGAGTTATGACTTAAACTGGTGATTGCTCAGTTTGTATCCATCTTCTCGGTTGAAATTGTGTCTGTGTATATATATGGATGGCTTCATGAACGATTCTTTGTTGGTAGCCAGTGGGCTTGCAAAGTACCTGGCTCATGCCTTCCAATCACTCCAGACCAGGTGCTAGCATCATGACCAACTTGGGCATTGAAGTCACCCAACAAGATGACTCTATCCCGAAAAACCACTTTCGCCAGCACCTGTGACAGGAGGTCATAGAAGGCATCTGACTGATCGGCCTTGCCTGCATCCCTCCACGGATGTTCGTCTTTGGTGAGGGCATATGAAACCACGACCACCACTCCTCGCCTCTGGTTGATGGGAAGGTGAGCCCAAAGTAGCCTGGGATTTACAGCTTCCCACACCTCACCGCCATGCTTCCAGGCTCCCTTAATTATTTTGTTCAGAAGAAGAGCCACTCCCTGTTGTTTGGCAGTTTCCTGCCCCGAGTAGAGGACTGTCCACCCCTCATGGTGGCAGGAGCCAGAGCCGGTCCACCGGACCTCCTGAATACCACAGAGATCCAGGCAGTACTGGTCCAGCTGCCGACAGAAGAGTGGCAGCCTCTCCTCCGCAGTGAGCCTTCAAACATTCCACATCGCCATCCATCGTGGCTTTTTGTTGTTTCTGGAGGAGCCCTGAGGGCTCTCCTGGCTCCGCCAAATAGGGTTTGGCGAGGAGACGTCATCGACGCCCGTCTCCCCGGGGCCACCGGCACAAGCTTAATAAATGTTTTACCTCATAGTTTAGTGGTAGTTAATTGAAGGTGGAGGGGTTACCAGCTGCTCGCACCCGTCCAGAGCCCCCATTTGGCCGCTGTGGTGGTCACAAACGCCATGAAGGGACAGGCCAATCAGAATTGTCCCTCCTCCCACGGCACTGCCCACCACAACGTTGCCATTCAGCACCACAAGGAGGTAGGGAGTTGTTTTGCGGGGCCCTCACCCACCCCACCTCACCTCACCCGACCTCACCCACCCCACCCCACCGCACCCACCCCACCCCACCCCACCGCACCCACCCCACCCCACCGCATCCACCCCACCCCACCGCATCCACCCCACCTCGCCCACCCACCGCACCCACCCCACCCACACATGCGAGCACACGCGGCGCTCCTCCAGCCACGGGTTTCGTTGTTGTTTTATTCACCGTTCAGTAAAATAGTAAATCTGCTGGTCTGACTGCACTAGCGACATCCGTGCGTGGGGGCTGCTTGATGAGCAGGACGGATCGAGCATGGAATCTCGCGCCCCCGTGGATGTTCGCGATTTTCCTCTGCAACGGCGATTTTTTTGTTGTCGTTTCAGAAACCCGCATTAATGAGATGCCATTGACTTCGAGTAGACAGGTAAGGAATACGGTCTTTAGTTGCCACTGAATACATGTGCAGGGATACATCTTTGACGATTAAAGTTCGGTTATAATAAAATAGAATGTGTTTACCTTCATTATTTTAAGGGATAAATATTGGAATACCGTTCAAACACTCGCCGATTACAAACCATGCACCAGGCCACCGAGCACGCAATCGGCCAGCAGTGGCGGCTGTCGGTGAAACGACCTTGACAGCGATTTGGGAATCAATTTGAGACGTGCCAATGGCTGGCTACCTACACACAATGCAGGCACATCGTGACGACACCAGACAGTCCACGAATACCATATTCAGTACTTTCTCTGAAAATGTTTTTATTTAAGTGCCCATATTTGATCTATCAAACTGATATTAAAGTAAAAACTACTTTACCATCGTATTATAATTAGTTATCCATCGGAATACTATTAAAACACTTTTTATATATATTACTATACACCATTGTTACCCAACAAATTAAGCAAGCAAGTGATTGGTAGACTTTGTGTATAGGCGTTCTATATATAAGGAACATAGACGGTTACAGAAATATATTTGTAAATGCAATTTTAATGTGCGATTGAAAGAAGTGTGTCTCGCGTGGTTTATCGGGGGTTTGCGATATAAACGCGTGGATGCAATGTGAGGGGGACGTTAACAAAGCTACAACCACAGCCCCGATTGGGCCTCGCGGTGATGGCATCTGTATATACCTGATAATAGGGAAGGGGTTAAGTGAGGATTCCAATTGAAAACCCTTTGCTCGTCCTTCACCAGAACGGGGTTAAGCACGAATTGTGGCATTTTTTTAAGTGACAACAACGATGCACAACACAAAAAAGAAGCAAAACGTGAAATGAGACCTCGAGGACACGTCGCCCACGTTGAGCGGGACACGAGAGTCACGCCGCTGGTAAGCCGCGTGGAGGTGACACGAGATGGGACCACCCCCCCCACCTCCTCCCGTGGTGGCCGTGGCATTAGCGTCAATCGCCAAAAGTAACGAGAATGCACGACTCGGGAATTGCCCGGTGATGCGAGCGAGCAGCCGCCAGCCCCAATGCCGCTCGCCAGATATCTCTGGGGGTCACTTTCCTGGACCGCCGACGCTTGACACTACGGGCGGCCGCGGGGCAGCATCGTTCATCGACAGCCCCTCTTTTTAAAATGCACGCTCAATGGCCGAGGCTGTACTGCGTGTGCACACAACAGTAGCCCTTATAGCTTTAGGCTGACATACGCACCCCCCACCACCAGATATCACAGTCACGTAACGGGGAGTGTTTTTTGTTGTTGTTCCACGTACCGTACACGCTGCGTGCGCGCGGCGGCGGTGTTAAAGGAGGAGGCTGTGTACACACGACGCGACGGCGCACCCCTCTATACAATTACAAAAACGGCAGCACCACCCCAACTCGAGGAAGGAGAGGAGGAGTGGGAGAGCTCCGTCGCGCGAGTCAGAGGCGAGTCTGTGCTTCAGGGATGTAGATCTCGATGCTGTCGGCGCTCTCCGTGGCCGAGTTCTGTCGCATCGACGCGGCCCTCTTGGCCGCCAGGAGCCGCTTGCGCGCCTCCACGCGCTGCCGGTCCGCCGCCTCGGCCGACTTCTGGCGGTAGAGGGTGGAGCGCCCGCGGCTCGGCTTGCGCGACATGGGGGGCGGCAGCTGCTGCTCCTCCTGTAGGACAGCAGCAAAAAAAACACGACGATGACATTGCCGCCGCCGCCGCCGCCGCCGCAGAACACGGGCAACAGCAACATCGTTAGTCCAGGCAAGAAATTGGGATGAGAAAATAGTACGATGTACATCCGTGTGTGCGCGTGTGTGTTGAACTTCTTTCACACCGTACATAGCCAACCATGCTAATCGGGAGGTGCGGGGGGGGGGGTCAACAAACTAAACACAAAAAGCAGTTCTGAAGAGAGGCGGTTTCAATGTAGATGATTTACAAGTGCATAGCTCCCAGTGGACCCCTAACATCGGAGGGAAAAGCATTCCAGACGGCCGCAGAAACGCATCTGAAAGTGCCACGTGATGCGGTGACCACCGCCTTTGTTTGATGGTCAGCGCCAAGAGCCGTGTTGTGACTTCAAGGTTGTGGCAATGCCCCTTTTGATGAACGTTTTTGCCGGTTCTCGAAGCGGGACGATTCCCCGACTTCAACACAAACTCGGTCACGAAGCTCGGGGCCGCTCTCCCATTGAATAGTTCATCAACAAAGTGCGAGGAGTGCGCCTCCCCTCCCACGTTACGGGCTGACAGGTGACCCTGCGCTCTCGCGTACATTTATTTTCGACAGTCCTTGTGATGCATTGATAAAGTGCAACTTCAGGCGAACCTTGCATCTCGACGTCGTTGAGCTAAATAAATAAATAGATGCATAAAAAAACGCCCTCGCCACGTGCCACATTCTGGATTCGCAAAGTTTTTCATATTCGCGAGTTAAAAAATGTCGACCCGTTCCAGATTCGCGACCCCGCCGGACTCCAGCATCCGCGAGTTGCACTTAGTGCCTGCAGACCACCCACACCGGGGAGGTTCACGCAGAATGCCCCTTACTGTACATGTGATTACTGTACATGTTGCTACTGTCCATGTTCCTACTGTACATGTTATTACTGTATATTTTCCTACTGAACGCCGCTTCGGCTGTCCGCAAAGCCCTCAGTCTCACAGTCATCCCTCTCCGAACTCGCCATTGTGCATTTAAACTTTTTCACGAGGGGACTCACAGTCGACTCGTCTATCCACGTTGGTATTGATGAGTCGACTGCGTTACAAAGAACGCGAATGCATTCAGGGAAAGTGTTTGCGGGTTGCGCGCTCCCCCACAGTGCTGAAGTGATAACTGCGGAGTTGTTTACCAATCGCCTGCGTCTGCCGTGAAGTTATCCTCCTGAATTCCTCACCACCACCTCTCCATCGTCAAATCATCCTCATCCGTTTCAAAATATATATATATCTGTTTTTATTACTATTTATGTATCGTAGTCATTGTTATTAAGCATTTACCATTTCCCCACCTGTGTTCACTCGTACCAGGGATGTAACCACATTTTTTCCCTATTGCAAATGAGGGTTCCTGCACTCGCGAATTCTGCATCCGTGAGCGTTTTCGAGAACGTAGCCCTCGCGGATAGAAAAGGAGCGTTCACTGTCATGTGCGTTAACGTTGAAACAAATGTCTACAGACTTTGTTAAGATGTGTTCACCTTTTCTACACGTGTGTGTGCTTATTGCCATTTTTAAGAATGTCATCTTCACTATTCTATCTTCCTGGCATAAGAAGAAGCGAGTTTCATTGATCATCATCCACTTAAAAGGCAACACGTGAAACGCTGGCAGGGAATGACAGCGTCTGAGCAGATGAGCCATGACGTAGAGACGTGGTTCTGCGAGGCTACCTGGACTTCCTCCGCGTCGGCTTCTTTCCACTGGTTGACCTTCAGCTGCTGTAGCTCCCCGAACTTCATGCCAACGTCCTCAATGGCCAGCTGCAGCATGTCCCAGAAGCCGGCCAGGTCTTGCGACGTGGGGTGCGGGTCTGCCGTAGGGTTCTGTACAAAAAAATCAGTTAAATTATTGCGACGGATACTTTGCCGCGGTGATGTTGCTAAGCTGCCCCTCACTCAGCGTGGGCCAGCGGCTCGTCACTGTGTCCTAACTCTCACTCGTATATCTTCTCATTACATCTACTGTATGTTTCTTCTGAATGCATCTCCTATCTCTGATCAATCTCTTCCGGCACTACCACAAAGGAACTTCCTCCCCCTGCCATCCATGCTGCTGGCTCCCTGCCCTGTTCTAGTGCAGTCTCAAGGACCTCCTCTCTGTCTACTCAGTTTTCTTTACCTCAAAATGTGAAATAAATGAACATTCCCGCTGGTCTAGCCGCGATGCTCCCATGCTTTTTGTAGAGCGGCTTGAGATGGAGTGGTTCCTAATTCCACGTTGTGATCGTAATCGAACGGTCGTTGTCGCTGCATCTGATGCTGGTGCCGTCTGGTGCACCGGTTGCAGCCCACGCACCAAACACCGGCAAAGCGGACAAAGCGACGCCGCGGGACAATCGCATTGAGTAGGCAGCAGCCGCTGACTGCAGAAGGCGAGTGCAGCAGCAGCGGTCTATCACGACCTCCGTGCGACACAGGGCCAGGAGTCGAGAGTAATAATGCTCTGTTGCGTGAGATTGCACTATAACTGTGTACGCTAATGAAAAATATAAGAACATGCTTTACCCTTTCTGGCGATAAAACAAGATCCATAAAGAAGGCTGTCTCTGGTGTAAGCCAATCAGTTGCAAAGACAATGCCATATATAATAATCAAAGCATGATCAACGCAAGTATATGAGGTTTATGCAGCTTTGATTTCTTGCCAAAGGTGTCTAAGTTGGTGTTTGAACAACTTAAAACCTCCTGTTTTATTGCTGGAAAGGGTAAAACCTATTCTTATTTTTCATAAAACTAAATTTGTGTCAAGATGTTCAAATACCAAATATATCCCTTTTGCAAGGCATCAAGTCTGCATTAACAATATGTACTTGTGGAAAAACATGCTCTGATAATACATGCCCTGATAATAGATGCCCTGATAATAGATGCTCTGATAATACATGCCCTGATAATACATGCCCTGATAATACATGCCCT
>CM025631.2:577559-606190 GCA_014621495.2 Entosphenus tridentatus
TATGTTTTATTATTTTTATTATTTTATTACTTCCCTTCTACGTGACTTTACCGAAAAAACCAAGAAGATGAATTCCTGCAGTCACGAAAGCTTTAAATCGAAATCATACGGTCAGTGTTGGGCATTTATATACGCATTGGGATCCTAGGGTGGAATGCGCATTATAAATTTGAATTCTTATTTTTAAATGTGTATATGGTTCAACTAGGGAAGCAATGTTACACTCATAATTAAGAATACATATTGTACATTTGCATATAGCACTGTAAAGAAATACTATATAGTAAACAAAGCATCGAATAATTAACATAAATATGTAATGGGCTCGAATTAGGCGCACTCACAACTTCTTGGAAGGCAACACTATTTATTGTTAATACAACGCAACACTTAACATAGGTTGGTGACCACCGACCTATTCCCGTTAACACACACCATCACACGCTAGCACCGACTCTCGGATACAACTCGCGTGACCAAGCCAGGAGGGCTACTGGCTGGTCACGCTGACTTGAGGCTTGACTCTTCTTCACGAGGCGTCTTCACGAGGCGTCTTCTTTCTTGACACGAGCAGCCTCGAACCCGGTGAGGAGGCCGCTTATATGCGCCTCGGCGTGTCCGGGCCATACCCCGGCCACGCCCACCCTCGAGAACTCTCGAGAAGGCTCCTCTCCTGTCCACGTGGCTCCCAAGGTGCCCCAGGGGCCCCCGGCTCCCACCTTGATCCGGTCACGTGTCCAGCCGGGTTTACTCAGAGTGCAACGGCCTCACACAACCCCTGCGACCCTGACGCACGGCCTCCAGATCTCCCGAACCGGCCGTGATGTCATTCCCGCGTCCAGCCGTGATGACGTCATGTGTATGCGTGTGTACCCGCGTGGTAGTAACGCTCCCCCAGCGTAGTGACGTCACGCGTGTGTGTGTGTGCTTGTGTCCACATGGTAGTGAGGCTACAAGTCACTAGAAATATAAGGAAAACATTTGTTGCATTTTCATTTACCTTGAGTCCTGATGCTGGCTTGCTTGTCGGAAGCAAGGAGATGAGTCACCACAATTACACATGCAACAAAGATCCCCCGTATGGACTGAGCACACTGTTGGGGCAAGTGCTGTTAGCGAGCACCTATGAAGGCCAGAACGGTACACGAAGGGGTGGGTGGCCAGCACCACGCCTGACCGCTTTTATCTCCCTAATGATGTTTACACAGCACCAGGTGCTCTTTTGAGGCTGAGTCGACCTAGGGGAGGCTCAGGACCGGTTCAGATAATCATCACTGGTGTTGGCCATGAGCGAGACCCAAACACGGGTCGCCACTTTCCTAGCGCAGCACACGAACCGCTACACTACCGTTCCCCACACATGCATACAACAACAACCGCCATTCGCCACTAAGTGGCGGTGACGTCACCACGACGCTTGTGCCAGGCCATGTTCACCTTGAGGCCACGTGAGGTGTCGAACGCCCGCTGGCAGGAGGTCACGGGGTAGACCCAGGTGCCACGGGTCGACTGAGATGACCGAGATGACTGGCTGATGCACCACCTGTGCCCTCTACTGTGCCAACTTGCTGTGCTTTAGCCACACGGCACTCTGCTCGTTGTTGTGAGCGTCGCTCCTCCGCCCTCCGTTGTTGTTGGAGGGCAACTGCCTCCAACTGCCAGTAGCGTCCTTCACGAGCCTCCTCCACAGAGGCCGATCTTGACACCGCTGGTACTAGTCATCGGCAAGTCCACTCAGCTCCACGTCCTCCTGTACCACATCACTCCATCTCTTCTCTAGCCCGTAATGTGCCCGATTAGCCCCCTCGATCTGGCCGAACAAAAGCTGTTTAGGCATGCGGTGGCTGGGCATGCGGACTACATGACCCAGTCAACGCAGCCTTGCCTACTGGAGCCCACCGATGGGACTTTGCCCAGATATTTCAAGGATTTGTGAGCTGCTCACACAATCCAGCCTGGTTAAACCCAGGATGGATTGTAGGCAGGCCAGCCTAAATGTTTCTAACCGGCGAAGATGGTCCATTAGGGGGGTCCACGTTTTGCAAGCGTAGTGAAGGGAGGGATTGACTGTGGCCGAGAAGACCTGAAGCTTCGTGCGGAGCAACAGACCAGGCAGCTTACACACAGCGTTACGCAACCGATTAAAAATATTGCCGCTCGACTGATTCGGAGTGAGACCTCCGCTGCCAAACTGGAGCCGGTCATGAGCACACTACCCAGGTATGGGAAACTCTCCACTCTCTCCACAACTGCCCCATCACCGATTTGGAGTTGTGGGGGTGGAGTGTCCAATGGTACAAAATACCCAGGCAGGTGCTTAGTTTTGGTGGGGCTGACGGTAAGGCCCCACCTCTTAGTGGCACACTCCTCCTCTGAATGAGCAGCAATTACCAAATCATTGCATACACTCACTTTCACACACACGCATACTCACTTTCACACACTCACTTTCACACACAGGTGTGGTGGTGGTGGTATTGAGAAGCGCGCACATCAGCTCCGGTTAACACCCATTACTTACCTGTGTGGGGCGGTTGTGATATCCCTAGCCGGGGCCCCTCCCGGGGGGAGGGGGCTGTGTGGTGTTTGGATCCCCCGTGCCCCTCTCAACGGGTGGGGGCTGCGGGGTGTGCTGTGATCCCACAGAACCCCGCCCCTCGGTGGGGAGTTTGTATAAAAGGTGGGAGCCCGAGAGAGAGAGTTGAGTTCGAACAAGCCGAAGCCAGAAGAACCAGCTGAAGACTGAAGTCCAGCTAGCTAGACCCTGGGACTCCTCTGACCCGCTGTCCTTGTAAGGGCCGGGCAGAGCAAGCCAGTGGTGCGACCCCAGAGCCTCGGAGCCGATGTCCTTGTAAGGGCCAGGTCCGTGTGGCTGGTGGTCGAGACCTGTGCCTTGGCTGGGCCAGGTCAGGTAGTCTCCTTGAGAGGAGGGTCGTGGTATAGGTGGGGAGTAGGCGAGTAATATTGGGATACCTCCCTTGAGAGTAGCGGGTGTGAAGCTGTAACGGGGCTAAGTGTTAATAAATAAGTGTTGCCTCAACGTCTCTGTCGTCACGGTGCCCACTACACAGGCATACACAAAGATCCCCAGTATAGCCTTAACAGACTGTAGAGGCAAGTGCTGTTAGCGAGCACCTATGAAGGCCGGTACGGTACACGAGGGGGTGGGTGGCCAGCACCACGCCCGACCGCCTTTGTCTCCCCAGTGGCGATGTTTACACATCAGGTACTCATTTGAGGTTGAGTCGACCTAGGGGAGGCCCAGGACCGGTTCAGATAATCGTCACTGGGTGTTGGCCGTGAGCGGGAATCGAACTCGGGTCGCCAGGTTCGTAGCGCAGCGCACTAACCGCTACACTACCGCTCCCCTCGGGCATACACACTCACTTTCACACACTCACTTTCACACACACGAGTGCATGCACACACAAACACTCACCCCCAGCGTGAGGCCGACTCACTACATCTTGCAGAGGATCGCTTCTCTGAACAAAATAGTTCCATCCACGATTCAATTTGAAAGTGAGTGTTCGCGTTTTAAGTCCATGTTCATTTTTGTTGTATTCCGTGGAAGCTGGTTCGTTAGTATGGGTGTTCGTAAGTATGGGTGTTCGTAAGTGTGGGTGTTCATAAATATGGGTGTTCGTAAGTATGGGTGTTTATAAGTGTGGGTTTTCGTAAGTATGGGTGTTCGTAAGTATGGGTGTTTATAAGTATCGGTGTTCATAAGTGAGGGTTGTCTGTAAGTATGGGTATCCGTAAGCGAAGATGTTCGTAAGTACGGGTATCCGTAAGTATAGGTGTTCATAAGTGTGGGTGTTCGTAAGTATGGGTGTCTGTAAGTCAATGCCTGCCTGTACATACAGATGCGGTGACGAGCGATGCGGGCACAGGTTGGGCACGCGGCAGGGCCACACGGAGAGGTCACACGGACCCGCGCCGGCAGGGGGCCCCTCTCTCCCCCGACAGCCCCCCCCCCAACTCCCTACCCCTACCCCCCCCCGCCTGAAGCCGACTCCATGGTGAGCCGAGCGACGCTGCACACACCACGGGGTTTCGACCACATCCATCTCAGTCAAGGGCCCGGGAGAATATTTCCCCATCCAGCACAACCACCACCAACCATCACCACGTCCAGAATACCTCCTGCGATGGCCATAGCCTGCGAGTTGTGTGCCACCCACTGCAGTTACCAGCAGGCTGTTGAACAGTCAATCAGAAATGAAACTCTACAGCAAAACCATAGACCACGTTTTGCTTTCTTTAAAAAGAAAATTTAACTTGATTTCAGCTCGTATATTTGCGGCTTCTATTGTTTGTATTTTTAAAATATTCTCTGAAATCCTTCCCTCGTCACAGGATATTTATGTATTAACCAAAACAACATTCAAAATAAACACACCAAAACCTTTACGAAGTATTTACCCATGAATTACAAATATGCAGTATTAACCTGAAATATTGATCGCCTCATATTTCCCTTCAGCAGACGGCATTAGGAACGGCTCAAATGGCTCCTCGTACAAAGTCATTACAGAAACAGCTGCTGCAGGTCCGACAGAAAACATGAAGTATGCACTGTGCAGAGCCCTGTGGAATTCTGGAGCCTCAATCTCCCAGACACGAGACATGATAACAACTGCAGACGCATGCAGATTATGGTCTTTAGCAAAAGTGTCATACTGTCATAAATTGTGTGGGGGCAACCCCAGCTAATCATACGAGATCCACTCGGCCAAGCATGTTTATCATGCGTGACATGAGGCCCTTTTCCAATATGGCAGGTGCAAGATATGGGGTGAATGAGATGAGCGAGACAGAGGGCGAGGGAAAAGTAGGGCGAGTGCGATCAGCTGGATGAATGAGGTAGGGGAGTGAGATGTGGAATGGGTGGAATGGGTGGAATGATCCAAACTGACAGGCATTGGAGACCCGGGCATCTGAGACCTGGGTATCTGAGACACGGACATCTGAGACACGGACATCTGAGACACGGACATCTGAGACACGGACATCTGAGACACGGACATCTGAGACACGGATATCTGAGACACGGGCATCTGAGATACGGACATCTGAGAGACGGATATCTGAGACACGGACATCTGAGACACGGACATCTGAGACACGGGCATCGGAGACACGGGAATATGAGACACGGGCATCTGAGACACGGACATCTGAGACACGGACATCTAAGACACGGACATCTGAGAGATGGGCATCTGAGACACGGACATCTGAGACATCGGCAGGCACAGCAAGATGATCAAAGCGATACCCGAACAAGAAATAGGGAAAAACGGGAGGAGACACAGACGAGGGAGACACGAGCCAAACAGGGCACGGCATTAATTGTATATCCATTAAGTGTTCTTGTATGGATCATTAAAGGTTCAGGATGATGTGAAAATACAAGTGGATGATTATCTCGGGAGGAGGAAAATTTAAATTCTCCAAAGGGTAAATACCAATCAACTGAGAGAAAAGAAATCAACTGGCATCCCGTGCCAAGAGCTGGAATAATAAATATTAAAGATCAAGATCTATATGTCACCATGGCTAAAGCCGTTAACACCACCAAAATATTAAAACTCATTAAACGATAAAACCTAAGTAAATATGCCGACATTAGAGGTGCATAGGTCAGATTGTTACAGGAATACATACCGAGACAGATCTGTGCATAAATTGGAACACCAAGCCGATCGAGATCGGGTCACATCCCACACGGCTCGTCAGACCGCGGTCCACTCAGCCAATTGGAGCGAGCCAAACGAGCGAGTGAGCGAGCAGGCAGCTGGGACCCGGTGCTGGAGTGAACAGCGCCTGCGCCGTGCACGGCCGCTCGCCTGCTGCGACCCCGCAGCCGGTGCCCCGTGTAGCAGCCTCAGATCTCTCCTCACGGCCTGGTGCTCTCCCTGTGATCTCTCGTCATGGCCTGGTGCTCTCCCTGTGATCTCTCTTCATGGCCTGGTGCTCTCCCTGTGATCTCTCTGCACGGGGCTCTACTCACGTGAGCACACAAACGATCGCTCGCATGAGGTTGCTTCCGCCCCCCACCCCCCCCCCCATGTCTTCGTTGCTCCCTCCGCCTGGGGCTCCGCTCAGCCCACCACTGACACGCCCTGCCATGGCCTCACCTTGACCTCCGTCTCTGCTTTGGTTTCATCCCGTCCTGCCGGTCTACGTTCTCGGCAGGCTTAATTGAGCTTATATTTAACCTGAGCCTCCTCACCCCACGTGGTGTTCGTGTTGGGATGTTCTGGTGGCAGGGATTAATTCGTAGCGATATCTGGTGCTGTTATGTTTAGCTTTATGAAAGGACACGGCACAGTTTTGTTCTAACCCAAGTGGCGCTGGATAGGGCGATCGCCATGCACGCCGCTTTATTTTACCCCACTCGACCTCTCCCGTGACCCGCTTAGCGGTGGTGTCCCGGGCAACCGGCTGGCTGGCGTTGCTCACCTGGAGGTAGTGGGGTGACTTGTCGATGGTGACCTTCCTGCTCATCTCAGGATGCGGCTTCCAGGGGAGCTCCGGAGGGGGCAGCCGCCGAGGAGGGGGCTCCGACACTCGCCACGCCAGTTCCGGAGGTTTGCGGGGCACCTCGGGCTTAAACGTGGGGGGCCGTTCCCTCATTTTATCCACGTTGATCGCTGCCTTGCTGTAGACTTCTCGCGCTTGGCTCACAGTGAGCGAGGACCAGGAGCTGTGCTTCACGAAGCGGCCCTCGGGAACGGCCTGCAGGCTCACACAGGTTGGGCACTTTACGATGTCCTCGTTGCTCTTGGAGGCCTTGAGGGCCTGCTCGGGCAGCGAGTGCGACGACTCGAGCTGGTAGCGCGGCGGCGGTGGCGGGAACTCAGCATAGCGCGCGGGCACGACGGGGCCGTGGCACAGGCTCTCGCTGTCCAGGTTGTCGTCGGAGCTCCACCAGCCGGCCTGCGGGGCGCGCGGCTTACCGCGGTCGCGGCTCTTGCTCCGTTTGCCATGGTGCCTGCCGTGGTGTGCCTGGTCGTTCTGGTGGTGGTGGTGGTGCTTCACTATGGAGCCGGCGCCGTGCAGCTTGCTCTTGGCGGCGGCTCCCTCCAAGGAGTGCGACTTGGTGAAGAGCTTCTGGACGGAATGGACCAGGTGACGGATTTTGCCGGGGCTGTCGCTGCGATGCTCCGTCATGGTGCGCTGGTACTGCAGCGTGAGGAAGCCGTCGCGGTGCAGGGGAAGCTGCCGCTCAAACTGATCGATCAGCCCCGGAGGGATGCGGTTCACGCGCCCGGGTGGGGGCCCGAAGGGCACGCACTCCTCGGGGCCCTCGTAGTAGGAGGGCGGGCAGTGCATGCGAGGGAACGTGCTGCTAGAAAGGGGCTCGGGGAGGGATGTCGTCGGCACGAGCTGGCATTCCGAGTGGATGGAGTTCCTGGGGACGTAGCCGGAGCGGTGAGGGTCTCCTCCTTGGCACAGGTCCACGGGGCCTACGAGGCAGGGCCCGTGCATGCCCTCCTGGCAGCAGTGCGAAGGCTGCTGGTGCACATGGTCGTGGTGCACGCGGCAGTCGTGGTGCAGGAAGGTGTTGGTGGCCGCAGCCGGGCCCAGCTGCATGATGCCGCGCGTGTTGGCCAGGCTCTTCATGCCGACCGAGAGGCTGCGCGGTCGCCCACTCCTGGGGGCGCCGCCGCAGCGGACGAGCGCCGGGCACCGTCAGGGGGGCGGCCGCCGCCGCCGCGTCACATCCCAGGACGTGCGCGGTGCTCCCCCCGCTGGTGCAGGCTCATGACGTACTACCTGCGACGTGGCCACACGGGAACGAGCGGTCACGCGGCGAGCAATGGGGCGCGCTGCGCCTCGGGGACGTGCATGCATGGCCGTCCCGTCGACTTCGTCAACATTTTTTTCGTATCTTTTTGTAAGCGTCACAAAGAAATGGTTCAACGGCACCCAGACGGTGTGGGATTGCGGGGGGGGGGGTCACTCAGGGAGCATTGGGTGAGGCGGGGGGCGAGCCAGGGGTGGGGTGTAATTGGTGTGCATCGCCTGCTGTGCGATATCACTGACACGGACACTGACAGAGAAATTAAATAAAAGTGAGAGGCGCATGGAGAGCTGCACACTTGGAACTGCATTGACAGACAAAAACAGGAGCACACGGATTAGAGAACACGCGTACATGTGGTGAATTTCCTTCATTGAACTTTCTGGCGAGCCGCGGACAAACACACAATGAGCCCCACAGACCACGGAAATGATAACATCTTTAGCCAGGCAATAACTCAGGAGACCAAACAGTACGATGTAAGCATGTGACACACACACCATACCTAGCCAACCATGCTAATCTGAGGTGCAGGGGAAATAAGCCACTGCAGCATAGCTGGAGCATAGCTCCAGTGGCTTCCTCATAGCAGAAGAGTGTTCCAGACGGCTGCAAAAGTGCATATGAAAGCACGCAATGGGGTGGCTGTTCGATGGTTAGCCAAAAGCCGCCACCGCGAGAATGACCGGAGTTCACATGAGGGTGAAATGCACGCAGTTTAAATAATAATACAATTTTATATAGCGGAATTCATGCAATTGCATCCTATAGTGCTGCACATCAATTAGCCGGTTCTTTAGGCAGATGATACAAAAACAAAACCCTCACTTAGCAAATCAAAAACTAAAAGAACTAAAAGATTAATTACTGCTATAATGAGCCAGGAATGTCTGTTTGTGTGTAACGCGTGTAACGTCACTCCACATGCCGCAGAAAGACGATTTTTTCTTTCGCAAATTCGCTTTAAGTTTCACATTTCTTTATTGAAAGTGAATCTAATAAATAATTCTACGCAGCAACAAAGTGGATTTGGTGTCTTTATTTATTTCTTCAGCACTTGAGATAAAAGGTAAGTCTAATTTATGCTTCTACACTATGGTTAAATAGACATTTCTCGGTGATTTTCCAGATATTGTATCGCTTTCCAATTAATTTCAACCTCAGAGACCGAAAGCAGAAGAGAATAAAGTATCAGAGCAGTGAATTTGAACAAATTGAAGGTCAGTTATATACAGTGCTACAGTGACATGAATTGAGGTTTTTATGACTTCGTTTTGTGGCAGATTCACTGCCATTAATACAGTGCTACAGTGAAACGCAGTTGTTCTGCCTCACGGCAGGGGTCTCGCCTCACGGCAGATGTGGGGCGTATGTCCACAGGAATTTCCTGTTTTTGATGCTAAGTTTGGTCACGTGACCAGGAAGTTGCGATTTAAGATTCCCGCTCAACCACGCCGGCGTCGGCCATTACACACAATTCAAGATGGCGGCATACATCGCGTCCTAGTGAAGCCAGCCGCAATTGTCAATTGTGGGACTTTAAGAAGCATTGTCTGTAAGTTCGTTTATGTTTTTATAATATTGGCAATGCTGTTATAATGTTAGAATGACCGTTATAATGATGTAAATGCATTTATAATGCTGTTCAATTGTTATGATAAATACGAGGCCTAGTTAGCAACGAAGCCTGCAACTTTCCTTATTGTGAATGTTACTTGTAATTTAATAAGTCGAGTCAAACTTGTACCCAAGTAACTATATTGCGATCCTGAAAGCAAGGATGACGAAATATCTCATCCACAATTTAGTGTTATGTGTAATACTGTACATTTGGGGTGCAGTGTGATGAATACACGATGTGCCTTTATGTAACAGCAGCTTATGCTCTTGTATAGTTATTCAGTGGTAATGTAGGGGCCTGGTCCATCCAGGATCTATTGTTTAGAAACATGTTATCTAAGACAATGTTATGATGCTGTGGTGTTCATTCATTGTGTTGGTGTTTCCGGGTATTAACATATGCTGTATCTGTGCTGTTTTCTTACCAGTTTTACCTCGTTAAATTCAATAAATGATGTTTGGAGTCGGACGTTCATCCTGGCTCTGAGGGTTTATTGGACGCGAGGTTAACTACTCAGCTAGCGGTGCAATGCAGCGCACAGCGAGGCCGAGACAGCAGTGAAGTGTTTGATGACATACTTTTGTGCAAGATTCACTGCCTTTAAAATTACACAAGATACAATTATACTCTGCTCAATTTGTTCGTAAATATTACAGCTTCCGTCCTAGGAAGGGGAAAGGGCAAGTACATAAATAACGAGAAAAAAAATTGCATCAATTGGAGTCCCTTTGGGTAGGAATCCTCGCGAGAAGAGATGATGGACGGTGGGGGGTGAGACAGAGAACCGAGTGGCAGCCCCGGGAGGGGGCGTGCTCAAAGGGATACCCCCCGCGGAGACGGAGCTACCCGATCGACTCGACGGCTCGCGTGCCGGGCGGACAGTTGCATTGCGGGGGCCAACGAAGCCTTCAACCAGCGGTGGAGTGATCCGTGGCTGGCGACGTGTCATCGGCTCATCCGTAGGATGGGCTTCTCGATTTGTGGATGAAGTCGAAATGAGGAGGCTTGCGGACGGGTGGGGCATGCGTGCAGATTGGAGGTCAATCAGCGTGGGCACCGACCGAGGGGCTCAGTGATCGCGGGGTAGATCTACTGCTAGATTAACTGAAAACTACAAGGGTGCACCTCGTGTAGGGAGCTCTATAGCACGAAACAATTGCTGAGCCCAGATCCCCAAAAACGACAAAAATCCTACAACAAAGAGCACTCCCATAGTTGTGGTGGATAGAGAGTGCAACACGCTTCTTGAATGGAACAAGGTTAGAAGAGCTTTGGGAAAAAGGAGACGATTGGAGGCAGTTGCCAGGGAAGATGCAAAAAGAGTGTTGTGACCAGCAGATGTTAACTACCTCGTCTGGTATACAGGAGGTCGACGGTTTGATCCTGACCCTGACGTCCGCTGTATATTTTGATTTTGCATGTTCTCCACGTGGTCGTGTGGATTTTTCTCTAGGTCCTCCGGTTCCCCCCCCCCCCCCCACATTTATTAAACATGCGTTAGGGAGCATTTGTCTGCTGCTATACATTTCCACACGGTGACAAGCCACTTCGTTGAGCTTTTATTTGTGGCCAGGATACTTCTGAAAAAGAGCTTCATAGCTCAGTGTGCCTTAGCTAGTAAAATAAACATAGTAATAGTAGCATAGCAGCTTAAACGGCTTCCAAAAGCGTAACCAATCAGCGGTTCGGGCTCTGATTATGAGGCGGCCGACCTCAGGGGGAAGTGCTCCAACTGAGCACCCTCATGGCAGGTGGAGCGATCGTGAGAGGACACAGCACGGCTACAGCTGGAGCAGAATGCCACTGCGTCAATTAGCTGGCCGGCAACCCTGAACCAAGCAATACCTGTTCTCCTATATAACGCGATTAATGTATTGGGGAACACTTTTTATTTTTAGAACGCGAAAGCGAATTGGATATAATGCGATCGAGCGAATGGAACGATGTTGCACGAGTGGGATTAAGCGGTCGTACGGCTGCCTCGGCGTAGCATCACACAAGGCAGTGGGATGCTGCTGGATGCTTCAGTCCTTGTTCAGCCTGCGTATGCATCTCGCATATTATCGCGGACTGTGCTTTACCCTATATTATCATTATGCATTATTTATTACAACACGATTTTTTCCCTAATGCAGCGTTCTTCAGGACAACTACTGTCCATGTCACAGGAGAAACAGGGGAACGAGACTGTGCAAGGGTAGGGCACAGAGCCGCTTGAGAATCCGTGCAGGACGAGCAAGACACCCCCGGAAGCCGAGGGCACCGACCGCCTCTGTCGTGGCGAGCGGTGTCGGTAGCAGCGGTGGCAACAGCAAAATGCCGCAGAGCGGATAGATTGTGATCTCAAGGTTGCTAAGTTCAGAGTTCTATTGTCGCAGGGCAATGTTTGACGATTGGGAAGTGTGAATTGTTCTTACCTGTTCACTTTGGATTTCATTGTTACTTAAGGAAGTGCCTCTTCTCTGTCTTGTTCCTGTATATTCATAGAAAAATAAAAACGTGGGCATGTTTTTGCTGGTTGTTTACCCGTCACAGCCTAGCTTAACAAATACAGAAGGCTGATCTGCGTGCCCAGTCCAGACTCGTACGGTCTGCCATTGCCGTGGCGTGTGGCCAGGTCGCTTCTGAAAAAGAGGCTCATAGCTCAGTGGGCTTTACCTGGTAAAATACAATTATTGAGATTTGGTTACCTTCCCTATACTTTTCACTCCTATCGTATGTTTGTATTGTTTGTTCTCATAACGTTCTGACCCACACCTACTGGACATTTGTAAAAAAAGAGCTTTATAGCTCATCGGATTTCTCCAGCATAAATATTCTGTATCTGATTGGTTCACCTCGTGCCACACGAGGCCTACCGCTTCCAAACGGCATAAACAACATGTATCTATCAGTGTCATTTATCTGTCAGTGCTGAGACTTCAATTTCTCGAAGCATTGACAGTGGTGACATATTAACTACCTCGTCTGGTATACAGGAGGTCGTGGGTTCGATCTCGACCCCAACGCCTGCCGTGGTCGTGTGGATTTTTCTCTGGGTTCTCCGGTGTTTCTCTACACATTTAGAATCAACAACATGCGTTTATAGTATATGGCTGCTCTATATTTCCACGTGATAAGCCACTTTGTTGAGCTATCATTTATGGCCAGGTCGCTGTATAGCTCAGTGGGCCTTACCTGGTAAAATAAAAATAGTTTATAGTTTAGTTTTAAATAGTTTTTATATGAAACGTATTTTATAAAATAGAGATTATTGTTGTTATTGCACCTCAGCCACACTAATCGGGTACACGGAGGGGAAACTTTCAACCGAGCAATATCGCAAAAGTGAAAGCTCGGGGTTTTTGGCTTTTGATTGTGTAACTCCGAGGTGTGCCTCTATGCTGCCCACCAAAGGCATTCGCAAATCCTATTCCACCTTCCGTAAGGTAAATTCCTATACTCCCCTGCGTCACATTCACAAGCTTAGTTTTCCACATTCGTATGGTTTCAAAACACACGACGGTACATACCTATTCAGATAGTATGCCAGGTCCTCTTGTGACAGCTGTATAGTGCCCACAGCTGATGCATGTTAAGATGAAATTACTTCTATTGCAGGACGGAGGGTTGTTTCCATGCCCAGCAGCCTATGCGATGCACAAACACACAAAGAGAAGACAGAGATCCCCGGTATGGCCTTAGACTGTAGGAGCAAGTGCTGTTAGCGAGAACCTATGAAGGTCGGCATGGCGCACAAGAGGGTGGGTGGCCAACACCACGCCCGGCCGCCTTTTCTTCCCCAGTGGCGATGTTTACACACCATGTCAGGTATTCATTCGAGGCTGAATCAAGCTCGGGGAGACCCAGGACCGGTTCAGATATTTGTCACCGATGTTGGCTACGAGTTGGAATCAAACTCGGGTCGCTGGTGTCATAGCGCAGTGCGCCAATTTCTTCACCGCCACTCCCCACAAACACAGAGCTTGTCTTGTGAAAGGAAACAAACAAGTTTACTCTTTGGTGAACAAAACCTCCTCCATTGAGGAACATTTTCCATTGATAATAATTATTCAACGTGCCACACTCAAGTCATTCATACTCTCGATACTCATCGAAAGAAAAGTATTTCTTATCGGGCCACAAGAAACACCAAATACCAATATTCGACATGCGCTGCTAAGTGACGATGACATCACCACGGTGCCTGTACCGGGTCAGGTGCACATTTGAGGCTACGTGAAGTGTCGAAGGCTCGCTGACAGGAGGTCATGGGACAGATCCAGGTGCCATGGGTTGACTGAGATGACTGGCAGATGAACCAGCTGTGCCTCCTACTGTGCCAACTTGCTGAATTTCAGCCGCCCAGCGCTCCTCTGCCCTCTGTTGTTGTTGGAGGGCGACTGCCTCCAACTGACCAGTAGCGTCCTTCACGAGCCTCCATAGGAGCGTCCTTCACGAGCCTCCACAAGAAACACCCACAATCGGACACATGCCATGCAATTAGAGTTACCACCTGCCAGGATTTGACCTAGATGGTGCGGAAAACAGACGTCTGTTATCACGTGGCAGGAATTGGTATGTGCCGTGCTGCGTTGAACTTCATTGCAGTAGTGAACTGCAGTGCCGATAACGGTGGCGACACGGCTTAAAATTCCTCTCTTCCCCCCATCCGTCTGTATGAATGCACATGAGAATTACATCGTGGCAGCGCTGCGTTCACCACCGTTTCCTTTTCAAAGGTTCTACTGGGAGTGTAGCTGTTTTGGAATTGTGTAATGCAGGCAGCTTTAACGCCCGTCCACGGGGTTCCTGTCGTAGGTGTTGAGGCGGCTGATGGGCTGGCGCTACTACGCACACCATGCCTGTGTTCAATCCAGGGATGGGGACACGTATGGCAACGTGGAACGATTTAAAATTCCCGAACAATTGGAATTTTCCGAAAGCAACTTTCAGAAGGCAGAACATTTTAAACAAATAGCAACAAAACATTGGGAACGGAATGTTATACATTTTCAATAACTTATTCAGCAGTTCTGCTGCTGTGTTTGTCTCACCTGATGACGGTTGCTTGTGTTGTGATCGAAATGTCGTGATCTATTAATTTTCTATTGAACAGTCATGCTTACATTTCGATTTAAAGCTTTCGTGACTGCAGGGATTCATCTTCTTGGTTCTTTCGGTAAAGTCACGTAGAAGGGAAATAATATAATAATAAAAATAAAACATAATAAAATAAAATTCTCACGACGTTTCGGACAGCGTCCATTCGGATGCTGTCTTTCCGACAGACCCGAGGACGGCTGCTTGTGTTGTGGCCGAAACGTCGTGACAATTTTATTTTATTAGGTTTTATTTTTATTATTTTATTATTTCCCTTCTACATGACCTTACCGAAAGAACCAAGAAGAGTCATGCTTACATCGTACTGTTTGGTCTCTTGCTTGGCTAAAGATGTTGTCATTTCCATAGTCTGTGGAACTCATTGTGTTTGTCTGCGGCTCGCCAGAAAGTTCATCGAATGAAGTTCACCACACGAACGTGTGTTCTCTAATCCCACTGCATGGTGCGCAGTCTCTCAGCGATAAATCTCTCTCGACTGCAGACATATGCGGAGGCAATGAGGGCAACGAAGCCGCCGTGTCTCGGCAACATCGCGCAAGCCCGAGTGCCATCATCGTCCTCTTCTTGCACCGAGGTGGCGCGGCCATCAAGTGTGCAGGCGGTGCAATCGCAACCGGGGCCCACGGCCGTCGGTCTTCGAAGAGGCCCGGGATTGGACGGGAGGCCTCGTTTGTATCCCTAGCACCAGGGCCCATTCATGCCGACACCCGATACCACCAGTCGCGCCTCGGAGGGCGTTATAGGAACACCACCCATGCGTATGGATGATTCTCCCTAACGTATTTGTTTCTTTTCTCGAAACGTGTCGAACTGTTGACATTCTCTGAATAAGGGGAATGCGTGCGGATCTACTGGAACCCATAAACACTGGGAGTCGTTATCTATTGGACCATTTTTGCCAGTACAGTGTCATGATACTGGCAAAGAGGTCCCAAAGATATAACTGCTAGACCCTAGCTATAAGTGCTCTGATACTTGTGGAGTGCAGTATAACCACGCAGAGACGAGGAATTCTACAAGGACTGTTGCCGTTTAATAAAACAGTTACACTCGACATCTTACGCTCACACCAGTGCACTGAATACTATTTGGGTCCTACCCTCGGCTACCCGATGGGCTCTCTCACTCGTCTGCCCAGAGCGGGGGTTCGGCCAACACTGCTCCGCGATGAGGAGAGGGAGACCCTCTTCCAGCCGAACCTTTACTCATTACCTACGGACCCTACCCTCGGCTATCCCCTTGGCTCTCCCACTTGTCTGCCCGGAGCGGGGGTTCAGCCAACACCGCTCCGCGACAAAGAGAGAAACCCTCTTCCAGCCGATCCTTACCCTGGCTCCCTACGACGACCACACCTCCATCACGGGCCCCCTTAAGAACCCTTTGGGCGGCTCCTCCCCCCAGCTCGGCTCCAAATCCCCTTACGTAACCCGTGACGTCATCCTTGACTGTCAACCCGCTCGCACCCCTCATTGGTTACTCACAATACTCCTCTACACTTGCATTGTCTTTGTACTGTTTGCCTTTTGGCGTTCTCTGGTCTAACACTGGTTGTGAGACAAGGTCATAAAGAAGGCTGTCTCTGGTGTAGGCCAATCAGTTTAAAAGACAATGCCATTTATTATCAGAGCGTGTTTGTTTGCATGTTTTGCCACCAGTACTGCGTGTGGTTAATGCAGACTTGATGCCACACAAAAGGTGTATATTTGGTGTTTGAACATCCTAACACCTGTTTTATTGCCACAAAGGGTAAAACCTATTCTTATTTTTCATCACTGGGAGTAGTTGATACAGACGTAGTGAACAACCACTGCTAGTGGTTAACGCTAGCCTCACTCTACTTGGGAATCCTCAGTGGTGCCGCCAAACGAGAGCCCTGCAAACGTCCACTGCCATCATTCGCGTCGCGAGCTCTTCACACGGACAGCTGCCCAGGCACAACGAGCCGTGATCACACCATGTCATTGACGAACCGCAGCCACGCGGCAGTGAAGAATGAGCGGCTGGGATCCTCTCCGGGCAGAGGAGAGGCAGTCGAGACCCTGATCTCAGACATCCCTCGGTGGACCCCCATCTTGCCCGAACAAATGTCCCTTCCCATTTAAAATCGCTCAAATTTTTTTGTTGCAACGCTTTTAAAAATATGTAAAGTGCCGTGAGCCAAGGCGCTCTATAAATATATAATAGAATGAGAAAAGCGTGTATCCCAGAAAAAGAACTGCGGCGTATATGTTTGCACCTCGCTGGTTGTTTTTTTGTTTAGAATGAACGCTGACGGAGAATGCATTGCTCGGCGTGGCACCACTGATTATCACGCATTTCACGTGCGTGATAATCAATGCTCGCTCTCTCTCTCCGACCACATGGCTCTTCCCTTGCCCTGTGGCTGATCTGCAGCCTCCTTCCACCACCACAGTCAATACCAGAAGACATCTCTTCAATATCCCCACTCCCCTCCCTCCTCCTCCCTCTCCCACACTGGTGCCACCTGCCGGCCAGTCCTGCTTCATTTCCCGACATCCACGAGAGACGACGTTGATGTGATCAGCATCGGGCACAGCCAGGTGAGGCCAGCCAGGCCAGCCCAGCCAGGCCAGAGAGAGCCCTTTTGTGAATTCGGGCTTTGGAGCCTCGGGGAAAATAGCGACAGATTTGGCCGAAACAAAACCTGATCGCCGGATCCCACGAAATAACCTCTGGGATTGAATCTCAACCTTCAAAATAACGGTCCTCGTGAAATAAAATTCCGTACGCCTCGTGGCAGAGTGGCCCACTGGCACCTCGACAAGCGAGGAAACCAAACAGCCCGGCGTGCGAAACACCGACCCGGACCATCGGCCACTGCAGACTCAGTACCAGTGTATGAGTCTCTCCGTGAGTCTATGTGAGTACGAGTCTCTATGCGAGTCTTTGAGTCACTCGGCCAGCAAGCACTGTGAACTCCAAAAGTTCAATGCAGGCATTGAAGCAATCGCCGCACACTAAACCGAAGTAATTTTCCTGGCAAACTAATCCGCGCTTAGACGTGTAACTTTGCTATTCATATCCGGCCAGATGGAGAAGCGAGCTGATAATTTGTGCTACCCTCCCCTACCCACATCCCCACAGCCTCAGCCCAACAGCCATGGCTCCTCCAATACCCCTTTGTGCTGGGTTAAATAACGGTCCCCTAGGAACCATTCCCAAAACTCTTACCTAAGCGTAAGGGTTGCTACTCGGCCACGACGCTATCTATATACAACGCCATATGCAAGAAGTGGCGTAAGCATGCTCCAGACACTGAACTAGGCTAGGGGGGGATCCCTCGGGGGAAACTTTCGGCTTTCACTTGATTTATTTTTTATTGCCGATTTTTTTTATGGCAAGGTGTTGCA
Organism: Entosphenus tridentatus; assembly: GCA_014621495.2. NCBI lineage: Eukaryota > Metazoa > Chordata > Hyperoartia > Petromyzontiformes > Petromyzontidae > Entosphenus > Entosphenus tridentatus. The sequence continues at coordinate 595,468 of CM025631.2, forward strand.
TCAATCCCTAAACATCGCATCTCAAACATCTGAAGGGCCCCCCCCCCCCCCCCCCACTAGTGGCAGCTGTCCCTGTGTTGCACGAGGTGACTCAGCACCTGGTCTGGTCTGCTCTGTACGTAGGCAATGATTGTCCCTCTCAGTGTAGTAATCCCAGTTGAGCGTTTGCACGTCCTCCATACGCCACGGTCAAAATTTGATAAATTAGGGAACAAAAAGATGCCTGTGCATAATTCTAAAATAGTCGTCCACGATCCTAAGGGAGTCGGTTTTTTTGTTGTAATTTGGCAAATGTTGACGCTGACGCTGACGCGCATAATGGCTGACGACTCATTTTGAATGCGTCAAGAGGTCATTGCATTGGCTCTTTCCCCGTGGTCGCGTGGATTTTTCTCCGGGTACTCCGAATTTTCCCTCCACATTTAGAATCAACATCACGCGTTCAGAGTATTTGGCTGCTGCTGTAAATGTGCACATGATAACAAGCCACTTTTGTTGGGCTGTCATTTGTGATGGCCAGGTCGCTTCTGAAAAAAACGAGCTACATAGTTCAGTGGGGCCTTACCTGGAGGTAAAAAAAGAATAATACAAATATTTAACGGACGCTGTGAAGCAGGTGGCGCGGGAGTGCATTAGAGACGAACTCACCCCGCAGCGTTTACCGGAGCTGCCTGGCGGGACCGAACTGCAACCCTCGACAACAAGCCGTGTCAGCGCGCTCCGTGCATGCGTTCCCAAGGGTAACGTGTTAGTAGGAGGGGTGCTCCCTTTCCTAGACGACACACAGTCGTTTTTTTTTAAATCTGGCATTCAATCAATTAATGTTGACACGTTTCTGTTTTTTTTCTCTTTTCCATGCGTCAAGCTTTCAGGCGTTCTCTTAGTGAGAATAAAACAGTTGCCTTTGTTAAGTGTTGCATAAAAACGTCTTCAGTGGGATTACACAGCGAGAGAGAGGGAGAAGCAATCATCCTCCCTTTATTGGCGCCTTTGTCCCGCTTGCAGAGCAGGTGACGAGTCGCCCTGTGCCCGCAGGGTCAGCTGCCGCTGGGGGTGCCCTTTTGAAATGTTTGAGATACCCAGCGAATATGATACCGAGACGCCAAACAATTATCATTGTTACCCGAGGTCAATGACTCGGGCGGTATGTGGAACATTCCGAACTCTCTACCACATTGCTGTAGGTCGAGTGGGAACGCACAAAAAATATAATACTATACACCTACCATCACATGTGGTAATTAAGGCTATATAAATATGAAGGGGTTAAAGATATCTGTCTAAATGTTATACAGGCATTGAATCCGTTACAAATGCACTTGTGTCAACGAATCACACAGAACAGCTTGAGAGCGGCGTGTTCCCTACCCATGCCCACCCACGTATACAGTGCGTCCATATCGAGCACGCCACGTGCTTACGCGGCAGTTCGAGCGTTCGGAATTCCACACAAAATTGCCTCTCAGATCGATGTCGTTGGCCGACCCTCGGGTGCCACGCTCACGATGGGCGCTGTCGCCTTCACCGCCCAAATTCGCGTGGAGCTTGCGCCGTTGGTGTCGGCGTCACCGCCTCCATTCACATGCGTCTCAAGGTGGAATTAAAATTTCCCATCAAATTTTTTTTTTTATTTTAACAGATAAGGGCCCACTGAGCTATATATAAGCAGCTCTTTTTCAGAAGCAATCTGGCTGGCCCACAAATGATATCTCAACGAAGTGGCTTATCATCACGCGGGAATTTATAGCAGTCAAATCTAAATGCGTGATGTTGATTCTAAATGTGGAGGGAAAACCCGGAGGATCCGGAGAAAAATCCACGCGACCACAGGGAGACTCTAAATACAGCAGGCGTCAGGGTTGGGATTGAACCCACGACCCTCCTGCATACCAGGCGAGGTAGTTAACATCTCCTCACCACCGCGGCCGCCATAACCACAGAACCGCCCCTGCCGTGATGTTGTTTTGTGAAGCGGTGCTCGGATGTGCACCATCGCTCAAACACAACGCGTGCAGACGAAATGTACGTGGAACCTTGCCGTGCTGCAATGGATTTACAAATGTCACACCGACGGCCTTGTTAAACAACAAAAACAGCGGACGGTTTTTACGTGACAAGGAACTTCATTGTCATCATCATTGTCAGTGCATTCATCTTCATCAAGATAATATCGTGGGGATCCGTGCGGGCCGCACTGGTAATTTTCGGCTGTGTTCCATCAGCCCTCTTGAGCGGATCGCGTCCCATGGCGAGTCCCGGGTGTTGCGCAATAGACAGCGCCCTCGTCAATTGTACTTCGACTCGGATTCATTGTAATGCAGGGTGCTTGAAAAGATTCCAGGCACGCGTTGACAACGATGGCGAACAAGTGGAGACTCTTTGACTTTTTGAAGCTGTTAACATACATTTGTTATCACGTTACGGCGTATTTTCCGTTCTTTTTCCATGTAAGTGTTCAAAATTTTTTTGAAGCACCCTGTATATTGTACCGTTAATGTTGTACGCTTGTGTACTTGTACAGCGTCTTTGTCAATCCACTGCTGTGTGAGTCTCACCACCCCCCCTTCACTAGCCGTCACGTGGGATATGTGACCATACTTCACCACTTTGGTCAGCGTGAGTGGGTAAAGACGGAGAGGGGGGAAGCAGACGTTGGGAGCACACAGGAGTACAGCACAACCACGGGTCGCATTGCACGGCCGCCCTCTGCCGACGGCCGCACCGTGGTGGTCGCCCATCCAAGCACTAGCCAGGCTCAGCCCCGCTTAGCTTCCACGAGATCCGATGAGACCGGATGCATTTGAGGTGAACAATGTCAGAGGCGGAACACATTTCTGTATCATCGCTGTTGCTGTCATAATGATACACGGCACGTGAAGGCAACGACCCATCAACATCCATCCGCGAGACGCAGACCGGTCTGGAGGGTTGGAATAGTCGTGGCTGCCCGTGGCTGCCCGAGCCAGAGTGGTGGTGGTGATGATGGTGGTGGTGGTGATGATGGTGGTGATGATCGATGCCCGGGTGCGATCAAGGGATGGCTCCCTATTGGTCAACCACGTTATGTATGCTGATGATTTGGTAATAGCTGCGCATTCAGAGGAGGAGTTGGAGATGCTGCTGCTGAGACTGGAGCGTGCCACTAAGAGGTGGGGCCTTACCATCAGCCCCACCAAAACTAAGCACCTGCCTGGGTATTTTGTACCATCGGATACTCCACCCCCACAACTCTCAATCGGTGATGGGGCAGTAGTGGAGAGAGGGTGGCTCCAGTTTAACAGCAGAGATATCACTCCGAATCAGTCGAGCGGCAATATATTTTCATCGGTTGCGTAACGCTGTGTGGAAGCTACCTGGTCTGTCGCTCCGCACGAATCTTCAGGTCTTCTCGGCCACAGTCATTCCCTCCCTTCTCTACGCTTGCGAAACGTGGACCCCCCTAATGGAGCATCTTCGCCGGTTGGAAACATTTAGGCTGGCCTGCCTACGATCCATCCTGGGTTTAACCAGGCTGGATTGTGTGAGGAGCTCACAAATCCTTGAAAGATCTGGGCAAAGTCTCATCGGTGAGTTCCTCCAGCAGGCAAGGCTGTGTTGGCTGGGTCATGTAGTCCACATGCCCAGCCACCGCATGCCTAAACAGCTTTTGTTCGGCCGGATCGAGGGGGCTAAACGGGCACGGCACGGGCTAGAGAAGAGATGGAGTGATGTGGTACAGGAGGACGTGGAGCTGAGTGGACTTGCCGATGACTGGTACCAGCGGTGTCAAGATCGGCCTCAGTGGAGGAGGCTCGTGAAGGACGCTACTGGGCAGTTGGAGGCAGTCGCCCTCCAGCAACAACGGAGGGCGGAGGAGCGACGCTCACAACAACGAGCGAAGCGCCGGGTGTCTAAAGCACAGCAAGTTGGCACAGTAGGGGGCACAAGTGGTGCATCAGCCAGTCATCTTGGTCATTTCAGTCAGTCGACCCGTGGCACCTGGGTCTGCCCCGTGACCAGCGGGCGTTCGACACTTCACGTGGCCTCAAGGTGCACATGGCCTGGCACAAGCGTCGTGGTGACGTCACCGCCACTTAGTGGCGGTTGTTGTTGTTGATGATGGTGGTGGTGATGATGGTGGTGGTGGTGGTGGTGATGGTGTGATGGTGGTGGTGGTGATGGTGATGATGGGGTTGTCGAGGGTGCAGATTCCTCCGTCCGGAACCCCGGGGGGCTGGGACGGCGACCGTCAATGGGTTACAAAGATAGAGGCGCAGCCCTGCAATTTGCGTGCTCAACGCCACTGCTGGGGGAAGGGCCTCCCACTGGAGCGCAGGCCTTTGGAGAGAGCCCCCTTCCTGGAGGGTACTTGGCCTACTCTTCCAAGCTGACCAGACGTATTGGAAAGAGGCGTGAGTACCCCCCCTCCCCGCCACATGCAACCCTGCCAATCAACTGTGGTGTACAGTGACCCGGTTCTACTGCAGAGAGAATAACTTGTGCAGATGCAAGTTCGGTGAGCCCGCAATCGCGGCACAGCACCACCACTTCATGAACGAATCGACCAGACGTGATCATCGGCGAATTGTTCATGGTGGGTTACTCGCGGCCTCTTTAACAACAGCGAGTACAACGATACGCTGCCTCCCGAAGGCGCCCCCCCCCCCCTTACAGGCCACGCCCAGTGTGACGCGCCTGATGACGACGATGGCATCACCAAGCCCCGCCCGCCACCTCCCGTCCAGCGGCACACATGGAAACAGGTGAGACTCCCTCATTATTCGAGTAACGGAACCTATAATCTTTAGAGTTAATCGATTAACAAATTTACATTGGGTAACCAACCTATTAAATATCAGGGACAATGCACAAAACGTACCATCGGAACACGAATCCTGCATCTGTTCTGGATGACGACGATGCTGCTGCTATACCAATCTCCTTGCTCCACGTTACACCCAGGGCTTAACTTCAACCCAGCCCGTTGGTGACGCTGCAGTAACCGTAACTCGGGACCCGGCATCCCACGTCCAGAATACCCCCAAGCCTCCCACCCACGCATCTCGCGATGGCAGTGGCTCGGAGCCACGTTCCGCCTGCTCACCCCTCTCTCTGTGTCGTCTGCGAGCGACCCTGGGAAGATGTGCCGTGATAAATGGAGCCGCGCCGATGCGGGGGAATGTGCATCACACGCAGCCTCCTCCTCCCCCCCCCCCCCCCCCCCCGATGATGCATTTACAGCAGAGTCAACTGTGTGAATAATACGCTTTATAGCTCATTGGATTCCTCCAGTATAAAGACGTGCTTCCAGGACGGGAGATGGAGGAAGGGAGGGAGGGAGGAAGGAAGGAAGGAGGTTGTGACTGCGAAATGTATTCCACTTTCTCTGTTTTGTGAAGGAACGATTCGTGGTGCAAATCCGAATGGGACTTTCACGCCAGAGTTGGGCATCCAGAAGGCAACGTGTGGTGTCACCGCTCCAAACGCCCGCGTATGGAGCGGTGTCGCAAAGTGGTCAGCGCACCGCTCTACGCGAACCTGGGCTGAGCCGAGTTCGATTCTAGGCCACGGCTAACATCAGTTTGAGGGAAAGACTGAGTGAGAGAGATCTGAGCCGGTTGTGGAGCAGGCGCCACAGACCCGTACCAAAGAGTAGAGGACACCCTCAAACAAGAGTAGAGTATACTCTTTGGTTCTTTCGGTAAAGTCACGTAGGTAGAAAAAATAACAGATCACGACGTTTCGATCGTAACACAAGCGATCGTCTTCAGGTGAGAAAGAGAGAGAAAGCGACTGAAACAAGGTCTTATGTCGGCTTTAGATGGGTGCAGCCTCAGGGTAAGATGGCGGGGCTAGAGATGGTCTACCTGAGGCTGTGGAAGTGGATATTGTACTGTAAGAGATTAGCATGTCAATGCACCAGGTTAGTATGCCACCGCATCGGTGACTTGCCTAGTATGAGAGTGCAATCCAAAGGACATGTGAGCATGAGAGTGCAATCCAAGAGGCACAGAGAGAGACACACACAAAGAGTCGTAAATAACAGCTAACATAGGCAGGTAGGATGGAAACATCAGTCAGTTAAGACTATACCTGGTTAATAACGTCCCTCCAATGATTGCTGAATTTGTACCCATCTTCACGGTTGAAGGTGTGTCTCTGTTCATATATCTGGATGGCTTCATGAACAAATCTTTGAAGATAGCTATTGGTCCTACCATGTTTCAGATCTGCCTTGTGTTCACGAATGCGGTCCGAGACATGTCGTTTCGTTTCCCCAATGTAACTATTGCCGCAACCACAACTAAGTTTGTGGATACCAAGGTATTGCATGTCAGGAATCACATCCTTTACAGGTGGGATCAAATCACGGATTGTGTGTACTGTGTTAAAGCGAACCTGGAACTTGTGTTTGTTTAAGATTTTGGAAATATTTTTGGTAACCTCATCTCAAGCCTACATCAGACCTTGTTTTAGTAGCTTTCTCTCTCTCACCTGAAGACGGTCGCTTGTGTTGTGAACGAAACGTTGAGATCTATTATTTTTTCTACCTACGTGACTTTACCGAAATAACCAAAGAGTATGGATTCCTGCAGTCACGAATGCTTCAAATCAAGAGTAGAGTACACCCTCAAACAAGAGGAGAGTTCACCCTCAAACAAGAGGAGAGTCACCCTCAAACAAGAGTGGAGTTCACCCTCAAACAAGAGGAGAGGACACCCTCAAACAAGAGGAGAGTATACTCTTTGGTTCTTTTGGTAAAGTCACGTAGGTAGAATAAAGAACAGATCACAACGTTTCGATGGCAATACAAGCGACCGTCTTCAGGTGAGAGAGAGAAAGCGACTGAAACAAGGTCTGATGTAGGCCTGAGATGGGTGCAGCCTCAGGGTAAGAGGGCGGGGCTAGAGATGGTCTACCTGAGGCTGTGGAAGTGGCTATTGTATTGTGAGAGATTAGCATATCAATGCACCAGCTTAGTATGCCACCGCATCGGTAACTTGCCTAGTATGAGAGTGCAATCCAAAGGGCATGTGAGCATGAGAGTGCAATCCAAAGGAAATGTGAGCATGAGAGTGCAATCCAATAGGCACAGAGAGAGACACACACAAAGAGTCGGAAATAACAGCTGACACAGGCAGGTAGGATGGAAACATCACAGTAATTTAAGACTTTACCTGGTTATTACGTCCCTCCAATGATTGCTCAGTTTATCTTCTTGGTTCTTTCGGTAAAGTCACGTAGAATGGAAATAATAAAATAATAAAAATAAAACATCATAAAATAAATCTCACGACGTTTCAGCCACAACGTAAGCAGCCGTCCTCAGGTGGAGAACAGGTCTGTCGAGAAGACAGAGTCTGAATGACACATCCCAGGCTTGGAGCGTCTATTTAAGCTGGGATGAGCGCCTTGACAAAATAATTTGCATATCAAGAGGAATTTAGCATATTTATGGGAAATGCAGATATGCGATTAGTACTACTTGTGAAATGCGTAGGAGGTTTGGCGGGGGGTTTAAAGTCATATTATGCCTGTGCATTATGCAGGATTAGCAGCATCCAAGGGAGGGGATAGGGGTAACATTAATAAAGGGAAGGAATGTTAATAGTATGTAGCTGCAGTAACCAAACCACCACGTAAACAACTAAAGTATAAACTACATAGTATCATCAGTATACTAAATATACTCTCCAATAAGCTGAGCTACTAACAGTAAGTAATACATTACAATTCTATGTCGTTAAAAATATAATATGCTTCCAGCTAAACTTTATTCTCTTACATCACACAGGTCTACACCGTACTATATACTGCCATAGACAACCCCAACATTAAATTATATACTGTATTACTATACACCACCCTATACCTTATACATTGTAATATTACACTATGTATTATTCTACCCACCCTACTGTATATCACACTGCTGTATATTCACTATACAATTACGATACTATATATTACTTTGTACATTGTATTAAACATTACAATTTTATACTATTATTATACAATCCGCTATACACTATACCATTGACCGTCGAGTGAAAGATACTAAGAGGAAGCAACGAAATATGTCAATGGGAGAGTGGTGGTAGGAGACATGCAGCAGAGCAAAGAATCCATTCCCTGCGGAGAATACAAGATATATAGTCAATGCCAGTGAGTGGACTGAAAGTCACCGTAAACGTGAACACAATCAGTTAAGATCCGAAATGGTTTATTACGTCCTTCCAATGATTGCTAAGCCAGAATCCATCTTCTCGGTTGAAATTGTCTCTGTGTTTGTATATGTGGATAGCCTCATGAACGAATCTCTCATGGTAGCCAGATGGCTTGCAGAGAACCTCTGTCTTGGAGAAGTCAATATCATGTGAGCCCACTGAATTGTAACAGTGATCTTCCACGGCTGAGGTGTTAGTCCTACCGTGTTTCAAGTCTGCTTTATGTTCACGGATGCGGTCCGAGACATGTCGTTTGGTTTCTCCAATGTAACTGCTACCACAGAGGCAACTTAGTTTGTAGACGCCAGGGTACTGTATGTCTGGTACCACATCTTTAACAGACGGGACCAGATCACGGATTTTATGTACTGTGTTGAATCGGACCTGGATCTTGTGTTTTATCAGGATTTTGGAGATCTTTTTTGTGACCCCAGCAATGTAGGGTAAGGTGATAGTTTTGAAAGGATCCTCAACAGGATCCTTCTTGATGGTTGGAGTGATGGCTTTGCGCATTGTGTAGTCGGAGTAACCATTAGCCTTAAGAGGTTGGCGTACGTGTTTGAGTTCACTGGCAATGTGTTCCTGGTCGGAGATGCATTGGGCTCTATGGTATGGAGTCTTGATGAGGGAATTCTTCTGGGATGGATGGTGGTGGGAATCCGGTTTTAGGTAAGCATCCGTATGGGTGGCTTTCCTGTAGACAGAGTGGCTCATTGAACCATCAGGTCTCCTTTTAATTAGGACATCCAAAAAGGGTAGCTTGCCATCTTTTTCGACTTCCATGGTGAATCTGATGGCTGGGTGTATGGAATTGATGTGGTCGAGAAATTGGTCTAGAGTAGGCCGGCCATGTGGCCAGATGACAAAAGTGTCATCTACGTACCTCTTCCATAAGGTCTGGCGTAGAGTGGCACTCTGGATGGCGTCAGTCTCAAATTGGAAGCATACTATATTTTTTGTGACATAGAATTGTAATGTATTACTTACTGTTAGTAGCTCAGCTTATTGGAGAGTATATTTAGTATACTGATGATACTATGTAGTTTATACTTTAGTTGTTTACGTGGTGGTTTAGTTATTGCAGCTACATACTTTTAACATTCTTTCCCTTTATTAATGTTACCCCTATTCCCTCCCTTGGATGCTGCTAATCCTGCATAATGCACGGGCATATTATGACTTTAAACCCCCCGCCAAACCTCCTACGCATTTCACAAGTAGTACTAATCGCATATCTGCATTTCCCATAAATATGCTAAATTCCTCTTGATATGCAAATTATTTTGTCAAGGCGCTCTTCCACCCTCCATCCCAGCTTAAATAGAGGCTCCAAGCCTGGGGTGTGTCATTCAGACTCTGTCTTTTCGACAGACCTGTTCTCCACCTGAGGACTGCTGCTTGCGTTGTGGCCGAAACGTCGTGAGAATTATTTTATTATGTTTTATTTTTATTATTTTATTATTTCCATTCTATGTGACTTTACCGAAAGAACCAAGAAGATGAATCCCTGCAGTCACGAAAGCTTTAAATCGAAATTGCTCAGTTTGTACCCATCTTCACGGTTGACGTTGTGTCTCTGTTCATATATCTGGATGGCTTCATGAACAAATCTCTAAAGGAAGCCGGTAGGTTTGCAGAGTACTTCCGTCTTCGAAAAATCGATTTCTTGTGAGCCCACAGCGTTAAAACAATGATCAGCAACGGCAGAGGTATTGGTCCTACCGTGTTTCAGATCAGCCTTGTGTACACGAATGCGGTCCGAGACATGTCGTTTCGTTTCCCCAATGTAACTGCTGCTGCAACCACAACTAAGTTTGTAGACACCAGGGTATTGCATGTCAAGAATCACATCCTTTACAGGTGAGATCAAATCACGGATATTGTGTACTTTGTTAAAACGAACCTGGATCTTGTGTTTGTTTAAGATTTTGGAAATCTTTTTGGTAACCCCTGCTATGTATGGTAAAGTGATGGTTTTGGTTGGATCTTCAGAAGGTTGTCTCCCCATTGCCATCTCTATCCTCGCCCTCTTACTCGGAGGCTGCACTCATCTCAAGCCTACATCAGACCTTGTTTTAGTAGCTTTCTCTCTCTCTCACCTGAAGACGGTCGCTTGTGTTGTGAACAAAACGTTGAGATCTATTATTTTTTCTACCTACGTGACTTTACCGAAAGAACCAAAGAGTATGGATTCCTGCAGTCACGAAAGCTTCAAATCAAGAGTAGAGCACGCCCTCAAACAAGAGTAGAGGACACCCTCAAACAAGAGGAGATGACACCCTCACACAAGAGGAGATGATAACCTCAAACAAGAGGAGAAGACACCCTCACACAAGAGGAGAGGACACCCTCACACAAGAGGAGAGGACACCCTCACACAAGAGGAGATGACACCCTCAAACATGAGGAGATGACACCCTCAAACATGAGGAGATGACACCCTCACACAAGAGGAGATGACACCCTCAAACAAGAGGAGATGACACCCTCACACAAGAGGAGATGACACCCTCACA
>CM025631.2:606849-644284 GCA_014621495.2 Entosphenus tridentatus
TATGTGTGTGTGTCTGTATGTGTGTGTGTCTGTATGTGTGTGTGTCTATGTGCTCACAGTCAGATCGCTCGAGGCCATTCCCACGCGGTCTGCACACCGTGACGCGCCGCCGCATCCAGACCGACTCCTCGCATCTCTCCCCTCACTCGACGTGTCGCTCTCTCGACCATCGCTGCTTCTGCTGCCTGATCCGAGGTTTCGGGATTCTCGCACTCGTTTTTTTTTGGTAGTGTTTGCTATTTACCGTCGTGGACGCCACAAAACGCCCCCCCCCCCCCCCCCCCGAGTCTCTCTCTCTCACGTGTGCTGGCATCCAGACCACGGCGGCGTCATTAGAATAACAATGAGGCACGGCGCTCAGATGCTCGCCCCACGCCACCACCACCACACAGAGCGGTGTCGGTGTGCGGCCTCGCTGTGATGGACGAATTCTGCCGGGTGTTGCACCCTTCCCATCGTCGGCGCGCTCTCTCACAAAAACCACGACTCCACATTGCAAACGCGCCACCGCCACCACCACCACACGCCACAGCAATCCCCGTGCCACCAACCTTGAATGAATTCAGAGCAGCCTTCCTCCTTCCTCACGAGCACAGGGAACTGGGCGACATCGGATGAGGCGGCGGCGACTGCAGGGGGAATGGACGCCAGGTGAGCGATGGTGGTGGGTACTGAGAATTCTGATCCAGAAATGGTCAATGAACGGTGGAGGGGATGTGGAGAGCAGGCGGGGACTCTGTTGCTGCAGCACCGCTGACGTCGGCCGGGAGGGATGGAGGAGGAGGAGGGAGGGAGGGGAGGGAGGGAGCGCATGAATCACTCAGCTGATGAACGCGAGGAGCGAGCGCGCACTGATCCCAGCAGCAGGGCCAGGGGAGGGGCCACTCCTCGGCGCGCAGGGGGGTGGGGGTACCCCGACTGGGGGGTGACATCGCAGGGAGCGGACACGCTGGGAGCCCAATTGTCAGCGAACCCCGTAGGAGGGAAGACCACCGCGTGCGTGCGACTCGACGGGGCGAGGTGGAGAACGCGTGCGGGAATGGCGGCTGTGTGAGAGGGAGACGGAGAGTAAAACACAATCACGTAGCAAGAGCAGAGAGCGAACGAAGGGAGTCGTGCTGACGACTCGGCTCGGAGACTCCGACCGGGACCCCCACTGGCTCCAGGCACTCGTACGGAGCGCCCCCCCCAGGCCCCCGCCACTGCGAACCCAGACCGGGAGGCACTGCAGCGTTCACCTCTCACGCGCCGGGGGCTCACGCGGGGCGCCAGAGGGTGGCATCCCGGCTCCTACTGCACGCCTCTGTGTGTGTGGCTCACACGGCCCGCACCGACCCGCATCGACCAGCGTGGTGAAGTATGGTCAAATCACTCCCAGGACCCCGCAGCAGCGGCACGGGCACCCAGGGAGGAGGTGGAGGAGGAGTTGGGGGTGTTCAGGACCAAACGCCACTCGGTGCTTGACCGCAAAAGCAAATGGACGAATGTTCAAGAAAACGATTGTGACGTGTGGCCCATTGTCAATCCACTGCTGGATGAAGGCCTGCGCACGCCGTGTTGTCTGACCTTACTTCACCACGCTGTTCAACGCGGGTTCGTGAAGAGGGGGAAGCAGAACAAGTTCACGACTCGCACGCCTCTGACGTGAGTCCGAGCCGGGAGTGGAGCTCACTCAGGCACCGGGTTCAGTAGAGCGGCGCATACGAACTATGTACTCACTATGTGCAGATTATACACTAAGATTATGGTTAGCATATATGAATAGTAGTACCTGAAAAAAACATGATAAACAAATGGATTAAATTGGATACATCAAACTCCAGTTTTTGTAAGTTCCAGGTTAAATTGGTGGCGAGATGTTAACGACCTCGCCTGCTATGCAGGAGGTTCGTGGGTTCGACCCCGACGCCTGCTGCTGCTGCTGTCTATTTGGAGTTTGCGGTGTCTCTCTCACCGTGGTCCTCGGGGGTTTCCCTCCACATTTAGAATCAAGGCCGCCACCACGCCGCGCTCAGAGTGTTTGGCTGCTGTGAATGTCCACGTGGTGAGAAGCTGCTTCGTGGAGCCGTCATCTGCGATGGCCAGGTCGCTTATGACAAATAGAGCTCAGTGGGCCTCTCCTGGTGAAACATTTTAGTTTAGTAAATTTTTAATTCAGTTAGTTTAGTAAGGAGGTATTTGTATACAATGCGTAAAGGCAATGTTGCGACAACCTGCAGAAATGTGTCACTCTAAGGATGGGACATTGAACGCCTTTGCTCGGTGACACTCAGAGAGTCCCGGCCCCACCAACGTCCTGGCCACGAAGCCACCCCCAGTCTGCAGCGAGAGACGACAGCGCTGGGCACGCCGAGACCCTGGCTCGCTCCTCCCGCCGAGTCCCTGGCTCGCTCCTCCCGCCGAGACCCTGGCTCGCTCCTCCCGCCTGATTGCGGTGGGCAGCGGGACACGTGCTGCAGCCCTTTTGGCAATCCACTTAGAAGGTACCGCACTAAAATAATTTTCAGAGGGAGAGAATGACATCGTATTTCAAAGCCTCTATACGCGACTCCCACCAAGCGCAGTGCGAAGCGTTAACACCGATAAACACGTTCCTCTGTGATATATGCAGCCATCACTGTAACAATGTGCAGTCACTTGTTGAGCAGAGAGAGGTTCATTAGGAATCAGTGGGGGGCTGATTGAGGGAAGAGTGAGGGGCTGGTTGAGGGGAGAGTGAGGGGCTGGTTGGGGGTAGAGTGGGGGGCTGGTTGGGGAGAGAGTGGGGGGGCTGGTTGGGGGGAGAGTGGGGGGCTGGTTGGGGGGAAAGTGGGGGCTAGTTGGGGGGAGAGTGAGGGGCTGGTTGGGGGGAGAGTGAGGGGCACACCGTTTCGCCACACAGATCACAGACGCTACGTCGAGGTTCTGCCCACACACATAGGAATCACACTACACAGATATTCTGTTCCAGAGATTATTAATGGCGCCAATACGCATTACCCGGAGGAGGAATATTTCGCGTTAAGAGCCTAGCGTAACTCTGCCTATGAACCCAGCTACTCAAACGTCCTACCACGTACCTTGAAACTGGACTCGTGGCGTCCCACGGACGCTGAGAGAGTCGGAGGGAGGAGGACGAGAGAAGACTTGCCCAATCACTGTCTCACAGCAGCACCCGCTGACATCACACGGATGCTGTGAGCGGCCTGAAGAGGCAGGACGGCAGGCAAGGAGTGGATCGGGACGGCCCGGAGGTTGTAGACAACTGACCCATCTTTATACTCTCGCTGCCGCTCTGCCTACCCATTGTTCTCCCGTGCCCAGTAGTTAGCGTCTTAGGGTCTGTTCTTTATGCCTAATATTCCACCCTCCGTCCTCCCCCCAATGTTGCGTGTAACTCATTGCGGTTGGCCAGGGATCCTTTTCTTTTTGCGCCCGTACAATTTTAAGCCACTTTAGGGGCACCGCAATGTAACCTGTCCTGTGGGGGTCGGCCAATCTCCTGGCCCTGGGAAACCGTGGGACTCTTCCCCTCGGGGCACTTAGGATTGAGGCAACCCCCCGCCAGTACACTACGTGGGTGCACTGCGTGCGTCGGTGTGTTTTGTGTTTTGTGCGGGGTGGGAGTCGCGGCGCTTGCGGAGTTGCTCCACGGTCGTGGCACCACAATTTCTCACCATCGCCACCACCACCAACCTCCATTGTTGTCAAATCATCATCACAGGCAGTGTGGTTCTTAACTATAACTGCAGCCTTGGTTCTCAATCGTGATTTGTTTTCATAATGTTAATAAATACAAAGGGTTTGATGAAACAAAGCAGTTGTAATTAACGTGCCCGTGCTCAATTTGCATTTCGATGATTTACCTTATTAAAAAAATATGCCCATGTCTCGCACCCCAGGTTAAGGACCACTGATCAAAGGTAATGAAAAAAAAACACATTGGTTGATTGAAGTTATTGTTATTAAATATTTACCATTTCCCCCCATATGTTTGTGTAGCGGCATTGTTACGCGCAACATGTGTACTTACCTGCGTAGCAGTATTGTATGGGTCACGTACACTCACCTCTAGTGGCGCCCTCAGTGTGTAGGGGGCGCAGAACAGCCAAGCGGGCTGTTGAGTGACAGGTGTACGACCCACGACTACAATAACCGTTGACCAGGGGTGAGGGGGCCAGAGCCCACTGAGGGAGGGGGCTGGGGGGGGGCAATGGTCAGACCCAGACCCTCTCGAGAGAAGGCGGTTGGGAGAGAGGAGTATATAAAGGGCAGCAGCTCTCCCAGCGTGAGTCAGTCCGCACTCACCTCAAGACCTGAAGACATATAGATATTGCGCTGGGACTTCCGACCCCCGGCCCTTGTCAGGGCCAGGTCCGAACGGCCCAGTGGCGGCACCCGTTACTCTGGCAAGGTCGGGTGAGCATAGCCTCCCCTAGGTCCCTTAGCAGAGGAATTCCCGATAGCAGAGTATAGTGTGAGGGCACACTAAGTGTGAGGACGTATCCTCTAGGCTATCGGGTGGGAGAGGCCGTTACCTCTCCTTGTTAGGGACGCTCTTAGTCGTTAGAGCAAATAAACGGTGTTGCCTACAAAGGGAAGTCTTTGCCTACATGGTCAACATTACAACTGGTGTCAGAAGTGACAAAGAATCCACACCGCCATGGACACTCGAAGCAAAACAACACGCGCGGGCACCTCTGAAGACGCCGCCGAAGATGGGCTGCACATGGGTCCCGGAACCTCGTATGAGATGGGTGATGAAAGGCCGTCCATCACGGTGCACACGGCTGGGCTGCCCAGCGCATCGCCGCCGTCTATGGACGATATGCGCGCTGCACACTCGCAGCATCTATTCTCGACCAGCTACACGTCGGCGAGCCAGGAGTAGCAAACCGACCGATCATACCTACAGAAGCTATAGCGGGTGCGGAGATGTTGGAATCAATCGCCAGTCTCAACGACAAATCAACTGACATTTCCACTGAGACGGTCGCCACAGGCGACTCAGCCGCATCCAAACCACCCAAGTCTCAACGGCTGCCCGTTATGAAGGCATTCTCCACAGCCGAGGGAGATTGGGCTGCCTTCAGCAGGAGATTCCTGGCCAACGCAGAAACGGCGGGGTGGTTGGAGGAAATCGTGCTCAAAGCTCTCCCTTCGGCTCTGGATGACGATGCTTTGGCGACATTTATCTCAGTGCCACCGGCGGACCACTCCACCCTTCCCCAAGCAATGAAGTAGCTGGCGGCGGTCTCCGACCCTCCATCGCATTCGCGCCACCGCTTCGCTGACAGGAAGCGAGGGATTAACGAGACCCCTCTCGCCTACCGCAGCTTCTTGCTGGCACTTGCAAGGGCTGCATATCCATGAATAGGGGAGGAAGGCATTGACGCTCTAGTCATGGAAAAGATGTTGGTGCTGGCTCGTGAGTTACGTGTGATGGTGCAAGCCATCGACGACTTTGACCTCTCTTCTCTACAAGTAACGAAGAGCATCCAAGCACACCTCTTCTTCCAGCGACAAGGCACAGCACCGACTTGTGTTGCCTCGGCAACCACTGCCGTGGATCGCAACACTACGGAAAATCTTCCTCCCGCGTGTGCTGCACAAGGAGCCCTCAGCTGGGGAAATCGTCTGCGTCGCCAGGAGGAGAACACTCGCAAGAGGATGCCTC
The DNA here is from genome assembly GCA_014621495.2 of Entosphenus tridentatus. Classification (NCBI taxonomy): domain Eukaryota; kingdom Metazoa; phylum Chordata; class Hyperoartia; order Petromyzontiformes; family Petromyzontidae; genus Entosphenus; species Entosphenus tridentatus. Next base: position 612,506 of record CM025631.2, read on the forward strand.
AACGTCAGGACTACAGCACCGTCTCTTGCTACAACTGCGGCCTGCAAGGGCATGTCGCATCGGGCTGCTGGGTTCCTCGACGGCGGCTCCCGATGACTCCAACACCGACGGGACGATCTTCCACCTATTCCCAACACTCAGAGGCGAGTCGCGGCACCACACACACCCGGCCAGATAGCATACCTCACACACCTCACCACGTTGTTTCAGGTTGTGCGTTGGGTTGCGCCGCGCCGAGTCGTTCGCATGATAGACTGCAGCTTCGACCGGGTCAGTGGTCGGAGCTGCTCCATAGGGTGATCGCTGCGACTGCGGGGACGTCGGTCATTTTGGCCAAAATGCCTATCAGAATTTTGATCGATCAGAGCTGCATCGAGTTGCCTTCCAGTTGCGTGTTGCATTTTTACCTCCTGTCACACGGCTGTGCACTCCAGCACATGCCACTTTGCATGCACTCGCGGCAGTTTCGGTAAAAATCCCGCCGGGAGCGCAAAGGTTAGTGCCTCTCAGATTGCGCAAGCAAGTTTGCTGGAACCATCTAAGAAAGCAACACACGGACTGGCACTTGTCGGGGCTCAGACACTGGTATCGGCAGAGGGACAACCTTTCATACAGGTCTTGAAGACGGGTTTACACACGTCGGTCGTTTGTGAAGGTACTGTCGTTGCTCACGCGTCGCCGGCACTTCGCGAGACACACATCGTTAGTAGCGTAGGGGTTGGTACTGTTGTATATGTCGGGTTATGAAATTTTTGATAAAAAATATAAAAAATAATAAAATTTATACAAAAATCGTACGTCACATAAATTATGCGAATGTATATACTTATTTGCATAAATTATGATAAGCACGAATATAATCGTATTGTTTTATGCGAATGCTTGCAATTATGTTAATGTGTGCAGTGATGATAATTAGGCTAAGCTTCGTATATCTCAATGCAGGATACAGTTCTTATAAATAAGAGTTTTGCATGGACTTGGAAAGAAACACTCAAACGCTTTTGTTAAGCAATTTTAATTCTAAACAAACATATGACACTCTAATATGCAAAGGCGAAAGCATATGTCAGTAGATTCTTTGGCAAGATTATGCAATTAACGAAAATGAATGACTTAAAACACTTCTTATTCATGTAACTCGACGGCAGCAACTGCTTTGTACAATTAGTTGATATTGAACGCACCACCTTGAAATGGCAACCCTTTTTGAAACACAAAGATAACTTTTTGAAATAGTATTCTTCGTGTTGCGTGTGCGTTGTATTGTTCCCTTGATAATTAATATTTTAAGCAGAGGCAGGGCGCTGTGTCGGAGCTTGTGGGGTGGGGGAGGGGGATACAACCAGCGGCCAGAGAGGTTCCCTCTTGCTTGGGCGTGGCCGCAGCGAGCCCGTCCTGCTCCCTCGCTCGAGCGTGTCTCTGCTCCTGCGCTCTCTCTCTCCACTGCTAGATGAGTGGCGGCACGACGCTCGCCGTCGTGGTGCGCGATGATTCCGTCGTCGGATAGCGTGCAGCTCCGCCACCGCTGGATGTCTTCTCTGTTCTCAGCGGGTGCTGGTGGATATGTGTGTGTGTATTAAACACACGGCGCATTCGATGGTGCTCTCCTCTTCCTCATTTTCTCCGTGCTCTCTCCTTGATTGCTGCCAGCTTCACACGGACACCTGCCCTTACTTCAGGGCTGCGTTGGCTCAGACTCTGGATGACGCGGCTGTGCGCGCTCACCGGCTTGGAGCGCTCTGGCGATGAACCATGCTCTCGTTCGTTGCTGGGTTGACGTTGGGTTGACATTGAGTTGACGTTGGGTGTCTTCGCTATTGCTCGAGAATGATAACTGAAATCTCCATCAGTTTCACTCGCACTTAACCACACCTCTCCACTTCGTTCTGCGAGAAGCGATACCGGCCATCGGTATCGGTGTTTGCTCCCTCACGACGGCACCGCCAGCCGGAGCACGGCTGAAACCCAGCCTCGACCCAGGCTGACCTTAGAATTCTGCGACTCTAACGACCCCTCCTCTTCTCATCTCCCCTCGAGGCACGACACCCACGGTTGGTGTTGATGCCTCCGCAAGCCTCCGCCCTGGCTCCCTTGCGAGCCTCCCTCGCAACACTGCGTCGCAAGCCGAGAGCAAGACTAAGCGCGACTCGAACCAGACTGCACTCAGACTTCTGCGCGTTTGTGCTTAAAACTCAAAAACGTGAACCCCTCCCCTCTGCGCATCTCTTGCGAGAGAAACAACAAACCGAAAAAAATTAACCCGTAAAAACAAAGTTTTTCACTATAAATCCTTTATATGCGTGGCGGCTAGAGTCCTCTCGTCCTCTGGCTTGAGATGGCTGCCACCTATGGGTCAGATGATTGCCTACCACCATTAAGCAATTGGCAATTAAATATACATTTTTTTTCCTAAGAAGTGTAAAATTTTGGAAAAAAAAATTCACGAAAATAAATTGTCACGCACAACGAGTCTGTGTGCAAAATGTCAGCTCGATTGGATCACGGGAAGTGGGTTAAAAAACGACCGAAAGATTTGCACGGTCGCAAGCAAGCAAGCAAGTGAACTTAATATAAAGGATTTAAAAAACCAGACACTAGGACTGTCAGGCACAGACCACCCCCCTCGCGACCCTTTGACCCCTTCTCCCCCTGAGTGGGTCATCCCGAGGCCAAACCCCTCTACGGATTTATGGCGGCATGTGTTGTGCCGAACCATTGGAAGACAAAGGTGGTGGGGAGGTCCTGACGTTTGTTGTTTTTGATGGCATTCCACGTTTCTAGATGTCCTGCGTGGAATGTGACGAGTAGTGGGTTGTTTTCATTATTTAATTAATATATATATTTTTTCTAATTATTCTTAATATAAATTTTTGGAAAAAGGGGCATAAATACAACAGTACATGTCCGACGCCGAGCTCAAGTACAGATTTTCGCTGGCTTGATTCGTTATGCTCACACTCAGCTGAACTCTCGGAGTCCCAACGTCGGAAATTGAGATCACTCCTAATTTAATTTTCTGATATTTTCAGTAAAGGTAAATTTGACTTAGGTCGCAAAAATTTGCTCAGTTACCACATTGAAACGGGGGACGTGGCCCCCATACGCCAAAATCCATATAGAATGAGTCCTGCCGAAAAGGAGCACGTCAGGCTTACCGTTGATGACATGTTGGCAGCCGATGTTATCTCTCCATCTAACAGTCCGTGGGGTGCGCCAATTGTTCTTGTCAAAAAGCACGACGGAAGCCTCCGCTTCTGCATTGATTTTCGCAAATTGAATAAAATCACAATTGCAGATGCTTACCCACTACCACGGATGGACGACTCTTTTGACGCCTTGGCCGGCGCTGAATTTTTTTCAGCATTGGACCTGCTATCCGGATTTTGGCAGTTACCTCTTGACGAGACGTCCCGACCAAAAACGGCGTTTCGCACGCCACAAGGTCTCTAACAATTTAATCGGTTACTCATGGGACTCCACTCCGCACCAGCAACATTACATTCCAGAGACTCATGGAACTCGTTCTGGCCGGTCTTCAATGGGACTTTTGTCTAATATATTTGGACGATGTCATTGTTTTTAGCCGCACCTTCGATGAGCACCTCGAACGGCTGCGAGCTGTATTCGGAAAAATGAGGAACGCTAACTTAAAGTTTAAACCACAGAAGTGCCATCTTATGCAGAAATCCGTCAGATACCTTGGCCACATTGTTAGTGAGTCCGGCATCGCTACAGATCCTGAGAAGACAAAGTGCGTGAGGACATGGGCCACACCTACGTCGGTGGGGGAAGTGCGTAGTTTCATCGGATTCGCCTCGTATTACAGGCGCTTCGTTGCAAACTTTGCCACAATTGCCAAACCACTCCACGCCTTAACAGCAAAAGGTGTTAAATTTCATTGGGACAAGGCTCAGGAATCTTCTTTTCAAACCCTTTGAAATGCTCTGGCCGATGCTCCAACACTCAGTTACCCCGATTTTAACAAGCAGTTTATCTTAGACACCGACGCCAGTGATACGGGTATTGGCGCTGTTCTATCTCAAATCGTTGACGGCGTGGAGAGGGTCATTGCGTACAGGAGTGGAGTTCTCTCACCGACAGAACAACGCTACTGTGTCACGTGCCGCGAACTGCTTACCTTACCTGTATGACAGGGAATTTCGGGTCCGGTCGGATCATGCGGCGTTACAGTACGCCTTGCGTGTGGACCAACCATCTGGCCAATTGTACAGATGGTTGGAGATACTTCAGGATTTCACGTTTAGCGTGGAATACAGGAAAGGGACCCAGCACTCGAATGCTGATGCTTTGTCGCGGTTACCACAGCGCTCACCCTGCACTTGCCTATCCGGCTCAGGTCGCTGCAAGCAGCCCTCTTGCCAGTCGACCACACCACTGGCGGCTGCGGCAGGAGCGCAAACGCCCATGCAACAGGAGGATGAGGGTACTGAGCCATGCGATTGTGCTCAACCTGGACATCGCCGAGTGGGGGTGTCTCCAGATGGAGGACACGTCGCTGCTTAGACTGCGCCGGCGCGCTGTAAACTCCCAAGGGGCTGCGGGATTTGGTCGTTCAGCTAGAAGAGTTATGCAGGACGGGCTCCTATTTTACCGGGGCGACACTCTAAACAAGCAGGTGATCGTCGTCCCCGGAATTCTGCGAGGTAAACTGGTGCGTGTCGTTCACGAGCAATTGGCTCACCTGGGAGTACACAAGATGCTGGACACCATTCAAAGGGACTTTTTCTGGCCAGGTATAGCTGATGACGTGGCAAACATACTCAGGAGCTTTGTCCAGTGTGCACGAAGGAATCATTCCACTACACCTTGTCGGCCGCCCCTACAGTCCATCAAAGTGTCTCGCGTTAATGAATTGTTCGCACTTGACGTGCTAGGGCCATTCCCAACTACTGCCCGGGGAAATAGATACTTATTGGTTGGGGTTGAGTACCTCACACGGTGGCTTGTGGCCTGGCCTATCCCCAAACAATATGCGCAGGTTATTACGGACGCATTCGTAAATGGTTACGTCATGGACAAGGGTGCGCCCGAAAAGTTATTGACTGACCAAGGGAAAAAATTTGCTCCAAACTTCTCAAAGAGGTCTGCGTTCTGCTGGGTACCCACAAAATCCGTACCTCACCCTACCACCCACATACAGACGGTATGGTCGAACGACTCAACAGAACACTCACGGCTATGCTTAGCCATCATGTCAACGATTCTCAATTGGATTGGGATTTGCGTATCGCTGGGGTTCTAGCAGCATACCGCATGGCTCCCCATGCCTCGACCGGATTCTCTCCAATCTTAATTTGGAGCTTTCGTGACTGCAGGAATTACTCTTTGGTTCTTTCGGTTAAGTCACGTATAAAGATAAAATAATAAATTAAATAATAGCATACGACGTTTCGATTGCAACACAAGCAATCATCATCAGGTATAAATGAAATAGCAACAAAAAATCTAACCAGAAAACTATAGACAGACATATAAGCAGACAGATATCACCAAGATACATAGAGAGAGAGTAACACAAGCACAGAGAGGGAGATCGTCTCTGTGGCGAGGCCTTAAATAGACAGAGGGGGGCGGGGGCAGAGAGAGGGAGGGGTTAGAGAAAAAATTAACATGTCAATGAGTACGACGCGTGGTAGTAAAGTACGCAAGCTGAACATTAGGAGAGAGGGAGAAAGAACACACTAAATTAAATAACCTAGCAAAATATCGAAATGTTATATAATACAACACAGAGAGTCGGTCAACACACAATTAACGCATAGCCTGGTCGATTACGTATTTCAAAGATTGCTAAGTTATAATTTAAGTGTAAAAATTCCAAAGAAAGACAAAACATAAAACAAGAGGAACGGAGACACACAGACAGAGCAGAACATAAGAACGACAAAAAACGAGTTTTTGGAATTTTCACACTTAAATTCTAACTTAGCAATCTTTGAAATACGTAATCGACCAGGCTATGCGTTAATTGTGTGTTGACCGACTCTCTCTGTTGTATTACATAACATTTCGATATTTTGCTAGATTATTTAATTTAGTGTGTTCTTTCTCCCTCTCTCCTAATGTTCAGCTTGCGTACTTTACTAGCACGCGTCGTCGTACTCATTGACATGTTAATTTTTTCTCTAACCCCTCCCTCTCTCTGCCCCCGCCCCCCTCTGTCTATTTAAGGCCTCGCCAACGAGACGATCTCCCTCTCTGTGCTTGTGTTACTCTCTCTATGTATCTTGGTGATATCTGTCTGCTTATATGTCTGTCTATAGTTTTCTGGTTAGATTTTTTGTTGCTATTTCATTTATACCTGATGACGATTGCTTGTGTTGCAATCGAAACGTCGTATGCTATTATTTAATTTATTATTTTATCTTTATACGTGACTTAACCGAAAGAACCAAAGACGGATTCTCTCCCTTCTACCTCATGTACGGACGGGAGAGCAGTCCCCCAATTGATGCACAGCTGGGTTTGACTAGCTCTAAACATGTGCCAAAATTTGACGAATCCTTATGTTACAACATAGACAGGCTCACAGAGGCTCGAGAAGCATCCCAGGTCAAGTCAGACGCTAAACAAAGGGCCAACGAACGACTTACGGGTCTTCGTACCTCCAACCACAAATGGGTGACAAACTGCGTGGCTCCATTGCCCCCAGATCCCAACAGCTACCTCGGCAAAGTTGGCCCAACCATGGAAGGGGCCGGTCGAGGTAGTGCATGTCGTGCGGCCTCAATGTATACAGATCCGCTGGGGACGACGTCCCTGGTATATACACCCGTAGCGTCTAAAACCGTCCGTGCACCCGCGCACTCCTCACACATGCACACTTAGCTCTGGCCGTGGTTGTGATGTGCCCGACAAGCTATTGAGTGCGTCAAATGCTCAGGGGGATCGCCTGACACCTGTGCCTCTAACCACAGACGCTGCAGGACTAGCGTCGCCACCGGCTCCGTCCCCACAGGCACAGCCGGAGGCTGCACCTGACATGACGGGCCCAGCCACAAGGACAAGATCAAAGACCCTGCGATTTCGTTGACCCCCCCCCCCCCACACTGCGTGCCAATGTACACCACACAAACATATCATTCATTTATTAAAACGTTGTATTTTACATTAGTGTAACGTAGTAATCCGGCAGGAGACGAGTGAAGGGGCAGCACTTCTCTTTATTGTTCTCTCCACGTAACGCTGACACCATACAGCCTACACAAGGCTGTATACACCGTCACTATCCCGAGCCTACACTGGCTATACTGCTCTGAGCCTACACCGGCTATACTGTTCTCAGCCCACACCGGCTATACTGTTCTGAGCCTACACCGGCTATACTGTTCTCAGCCCACACCAGCTACACTATTCTGAGCCTACACCGGCTATACTATTCTGAGCCTACACCGGCTACCCGACCACTGGCCCATCAACCCGGCCCTGATAAGGACGTCGGGCTGATGGGTACCCAGGGTCTCACCACCGGGCCACACAGAGACCCGGCCCTGATAAGGGCAGCGGGGCTAGGGGTCCCGGGGTCCTAGGCAGCTTCTTCGTCTTCGGTCTTCGCTGGTGTAAACTGCCTCGAGCGCTCCCGCGCGCCGCCTTATATAAGGCGGGGCTAATGCGGACCGCGATGTAAGCACCCACATGCGGACCGTGATGTAAGCACCCGCCCCGCGATGACTCGCTACACGCCGGCGCTTACCACCACTACATTAGTATAGGTGGGTTAGGGTATTTAATCGGGGTGATTCACTGGCTTTTGCGTTCTTGTTCAAAGGCAGCATTTTTATTCATTTTGTGCATGTTTGTTACTGTTACCTTGTTATTTGAGATTTGTTAGCCGAGACGGCTGTGTTCTACGAGGGGAGGGGTGATGTAGCGGAATTGTTACGCGCAACATGTGTACTACCTGCGTAGCAGTATTGTATGGGTCACGTACACTCACCTCTAGTGGCGCCCTCAGTGTGTAGGGGCGCAGAACAGCCAAGGGAGCTGTTGAGTGACAGGTGTACGACCCACGACTACAATAACCGTTGACCAGGGTGAGGGGGCCAGAGCCCACTGAGGGAGGGGGCTGGGGGGGCAACGGTCAGACCCAGACCCTCTCGAGAGAAGGCGGTTGGGAGAGAGGAGTATATAAAGGGCAGCAGCTCTCCCAGCGTGAGTCAGTCCGCACTCACCTCAAGACCTGAAGACATCTAGATAGCGCCTGGGACTTCCGACCCCCGGCCCTTGTCAGGGCCAGGTCTGAATGGCCCAGTGACGGCATCCGTTACCCTGGCAAGGTCGGGTGAGCATAGCCTCCCCTAGGTCCCTTAGCGGAGGAATTCCCGATAGCAGAGTATAGTGTGAGGGCACACTAAGTGTGAGGACGTATCCTCTAGTCTATCGGGTAGGAGAGGCCGTTACCTCTCCGTGTTAGGGACGCTCTTAGTCGTTAGAGCGAATAAACGGTGTTGCCTACTTTGTCAACACTACATTCGTTCACTCGTACCAGCAACGTAACCTCATTGTAAACAAGGTTTCTAAATCCGCGAGCGTTTTCAAGAACGTAGCCCTCGCTGTGCGTTGACGTTGAACAAATGTCGACGGACTATAACTAGTTTTTTGGGTTAGATCGCGTAAATATATAAATGTGTCGTTAAATCCGCCACCACCCGACACAGCCAACTAGTAAGGGCTATCACGTAAACAGAACGTGCCAATTCGTCATTAGTACAGCACACCGGTGTGTTGGAGAGCCAAACCACAACATTTCCAATCTGAGTACGACGTTTCGTCAGTAATTTCACCTAGCTTCATCAGGTGACAGACAGATTTAACGACACCTTTATATATTTACGCGATCTAACCCAAAAAAACCTGTACTATGGATATTGGTCGAGAAAGCCTACGTGTTAAACTCCTTTCTACACGTGTGTGCGTGTTTGTGTTTATTGCCACGGGTCAGTCGACCCATGACACCTGTCTCTCCCGTGACCTGCCAGCGGGCGTTTGACACTTCACCTGGCCTCAACGTGCACATAGCCTGGCACAAGCACCGTGGTGACATCACCGCCACTTAGTGGCGAATGGCGGTGGTTGTTGTTGCCATTTTTAAATCCTTTATATTAAGTTCACTTGCTTGCTTGCTTACGCGCTTACGACCGTGCAAATCTTTCAGTCGTTTTTTAACCCACTTCCCGTGATCCAATCGAGCTGACATTTTGCACACAGACTCGTTGTGCGTGACAATTTATTTTCGTGAAAATTTTTTCCAAAATTTTACACTTTTTAGGCCAAATTTGTTTTATATTTAATTACCAATTGCTTAATGGTGGCAGCCAATCATCTGACCCATAGGTGGCAGCCATCTCAAGCCAGAGGACGAGAGGACTCTAGCCGCCACGCATATAAAGGATTTATAGTGAAAAACTTTGTTTTTACGGGTTAATTTTTTAAGTGTAAGTATGGCGTCTTCACTATTCTACCATCCTGGCATAAGAAGCAGGTTTCATAGATCGCCACTTCTCGCTCTCTCCATCTTCTTCTTTCAAGCACCTTCCCCCCGCCCCCCCCCGAGTTTAACGGCTGTGGCTCGTCAGCTTGCACACCCGTCGGCATGTGGCACCATTCCTGGGTGTTTTTTTTCCCTCGAACAGAGAAGGGGGCACCAGGTTTGCTATTCTCCAGACACCTGCTGCACTTTCCGACTTCACGGACTTTTTATTTTACTCCTCTCTTTTCATGCTTTGTCTCCGGGAGGGCTGGCTGCCCGCATCGCTTCTTCCTCCACCTCTTCTACCGTGACTGCATTTACCGATCCTTGATATTACCATCTCAGGCAGATTCTCTCTCGAATTTATCTTCGGGGAGTTTCTGTTGTTGTTGTTGGAATGGCATGTAAACCGCTCCTCCCATCGCGCCCCGATGCCCAACTTTCTCCGTCACTCAGGTTTTCATCTCGGCTCTTGGATCGCCTTCACTCCGCCGAGCTCTCGCGCGCCTCTGACCAGGAGCCACCGCATCCGACAATGTCCATACATTGCTCCCAGAGCTAGATTGGCTTCAGGTCGCCGAACGAACACATTGCAAGGTCGCGCTCGTTACACACAAAGTGCTTGCCACGAATGAACCACAATACCTTGCTGATCTCAATGAGCATAAACCATCACGTGAACTGCGGTCATCCTCGCCGCAGCGTTTAGCTGGCCATCGAACAAAGACGGTCAACCCATCACTCGCATTCAGATGCGCTTCTGCGGATGTCTAGAACGCTTCTTCCGATATTCAGAATCCGCTGGAACTATGCACTTTTAATTTATCCAGATTGAGAACTAATTTCCTTAGAACTGCTTTTTGTGCTTAGTTTATTGTCCTTCCCCCTACACCTTCCACGTACGGTGCGAAATAAGTTCAACATACATACGGACATGACCAACCTGTAACACCAACTCATCTCCTTATTTTCACAAATCCCTTACTCTAAGGCATTCCTCCTGCAGATCGTCATCTTAAAGCCAATAGCTAATAGACTAAATGCCTTATTTACTCAAATGTTACGTGGAAAGACAAGGCCTTGTTCATTAATTTGAGGGAATTCGATTTTGGTCAGATTTACCAGCATATACAGCCATAAGTTATTAAAATCTTGGTTAACAAACATACCTTCTACGTATTCAATATATGAAATGTATAAACGTTTTTGTGTTGCAATTTTAATGGTATATACATTGAGCAATTGTGTTAACTTAATATTCCCGTGTTTTAAGAAATTACGAGGCGAAGTGGCCCTTCACAGGCTTAGATATCCCCCCCCCCCCCCCACACAAACACTGGTGGCACACTGGTCGCACACTGGCAGAACACACCTGGGACATTATTGTCAACATTGCTTCTTACACCGGTTACCGGTTTCCACCATATCTCTTAGACCAACACCGCTTGCACGTCCAAAACCCTTCTTGCGGTTTTCCCACAAGTTCCCTGCGTGCGTTCTCTCTCCGCCCACCCATGCTCCACGCCGAGCAGCAGCAGAGGCAGCAACAGCAGCGGCGGTAGCAGCAGCGGCGGCAGCAGCAGCGGCATTGTCGGTCCTCGAGGTTGCTCCCAAAGGAAAGCTGATGGATGCTGCTCACTTGCCGCGCCTGGCTCGTCACCAGGGCGACAGTCGCTAAGTCGGTTTCCTGCAAATAACCAATTTTGAGACGAGCCAATAACGTAATCACACCGTGTAGTTTAGAAATTACCGTGGCTACAAATACCACAAAGGCCAAAGCAATATAGAGGGCACAGTTACAGATGGTCGTGCAATATTCACGTCGTCATTGGAGCAGGCTCGAGCCCGGGCCTCCCTAAACGGATACAAGTGGGTGATGTCACCCACTTGTATTTGCTTTTAGAATGGGGTCCGTGATGTTTCCCCTTGACATGGACTTGCGTCTCGCAGTTGGAGACAACAGACGGAGTTCTAATGGCCACGCAAAAGCTGTCACCCATTGTTCTTGAAATTATTGGATATCAATGAATATCAGTTATGGATTGAGTAGTATTACAGATATCTAATAGTTAAACACGTGGACTATCCCCCGAATAACTCTTACAGCCCGATCATATCGGAAGACTTAATATTGAGGAGGGTTAACCCTAAGACGACCGCTCCCAATGATATTTGTGAATTATTTATATATGTGCGATCAGGCTGTAACGTTTCACAAACTCATAACGGTGACGTGGATAATTATGGGTGAAGCCTACTGGACATCGGTGGAACCTACTGGACATCTGTGCAAAAGAGCTGTACAGCTCATCAGATTCCTACCAGCCTAAATAAAGGTTCTGAAAACAAAAGTGTGGATGTGTAATCCTTCGAATCAGTGTTGCCCTTTTAAACAGAAGTACGATTCAGGCATTATTCCACGATGGAGGCATTTCATTTTTTTGTGCAAACGTTAAGTGAACAGCTCCACTCATTTTGTTCCAACAGCTGGTCTTCGCACTGCTTTTACGATGTCCGGAGTTATTCCATCTCGACCAGCAAATTATCTTTTTTCCGTAATTTCGAACGGCAGCATTCACTTAAACGCAATATCTGAAATGTAATCTCTTTAAATTCATTCATAATGAGGTAGATAAACACACGTTCGAGTTTAACGTTTATTTTCAAATGTTACAAAACCATGCGAATGAAATCATAAGTGGATACCATTTTAGTCACATATGGAAATGTCTCTCAAACTATTCATGTCGATTTAAAGCTTTCGTGACTGCAGGAATTCATCCTCTTTGGGTCTTAGCACTTGAAAAATAAACATCGTTTTCAGTGCCAAAACACACACAAATTGTGGTAACAAGACTTAAATTGGCACATATACACAAGTATAACTACATATTGCCTTTACAAATCATTGTAGTTCCACACCGTTGTTTCCCAGCGACTATAGGAAGCACTTTGGATGGATTTGTTGCCAAAAGGAAATCTCCATAATGCACGTTAATTAGATTCTCTCGGAGAAAAAAACCCACCCCATGGCATTGACACACAAAAATGATAACCAATTTCAGAATTGTGCTTCTTAGCAGTCCTGATCATTACAAATATACAACCCGAGACTATGAACGCGGACAGGATGTACGGAAAAATCGCATTCATAAATAACACCGTGGCCTTCAAAGGAAATGTGCAGGCAATGGCTATTCTTCACAGCACATTCATAAGGCCAGGGGTTATTTAAGGGGTTTGGCTGTTTCTCAATAGCTACTATTCACACCCGTCTATAGCGAGTTAATCAGGAAACATTTTAAAAGTTAATTCTCATAGAGTCCCACGGTGTCAAGAGCAGGCGCCAACTCTTACCCTCTCCCATCTATTAATGAGATATGAAGGGCAATTTCCAAAAGCCCAACGCCTATTATGTATACACATGCACGATCATTTTTAAGGTGTCATTGACAGATGCGTCGAGTCCTTTGTTATTTGTAGCGTACTGCCAACGCATTATCACCAACAACGTGTGTACGGAAATAGGTAAAAATGATGTAAACTATATTCAAATATTAAATCAAGGAAAAACAAACTTCTACTTTAACAATATCCACATGGGACACTTTGTAACCATGGCTGGGGAAAGACGCGAGGTTGAGGTTGTGGGTAAGCAGCCCGTGTCACCACTACATAGGCACTGCACAATGACGACTCAACGGCGAATGGGATCAGCAGCTGAGATTTCCAGCGGGCCACGGTGGTACCAGCATTGCTCTTACACATTCCCGAGGTGTTCTATTTTATTATTTAAGTGCTCGGTAATGGCGTTTACTTCACAATAAACCTACATTTTTACAAAAAACTACGCCATTTTTTGCAAAATGTCTGTAGTCATGACCACTAACCAGCAGCGAGTTTGACCACGTATTTTCTGTAGCGCTGCTAAGCTTGGCTTAGAAGTTGGGATTACTGGCGTAAGGCACTACTACTATCCGTAATAACGTCTGTTATCGTATTTTATATTTCTATAATACTATGAACAGTTAAATGAAAATTGCGCGTATAAAACAAGGCGAGATATGGATGTGCCGTGTAACACCAATTCCCTGATCGATGTTCTGCACTGTTCAGGCTGAACGTAAGCACTGCAGCAAACAGCATCCTGCCCCATGGGCCACAGTAAACAAGAACAATGTGTGTATGTTACACTAAAATGACAACTGTAAATCCAAAGTTAAAACAGACAAGCACCCTTTAACTTGGTAAAAACTAAGTAATATTAAGGTCCCAACTGAAACCCAAGCGAACTGACATCCTGAGCTGTACGAAGTTGCTTGAGGTGCGTGTTCTGAAGCTGATCAACGCAATAGGACAACAAACCCAGAGCATTAATTTCCAACGTGAACGGCCGAGATGTGCGCTTCAGGAGTATTATGCTTGTGTCCACCGATTGCTGCCACAACAACATTGCAGGAAACACAGCGATCATTTACAATGCACAAGGCACTTTTTATTAAACAAAACTGCCACAATATCCTAAATCAGAATCGGAGGGTGTATGCACAGTTGTCATTAGAATATCCTCACGGCCAAAACGGCTCCGCTTCAATGAAATTAAACATTTCACGCAGGGCGGTGAGACGCATATTGCGATGCTGGCACGGGAATCTGTTAGTCGCTCAAGGCTCCTTGCCAGGCATGTAGGCTCCTCCACCCTCCTGCAATTGTATGTGGGTTAGTCCCATGACAAAAGCCTCCCTTGCGCTGACCATTTAGTCCCAATGCTCGGTGGTTTACAGACGTGCCGATAGCGCAAATATCCATTCGGAATGCAGATCCCCAGCAGCACAACTAGGCAACACCCCCCACAAGTCGTCGGATGCCGTTTGAAGCGAAGAAGAAACCGTCGAGTCGTGCAATGTCGTCCCATGACCGAAACGTGGCGAGTACAGCGTAAATGCAAAGGTGTTTCTCGCCCCCCCTTATGATTAAAATAAAGAGTAGCTAAGGGAAGGGGGGGGGGTCAATTCAGCGACGGGAACAATTTATTTTTACGATTCGCTTAAGACCGCTTCACATAAGATGAAGCCGTCAAGTGCTGTAATACAAAAGTATTGGCGCCTATGCAGTGTGTGCTGGCACAAGCCGAGTGTGATCAGAAATGATCAATCACAACAAAAATAAAAGATTTTAGCAATTTACCATTTCAGTATTTACATCTAAACTAGTTTTAATGGTAATGTCTCCCCAACATGAAACACAGGAATGCATTATTAAACGAAAATCCAACACCGCCTTCACCGCTTCCTTGGCCACACACAAAATGGTTACAAATCCCTTCAATGAACCCCTCGGATTCTCTGGAATATCACAAACGGATTCACAACCATTCACAACTACCTTCATAATGCAGAAAAAATAAATATCATTCGGTATATTGTAGGTTTAATTGTAAAATGTTCGTTTCAATTTGCTATGTTGGTTATTGTGCAATTACCAGTTAACTATCAACCAGCAGTCCCTTCAATGGCTTGGTAAAGCTGTGGCTGTAGAACCCACAAAGACAACGCACAAACCCCAGCGACAGGGCAATGAACACTGATGAATTTGCATGTCCGCTACATTGACTTGCAGCATTACCTAAACACACGCAATGGCACGTCTCTTTAAGAGCCAATATAATTCATGTAGATTAAATGCATCTGCAGAGCAACATCAATTAACTTAATTCCATTACAAGTCTGGGTATGGGAAATTCCAGTGTTGTTTTCATGTTGTAAATATTGCATATATTGCCTGAATACCAGTGGAGTTGTGAACAAGGAAGCAAGGTACAACAGTTCATCACCCGCAAGCCATGCTGATAAGCAAGGAAAATGTGGTTAAAATGTACTGGAACACTTGCACTTAAACTGTGCGATACACCAAACTACCACTTCGCTGTAACTCAATTGCACGGGGAGTTAAACGCACGTGCCGATTTATCTTCGTGGGTGTTGTTCATATTTCTGTAACCATCCACTACCCTGACCCCACACTATTCCCGACGTATCTATCCTCTTCTCCTCGACCCTCCCCTCTGCACCCTCCCTCACAAGCAGATGCCTTCCCACCTGTTCTCTTTTGAACAATGAACCACAAGCACACCTTTGTGTCGAATCTACCGTAAGTAAGCAATTGCAATTAATTTACTTTGTGATGTATGCATCCAGTGTTCGCGTGCAGTTTTTTAAAAGCAAGTTAGTGCACCACAGTATTTTAACCCATAACGAGAAGCTCCACAATACTTGATAGCAACTTTGACCATTTTTCATTCAATCTATCTCGGGAAGTTTTCAACAACAAAAATACATTTTGCAATCTTCCAATAAACAACTACGTGTGAATTAGCACCAGTGAATAGCTATGTTATTGACGAGGCACAGCTACAACACGTGGAATCCAAATTACTTGCTGTTCAACAATTATACAAGCGTGTGTTTAAATGTGCACCCGAAGTTATTTCACCACATGCTAATATTGCAAAGCAATGCAGTTAAATATAAATGAGCCTCAAACGTTAGGGAGGAAAATTTAGAGTATATTAGGAGGTAATCAAGATGTTTATCAAGGATTCGTAAACAAACAATTGGCGCTTCTCAAATTATTGGACGCTCTCCTCGCTCGTTGCGGAAATCAGGAATCTCAAACGTACGCAAGAGCGACCGAGCCCAGGTTTGAAAGCTAATATAATCTCTGGATTCAGATCGATGACATTTGCCAATATTAATAAATAACAACCACTTTTGAGATGAACTTTGCACGTAACTTAATAAAGTCTGCAATGCTCAACATGTTTCCAGTCATTGCATGTTAAGACGAATACGTGAAGTGGATCAAAACACCTCGTGCCCTCTTAACAATAACCGAGTATCAATTATGCAATTTTAACAAACTGCTTTAAATTAGCATCAATCACAATCAACATGATTAAGTATGGGGAAGGGGGAGGCTGGGACGGCCTTCCACAAGCGGCTTTCCTCTTAAAGATTTAAAACTGGATTTCAGGATAAATGAAACTTCCAAGTTCGAGCCTATTCAGCATTTAACATAAACTTGCTTTGTCCTATTGCCAAACGCGTAACTTGTCCACAACGCTACACTAACAGTAGCTCAATGGCACTGCCGCATTGTTCTTCATCGTCTTAAGATATCCACAGTGCACAGAATATAAACACGAGTTAGGCGTAGCCATTCAAAATGCAAAATGACAACTTCAGTACATGGGTGGTTTTTCATTTCCTCACGTTCCAATGTCTTCACAATGCTATCATCGCCTCCTACATCAGCAGTTCTCCTGCTGTGTTTGTTTCACCTGATGACGGTTGCTTGTGTTGCGATCGAAACGTTGTGATCTATTAATTTTCTATCTACGTGACTTAATAGTTTTATCATTCATTTAGAAACTATATTATTACTGTACTTCTCCAGCGTGCATTAGCTATCAGGATAATTTGTATTTAAGTGCATAAATGTAAGCTTTAAAATGTATGCAAAACTTTATTTAAACGGTAAAATGTTGTAATAACTTACGTGTGAATAATGCAGAGACTCAGCGTGCATATGCACAACAAAGTCTACCCAGTGCCTGCGTGCAGGGCATGAGAATTGTGGACAGGCGTAGACTGTAATGCACATCCGATTCTGTGTAATTTGCGGGTGAGAAGTCAGTTTGCGTACTTTAGATCTGTTGCTTAATGTTATCGGTCATACGCACCCCCATGCGCGTACAACTTGATTTTCAGTTTTCACCCATCCGAGTGTCACAGTGTGTCGCGTGCGTGCCTGTCTGTGTGAAGCATCTGCCTGTGGGGCCACCACACGTTTGTGCATGTTTCCAGCCGTCTGTGTGTGTGTGTGTGCAAGGCTCCAGGCATTAATACCACCCTCCTACGGAGAAGCGAGTCCGAACGGAGGAGCCTGCCAGGGACTCCCTCTCGGTGCCCTTCCTCCTCTCCAGGGCAGCCAACACTTTGGCCTTGTTCACCGGCGCACCTGTCGACGGGACAACATGGCGGCCGCCACACACAGCATTGAGATTCAAAATAAAACCGTTCAATCACGTCGGCTAAAATCACGTTTACATTGCACCTTACAACACAACGACGTGCCAAATGCTCTATGCTGTGCAATGTCCTTGTTGTAGACGGGTATTCATACCTCGAATATTGAGAGCTCATCATAACTAAACGACGAGGATCTTCCTATGCGCACGAGTCACATTGCATCATTGCATGGGCATAGGAACACTCGTAGCCTCCTCTCTCTAATGTACGTCCATCATCATCGTCAGCCATGATCAATCCACAGCTGGATAAAGTAATTCCCAACTAGCCACTACTATCTTTTGAGGTCCTGCTATGGTACCATTCATCGAGCTGCTTTCATTGCTCCACGGATACTTTTCCCTCCTTTGACTGCCACTCCCAAAGTTAGTCTCAACTGCTGGCCGCAATCCCTCATATAGTTACGTAGTTCTGTTCAAGTGCATTTATTGTGTTGGTGTAAGTTATTTTGACAAGACCTCACATTTTGCTCTGGATAGGCCTTCAACGTGGAGTTGACAAATACGGAGGGCTGGGCTGGTGATCTTGGATGGATGGTCCAGGAAATTACCTTTGGTTGACATATTTGGGCTTTCATGCTTTTCAGATAATTGGGAACCGGTTTAACCCGTCGTTAAACCAGGTTCCCGAGTTTTGTTCCGCACTTATTTTGACTAAATTCCAGTTCCGATAATCATGACTACCAGTTTGACAGCGCATGTGACGACCATTGCAGAGTGGGTGGGAAAGTGTTGTCCCATGCTTCGTCGAACAAAGAGCACTTGAAGGGATCCTAGAGGCAGCTCTGTGACATACACTTCTGTGGGCCGTTGTCCAACACAGAGGGTGGCAGCAGCACTGCTTCGTCTCATCACATGACTCCCGAGGACACAATCAGAATAAAAATTTGGGATAGAAAAAAAACTGCACGAAATGTTTCAAGAAGGCAATTAGTTGTGTGTTAACTCTTGTGTTAATGATCTAAAAATAATTAATTGGAGCGTGGCGTACCAACATAGCTGAGCAAGACGGGCAGGAATATAAGTCCGTGAGCTGCCCCCAGCAGCACCATGGAGAGGTACATGCGGAAATAGAAGATCTTGAATATCTGCGACTTGGAGAAGGCCAGCACCACAATCCCACCAAACTTGGTCAACGTGATGCCGCTGAACACCTTCAAAGAGCACAAGAAAAAACAAATATTACCACACCCATTGTTATACGCGCACTGAATGATAAATAAGACATTTACTACACTGCAAGATCTAAAAGGAATTGAAAGTCGATAGGTCACTCTGGCCAATACCATTGACGCCACCACACCTCAAAAGGTAAGCAAGTTATTTCTTTACCTTTCCTACACATTGCACTCCTTTCGTGCTTTTGTATTGTTTGTTGTTGTAGGGTTCTGAGCTGCCCCTATTGAACATCTGTGAAACAGAGCTTTATAGCTCATCAGATACCTCCACTATAAATACATATTCTGATTCACTGGCTTTCTTCCTTTGGCCACACAGCAAAGATCTTCTTTGATACAATCTCACAACTTGGCTTTCGGTCTCCCGCTTGATCGTCACCCTTTGTGTGTCCGTCTTTAAAACCAAATTCAGCTCCACATTCACGACTCACAGTTTCACCTGCAATAACTATGCGAGAACCACTCTTCTAAAGCTGCTCAACTTGAGGCCCTACTATCCTGGTTTCAGTGCATACAAACTGCCCATAGTTGCCATGCTATAGCCTACAAACCCGCATCATCTATATATTCCAAAGTTTATCATGTATATTTTCATTAGATTCCTAATGTACTAATCAAATATATATTATTCACAGTAGGGCACAACACTGATGAAAAGTGGGTGACAAACACCCTTCTTAAATCCCATCTTTACCTCCAACCGTTCTGTCCGATGCTTCTAAACTAGCATAGGCCTCTGCAGCAGGAGTGTCAGCAATTTTGCATTGTGGGATGGTGGTGAAACTGTTTAATGCCACTTTATGTTCGTTTCCATTAATCGTTGTTCATGAAGCAGTCGGTTTGTAATTTCCAAAGACACCGACATTTTGTATTGCGTGGCAAGTGTGGGTATGCCGTGTATACCAACGTGAGACAGAAATATAAGTACAGGTACATATGAATAGTTCTTGATGAAGAAAGGCAGTGATGCAGTGATTCTATAAACAGACAATCCCTTTTGGTGCTTCTATTGTACTCTTGTTACATGCGATGGCGTACATGGTATTGCGAACCCATCCTCGTGGGTTACAAAGTAAACCCTCTGGCGACCTGTCACTCAGCGGAGCACGGACAGGCAGCTAAACAATCCTTCCCCATTTCTACGGAGCAGAGTTAAGAGCAGGCTATGACCATATTATCGGGAATGTGCCCCATCTCATCACATCTCACAAGCTAAGCAGGGGTTCGAGCCTGGTAAGCGGATAGCTGGCAGACCACCTTGCATAACAAGTGTGTCCCGCTGCTGTAGGACATGGTGGGCAGAAGGCAGTGCAACAAAACTTGCTGTTGTACTGTACTTGTGTGCTCCCAGATCTGTTCCCCGCCTTCACTGACCAGCAGTGACCGACGTGGAGAAGTGTGGTTAAATGACCTACGCAACATGCACGGCAGTGGATAGACAAACGCGCCGTGAACGCGTGCACACACGCTTGTGTATAACGACACAGTGCGAGGACATACGTACCGAGCTACCCATGTGAGCCAGAGCCTCCTTGGCCCGCAGTGCGCGGGTGGGCTGAGTGCTGACTGAGAACGCACGCACGATGTGACTGCAGAACTCCACCGATATCCCCACACACTACAGTGAACACACACACAAATATCTCGCTCAGAGGATTCTGACCCTGTTTCATTGTGACATCGACAAAGACATTTCATAAAATGCATTCGAATTCAGAGTTTTTAAAAGCAAGCAACTTACTGTAAATTATTTGTCCATCTTGTGAACTCAATGCTATCTAAAAGCCTTTATTGTTTATATTTAAAAAAGTTTTTGACGTTTTTAAACAAGTTACTTTCCACTCTCCCATCTCTCCCCAACAATGCCTTAACCAAACAATCCCTTACCCACATTATGTACAGCCTTTTGTCAGTCCACTGCTGGATCAAGGCTTTCCTATGCAGTCAATCTTTGGGATTGTTTGACCATAATTTACCAATGAAGTATGGTCAAACAATCATTACACACAAAGTGCTTGCCACAAATGAACCACAATATCTCATCAAGGAGCATAAAACAACACGCAAACTCTGGTCATCCTCGCAGCAGCGGCTTTTGGATAACCATCGAGTAAAGATGGTCACTGCATTGCGCGCTTTCAAATGCGCTTCTACGACCGTCTGGAAACGCTCTTCCTTCCGATATTAGAAAACAACTGGAGTTATCCACTTTTCAATCTAGATTGAATACTAATTTCTTTAAGAACTGCTCATTGTGTTTAGTTTGTCGTCCTTACCCGCACCTCTAATTACGGTGCGAAAAAGTAAAAAAACAGGTATGTAAAATGCAGGGGTGGTGGAGGAACACGACCGGTTTAGATTTAACTCACGAACCGGTGTCAGCCGTGGCTGGGAATAAAATTGGGTCACTTGGTTGGCAGTGCAATGCGTGGACCATTGTGCCACCACTCCACCCATGCCCACATTACAAATATTTCTTGGCAGTTTAACATATTAAAGTCAATTACATTCGGGTGAATTTAGCACTCGCCAGTCTATTCCATGCCATTTCAAATGAAGGATTCACCATTGTGATTTTTTATGATTTTCTCTCGGCATGAGAACAAAAAATGTAATCCATATTTTGCGTGGCGTTAAACAATAAAAAAATCCTATTTTCTTTTAACCAAATGCTTGCAAATTGAGGAAGAAGTTTAAAGTTACTTATTTGTTTAGAGATGTGCACAGAAAAAGACGAAGCTTGAACACACGGACCGGAGTGGTCAACTTTAATGATGGAGTGGCAGCCAAAGAAGCAGGAACATGCCCGCTGAGGATGGCGACCTCAGAGGTGGAACGACGAGGGGGGCTCTGTGCAGGCGCTGGGCCAGGGGTCGGTAAACCTGCATCTCCGTAGCCGCATGCGGTTCTTAAGGACTCTTTCATGACATTATTTACCAAGGACCACCGCCTCGTATTCACCACGTGCATTGCGGCTCTTGAAATAAAGTTTTTTTTACCGAATTTGAAAAGAATGGCTTTTCTAGTTGTTTTGGTTGCCGACCCCTGCGCTAGGCAGACCGCTGCATTGCGAGACTGAGAAAGGGCGACGCCTTTGGGGAGGTTTCACCCAGGAGCGATTCAAATCCTGCCGGATTATGGCTACTCAATAGGGAAGTGAATATCTGTTATTATTATTGATGTAAATTATAATACACTTTAGTATTAACATTTCTTGACGTGAAATTATTTTATATTCATTTACACAGTATTTTAATTTTTTATCCATGTATACAATTGTTACTTCTGAACCAACTCAAGGTCTCCGCTGAGCTTGTTGATGATGTTATAGCTGCCCGCGGGATTCTGCTTCCTTGACGAGCTGCTAAAATGCTGCTTCAATGTTTACCGAGTGTGCAGAGGATGTACCGGCTGCTTGGAGAGGTGCTTGGAATGCTAGCTTGGTGCCTACATGCACATCCGATACCCACTTGCTGGCCTGCTGGCTGGCCTGCCACGTGGCGCGCTACCCAGGCGACCAGCCCGCATTATCCCGAAGTGCCTGCCGATCCGCTCGCTCTTCTTGCCAGAGCCAAACCAAAGCGGGAACTGGTTTCAAACATGAATCTTCTTGAATGAAAAAGCAAACAAAAATCACATTTGTTGCTCCGGAATGAATGAATAACATTCCTCTTTATAGCTGAGGTGTTAAATGGCCACAATCCCTCGGCCAATTTCACAGTTTTAACCAGCTACACTGAAGGCCACATTGCCGTGGTCCCTCAGTCACAGTTGTCTTGCACACTGAGCTACAGTACTCGGCCAATCAGTCAACACAAGATGACAAGGTGAGACGGTCACCCTCGCTGAGACTCGGAGAGCAACATTTACATGGTTAAACACACACACCCAGATAATACCAGGCTACAGACACAGCTCCACAATTCACCACAAATTTGAGTTTAAGGGGGTTAACTGTCACATTACTTGAAGGCGAGAACATAATTCTTGGCATTCATGTAAATGTGTTAAATGCAATGTTGAATACTGAATGCTTTGTTTTATTGTTCACTCGCGGCAAGTACCTGGCCCGGGGGAAAAATATATTTCAAAACTTCTCCTAAAAACATAACACATACGAGATGTAGTGACATCAGGGATGTCACTGTATGGTGCCGGCCCGGGAGGGCCGTGGCGTGCGTTGTCCCTACATCGCGGATAGCACCGTGTGTGTTGCTGTGTGAGGCTGGCTCGAGCATAGCACGGCGTGCGATGCACCATCATCGCGTACACCCCGTAGGTGGGTGTAGTACCAGCCTTAGCGGGGCTTGGCGAGCGCTGGGATAGCGCCGGCACCGAGTGTGGCGTGTGGTGCAGACTCCCGCAAGGGGGAGAGGGAAAGTGTCAGCCCAGGGACAGGCCCCGGGCCATGGCATTCTGGTTGACCCCGTAGGCATGTGATCTGGAGTGTCCAGAGAGGGCCCCAGGTGGGGAGGCTAGGGGGTGAGCACGTGTCCGGGGAGAGCTCTCGAGAGGGAGCTGGAACGCTCGCAAAGGTGGGCAGGGCCGTGCACGGAGCCGTGGGTGGGGCCGAGGGCGGGGCAGAGGGCGGAGCCGGCCCCGACCCGGGAGGATATAAGGTGGGTTTCTGAGAGGGACCAGGGTCGCTTCGTTCTACAAGCTGGAAGCTCCACATCCTACGTCTGAAGAGGCACCAACACGTGGCCGGGGACACGAGTGAGGGTCCGACCCTTCGTAGCTGTAACTCCAATGTATAGTGGAGTTAGCTGGGTGGTCACCACCCTAGGCTGTATCTGGTAAAGGAGCAGTTACCCCTTTGTATATACGTGTTACAAATAAATGTGTTGTCTCTGAAGAATAACTTCTGCCACTCAGTTGGACTCACTACACATATACAAGTACTAAGCTATTGTGAAAGCCCGGCATTCCGTTTGTCTGTCCATTTGTCCAGCAACAAAATTATAAGAGGCTTGAAGAAGTCCTGATTCCAAAAGTAATAGAAAGTGGCGGGTAAATAGATGATCTAAAAGGTTTCCTAAAATTGTCGACCTCCCCGCCCCCCCCCAAAACAATTTCAGTAATGAAGGAAATTCCGTCAATCCTCACCATGACGAGGTTGACAAGAGACACGGCGTTGAGGCTGATGCTCCACAGCCACATGACGCCCAGCATGTCGGTGAGGATCATGGCGATGGTGAGGGTCAGGGTGAGGGCCGACCACACCTCCAAGCCCAGGAGCAGGATGGAGACCAGGAAGACGGCTCCCAGCGACAGGCTCAGGTTGAACACCGTGTCGTTTACAATGGTCAGGTACTGCTCGTAGAAGACGTAAAAAATGCTGCATGGGAAGAGACGTGCACGTGCGCGGTGGGCTTGTAAACATAACGCAGCAAAAAATGAAACGTACAAATTAGACTGAGTAATGCATCTGTGAACATGAGAACAAAAAAGCCAACGTCAGAATGTTCTTGCTTAATCCAACGACACTGATTCTTGCTGGCTCTTTCAGCCCTGCAGCCATCATCAACTGCACAGAGCAATGCCCATCTGCTCACGCAGCCTGATGCGGCTTGAGAGCCACACACTCCGAGCCAACAGCAGACGCTCAGTGAAACAAATCAGGCGTGAATTCTGGTTAAATAAAAGCCATAAATGAGACACCGCCTTTCGAGAAGGATCTAACAGTTTACTGGACAAACTCTTTGGTTCTTTTGGTAAAGTCACGTAGGTAGAAAAATTAAATAAAACAAAAAAGAATATATCATGACGTTTCGATCGCAACACAAGCGGTCGTCCTCAAGTGGAAAAAATAATCCAGCAGTGGAACTGCTGAACCAGCGAGAGAGCTGTTACAAGAGGTTATTTACGTGGCAATGGGTAAGCAAGCGGAGTCTGAGCTAGAAAGGAATTCCATCCCCGGATGCAAGCACCTCAGTTGTGTTAATGGGGGAGATTAGGGAGAAAGATTAGGGGGATTAGCAAGTTAATGTCAAGTCTGTGTATTTTTCTACCTACGTGACTTTACCGAAAGAACCAAAGAGTATGGCTTTCTGCAGTCACAAAAGCTTCATAACTCATCAGATTTCTACAGGATAAATAAAGACAACTCTGATTCTGAGTAGACTGTTTTCCTAGGCATGTTTCACTCCCAATTTTTTTTTTATAAATTGTCACATTTCAATTAAAGATTCAATATGTTATACGAGAATGAAAGAATAGTGTACCACCCTTTGTCATGCGAGTTGTTTGACCATACTTCACTATGCTGGTCAGTGCAGGTTTTTAAAAGCAGGAATCAGTTCAGATGTCACTCAAAACTGATGTTAACCAGTCAAGAATCACACTCCGGCTGCTGGGTTCATGGTGCAGTCCGCCAACCACTGCTTTGTCTTTGCTCTTGTAATACACGAAAAGGTGTATTGGCTGCATGACCCAATCTAACACAATGTTTAAATTAACATGAAGTTATTCTTATCCTAATGACTTAATGGCAGTATTGTAAGCATAAGAAACGACCTAAATTGGTGACCTAATTATAGATGTGTGGAATTCAGAATCCGGTTATTCTGCTTGACAATAGCAGCATCTGGACACCCAACTTGGACATATCCAATATTAACAATTCCAGATGGGAAAAAAATCACATTTATGTTTTTCGTGACTGCAGGAATTCATATTCTTTGGGTCCTTCGGTAAAGCCACAGATATAATTTTTCACCTGATGACGATTGCTTGTGTTGCGATCGAAACTTCGTGATATTTTTTTTTATATCTACGTGGTTTGACCGAAAGACCCAAAGAATAAGAGTTCAATATATTACATAACATCCACATGTAGAAAATATGTACTTAATAAATATGTAAAAATGCACTAAGTACAATGCAATCACATAAATGCAGACACAAAACACATGCACAAAAAAACACAAACACTGTTACTCACACAAGACAGATACCCGATATAGTCGGATAGACTGTTGAAGCAAGTGCTGTCAGCGAGCACCTATTAAGACCAAAAGTGAACAAAGGGTGATACGACCAGCACCACAGCCTTTGTTTCCCCAGTGCTGAGGATTACACACTGCACAAGGTACTCATTTAAGGCTGAGCTAACCTAGGGGAGATCCAGGATCAGTTTGTAGTGCAGTGCGCTAACCAATTTGCCACCCTTCCACCTTCCATGCGCACAAATGCGCACTGCAGCCCCAACATAGTCAGCTTAGGTCACATCAGCTCCTGTTCTTCCCTTCTCCCCCCCACCTTCCACTCCCCAACCCCAATGTATTTAATTCACTACAGGGCGTGGAATCGTAATCGGCAAAGCCCCACGGGTGTTATTCACCTTCCTTCTGGTTATGAGTTCATACTGTACTTATAACCAGTGGTGTCACGTGGTTGGAATTGAGAGCTCACAAGAAGACGGGTGAGTGGGCTACATTAGCACATCATACCTACATGAGGTGACCATCCCATTTCCATATTACTGTGGGTTAGGTGATGCAGGCAGCGTATGCAAAACTCAAGAAGATTCGTGACGGTACCTGTACGCGAAGACCCTGTATTTTGGGAGCGTGGGGCCAAGGGCGGCTGTGATGTTGGTGGCGATGGTGCGAGCGTTCCTCAAGGCAGCAATGAAGTCCCCTGACTTGGTGAGGATGGTGTGGTAGCTCATGAAGTAGGTGGCGCCAACGTGGGAGCCATTCACCGACACCGCACTGCCATACGCTGCGTGTCCCCTGGTCAGCCACAAACGCACAACGTCGTGAGCTCGCCGCACAAAGAAGAGGACACAGAGGCACGGCCAAGGGCACACTTTAGTTGAGCTCTTTAAAAAGAAAACTGTTTCTGAGCATTGGCCTAAAGGCCACAATCTTCCACCAACCAGCAACAAACTATCAAAGTTGTTACAGATAGGAGTTGACATCTCTTGGATGGAGCAATGTTATTCATAAGAGATTGGGATGATGGGAAGGAATTCAAAAGTGAAGTAGTGCGAGGGAAGAAACGAAAAGGCAAGTGTTGTGACCTGCAGTGTGGCGATTGTTAAACGCAGTATGGCTGAGACGAACCAGTCAGTTGGGTAAACCAAGTCTCCAGCATGGGTGGAAGAATCAACGAGTAACGTTCACGGGAACAGAAACCATGGGAGGAGTGATCGAAGAGTTATCAGATGACTATCCGTCGGTAAGCGCATGATTGTAATGGTATTGCAACCCCCAGACTTACGGCGATTTTACTCTAATGAGTATTAATAATTAAAATAAGCAATGAGGGTAAATGGAGGGGTGATGATGTGGATAGAAGTGGAGGACTGTGGGAAAAATAGGTAGTGTTTTGAGCGAAAAAACTAGTCAATGGCAGAGGAGAGATCTTCCACCAGGCCTTGAAGCAGTGGAGGAAATCAGCAGTGAAGACAACTGTGGAGAGAGAATGACAAACACCAGGGGCCGCAGGGGAGAAGGTTGCGACCAACCACAGGCTGGAGGTTGATCGTGAGCTGTACCAAGAGGCCTGAGTAAGTCAGAGCAAAAGGAACGAACAGGGGAGTCAAGTGAGAGGAGAGACGTGGGGACAGGGATAGGTGATGACACTTGCCCCCAAAAGAGGAATGTGGACTTTCCACCACTGGCTTAGGACTGTAAACAGGAAATGAGCGCAGCCACAATGCAGGTTTGAGCAGGACACATCTCTGCCTGCAAGATTTTAAGAACAGAGCCTGCCGAGTGTCATGATAACGAGAAGACTAAATGCGCCCCTGGGGAGACTTCGACGAGAGTCGTGCGAGTGGAATTGTGCGTGGAATGTGAGATACAGACCCTTTTGCACAATGCATGCTTGGGTTGTCGGAGAGGAACATGGGCAGGAAGTGAGTAAAGTTATCGCCAAGCGGTCGCTGCTTTCCCTCTCGCGTGAGTGGACGGCAGGGAACGCAATCCGGGCCGGGCACTGCACACAACGGCACACAAAAACAAAGATTCGTCATATAGCCTTCACAAACTGTTGGGGCAAGTGTTGTTAGCGAGAAACTATGAAAGCTGGCACAGCACACGAGGGTTGGGTGGCCAACACCACGCCTGGCCGCCTTTGTCTCCTGAGTGACGATGTTTACACATCGCAGCAGGTACTCATTTGAGGATGAGTCGACCTGGAGGAGGCCCACTGGTGTTTTGAGCGCGAGCGGGAATCGAACTCTGGTCGCTGGGTTGGTAGTGCGGCACACTAACCGTTGCACTACCGCTCCCCGCAACAGCGCACATACATAACAAGAGGGAGGCTGCTCATCACTTATATGCAAGAATAATAATTGTGCATTTTAACATTTTATCATTTGCAGTTTACCAAAACAGTCGCGTAATTTTTTGCTAATTTTCTGAGGCCGAAGCGTAATTGTCTGCGTGGATGCTCATGTTTCAACATGTAAACGTACGGCTCGCATTGCAGAAGTCCCCAGTGGAGTTAAACACTCTGCAGCAGCTGGACTGTGGCTTCACCCAATCAAAGTAATCATCGATCCAAGAGGACGGAGCATAGCCAATCCTGGTGCTGCAACACAAAGGAATGCGCTTAAAAGCAAGTTAATTATTGACTCCATAACCTTAGACATGCGAACACCACACAACCTTCATTCTTATACAGGCATACCTCTTATAGCGCTGCCTCATCTAGCTGCCTCATAACGCTGTTCCGTTATCACGCTTTGTCCTGGAGGCATAATTTCTGTGCGGATCAGCTCATATATGAAGGTAGACGT
The DNA here is from genome assembly GCA_014621495.2 of Entosphenus tridentatus. Lineage (NCBI taxonomy): Eukaryota > Metazoa > Chordata > Hyperoartia > Petromyzontiformes > Petromyzontidae > Entosphenus > Entosphenus tridentatus. The sequence continues at coordinate 641,017 of CM025631.2, forward strand.
GGTGTTGCCTTTAGGGGCGTCTTTGCCCATATCTGGTCTTGTGGAACCTGAATCAAGGTGTCTTTTGTATTTATTCTGCTCATAGTCGATCCGACAGTCACGTTAGAGTATCGATTGATTAGGGGTTAATCACTGCATCGATTCAGTGGTGATACTGTACAGCATCCTGAGCACTCTAGGAGGTATACCTGTATACCAACAACCCAGTGACAGAATACACACTCCCGTTTACTGTGCATTAAGACAAATAGAAGACGTAGTAATTTCTATTTACCTTTTCCAACTTGAAAACTTCAGAATTGTTTTAGTATAGAAACTAAACTAAAAACTGATTTTTTTTCTTTTACTAGGTAAGGCTCACTGAGCTATGTAGCTTTTTTTCAGAAGTGACCTGGCCACAAATGGCAGCTCAACGAAGTGGCTTATGTGGAAATATATAGCAGCAAAATACTCTAAACGCATGATGTTGATTCTAAATGTGGAGGTAAAAACCAGAGGGCTCGGAGAAAAATCCACATGACCACAGGGAGAGAGACATGCAAATTCCAAATATACAGGTGTCAGGGGGTCGGGATCGAACCCACAACCTCCTCCATACCAGGACGAGGAAGTTAACAACTCTCCACCATGGTGCCCATAGAATTACAAGAACATTGACAGAACATTCATACAACACTAGACCCTCTACAAGCCTAGCACGACCCGGATGATACCGATGACGTCCCCGAGCCCCGATAATCACCTCCCGTCCAGAGGCACATGCCGGAACAGAAGCGAGACTTTCGTTTCCGACCGTTTTTGCGAGGTCAGAGGAGTCAAGTAAAAGAAACCGATAATCAGTGGAGCGAGTATCTAAACATATAATAGGACAATTCCAGCTCCAGCTTATAGAGTAAGTTGTGCGGCACAGAGCATGCTCGCGTACTAGTTGGGCAGCTGCGCAGCGAGGTAGAGCTGCTCCACCAGCGAGTTGTTGTTGCAGCCGACCCCTCCGCAGATGACGTTCTGTCCCTCCAGCGTCAAGTAGTCGTGACCATCCTCCACCACAAAGTACACCGGCGGGCCCGAGTGCAGAAAACGGTTTAACGCGGTGAAGTACGTCAACACGTAAGAATCCTGCAACACACACAGACACACAGGCTCACCCTTTGACCTTTGCTTGCAAGGCTTATTTTATTTATTAACATACTCCTGTACGTATGTATTCTGAACTTCTTTCGCACCGTACGTAGCCAACCCATGCTAATCAGAGGTGCGGGCAAAAGACCCGAGTGTAATCGTCGGCCATGGTTAACATCTGAACCAGTCCTGGGCACCCCCTCCTTCATCAGCCTGAACTGACTGGCATGGTGAAGTATGATCAAACAACCTCCGTGACTGGCACGGTATGGCAGAAGTCTTCATTCAGCAGTGTATAGCCCAGGGGTCGGCAACCAAAATGGAGCCATATTATTTATTCAGGAAAACTAACATTTAAAGAGCTGCAATGCACGTAAATACGAGACGGTCCTCAATAAATAACACCACGAAGCAGTTCTTAAAGAGACGCATGTGGCTCCAGAGCTACAGGTTGCAGACCCCTGATATAGACCAAGGGCTGTAAATCAAAAGTGTAAAATTAGCATTTCTCATGAACATTAGTGTTTCAGAATGCATGGGTTTGGGATAGAGTGTGACAATATCAGCAAGAGCAGAGTGTTCTTCACTGCAAGACCCGCAGGCGACTGGCGGCCGTTGGTGACCTTTAGTGTTGCCCCTGACGTGCGGCCCCCGACAATACACAAAGAGTGAAAACACCTCCCATCATCATCGTGCTGTCAAACCCAATGGTTTCAAATGTGTGGCGAAAGCGGCCCCCCTCTGCAAATGAGTGAATAACACTGACCTCGAGTGTACCGAATTTATATGCTTAAGTTTGAAATTGTGTTTGCAAGTTATAATGTGCGTCCGATGTATGCGTGAACCGTGAATGTCTGCGATTGAGCGTGTGAATGCGACCTCTGTGCGTGTGTGTGCGCATGAAGGAGCTGGTGCAAATGCAAAGCCGCACATCAGGCATGGAGAGCCTCTGGTCCAGACCGATTTCAATCTTGTTGACGACAGCCACACTGAAGGCAAGCGCCGCCACAAACACCGACATCTGACGAACACAGAAGGTGTTACTCCGAAGAACATCATTATGTATGTTGAACTTCTTTCGCACCATACATAACCAACGGTGATAATTGGAGGTGCGATTATTATCGTCATTATCATCGCCGCCCACGGTCAGTCTCCTGCTGGGTGGAAGGTTTTCCCCACGCTGTTATTGCGGCTCACGGTCCAATCTACCAATCTACCTCATTGCTGCAAGTGAACTAATCTCATTGCTCCATCTCCACAGTGGCAATCCCCTTGGCTATGTTCTCTCCTCAAGCTGCCATTCCATTACCAGCCTAATACATTGGGCATCATGTGCTCGGATCCATCGGTGTTGATAAAAACTGGCTAAGTCAGGTGGTGGACATTTTCCTTCCTGAGGACTGAATGAACTTTCAAATGCTACAGCTTTCGTAGGTAATCGCACATGAACGCATGCACCTCAGTCACTTCTGTCAATGCAAGAGGCCCTTTTCCAGTGACAGAAGAGCGTAATATTAAAAACACGATGTTACTCGGTCAAAAAATATTCCCCTTTAGTACCCGATTAGTGCAGCTAAGATGCTTGCAGTGGGCTGTTTCCAAGTGGCTACGGGTCCGGGAACTGATGCACAATGGCTTACTCTTGTAAACTGTTTACTTTACAGATTAAAGCTGTTTGCAACTAACATTTCACAACAAATTGGAGGCTGGGAAATCTTGCATTCATTAACTTTTTTTTACAAATACACATACATAACTTTACTCAAACAAATATTTACTTAACCATATTTAACACGTGGACATAACCAGTTATATATTTCGATTTAAAGCTTTCGTGACTGCAGGGATTCATCTTCTTGGTTCTTTTGGTAAAGTCCCGTAGAAGGGAAATAATAAAATAATTAAAACTAAACATCATAAAATAATTCTCACGACGTTTCGGTCACACCGCAAGCAGCCGTCCTCAGGTGAAAAACAGGTCTGTCGGAAAGACAGCGTCTGAATGTTTTTCCGACAGACCTGTTCTTCACCTGAGGACGGCTGCTTGCGTTGTGGCCGAAATGTCGTGAGAATTATTTTATTATGTTTTATTTTTATTATTTTATTATTTCCCTTCTACGTGACTTTACCGAAAGAACCAAGAAGA
>CM025631.2:644294-659479 GCA_014621495.2 Entosphenus tridentatus
TTTTATTATTTCCCTTCTACGTGACTTTACCGAAAGAACCAAGAAGACAGTTATATATTAGCAATTGTTTACCCAAAAAAGCCTCAATGAGTCCCAAGACTCTTTTTCAGTCCTGCATTGAATTGTGCAGCCAATATCATTTACATGGGTGTTGGCATAGGGGAGGAAACCGGGAAAACTTGGAGAAGACTCCTGTTTGTACCTCCTGGCCACCTCGTAGCTTCACATTTACAACAGCTGGCAAGCCCTGCTGGGCACCCATCCAAGTACTAACAAGGCTCCACCACGCTTAGCTTCCCACTTGTGATGAAATTGGGCGCATTTATGGTGATTGGTTGTAGGCTTGCATAACATATGACCTGTGTCTAACTGAACATAACTTTGCATATTACATGTCTCCATACTCAAATGAGCGCTGGATGATGGTCATCTACCCCTGGATGGCCCAGTGGAGGCGTGCGTGGTGAGCGCTGCCTCCAAATCGTTGGATGATAGCAGTGGTGCTACTGCGCGACTCCATGCAGTGTAGGGATCTGTCACGTATATACGTATGTTGAACATTTTTCGCAGCGTGCGTAGCCAACCGTGCTTATCGGAGGTGCAGACCAATGGTGCGGACTAACATCGGGTAGAATGGACACCGTATTACACCATCTAGATGTACATTCTAGCATGGCATTCTGCGGTCTGCAAAACCGGTGCGGTGAAAGATGCGCTGGGTTCTATTCCCATTACACCTGCGGACGTGTGGAGGAGAGGTCACTCACCACAACAGGCCGCACACACTCGCTCAGCAGCACAGGAGCAAAAAGATTCTTGAAAAAGCGGAATAGCAGGCCGTGCTGACTCTCGTCCGGCGGAGGAACGCTGGTCTTCATGCAGCACACGATGTCGAAATGACCCTCCTACAAAGTGGCAGCGCATTCGCTTAAAAATAAAATAAACATACATTTTCAATGCACAGTTTTCAAGTTTCAGAGGTGCGGGAAGCCAAAGACAAGCAGAAAGGAAAGCCACCAGAATAGGTGGCAACAATTTCCTAAGCTATGTGGACCTATATCGGGATGTTTGGCCAACTATATTAATGAGTGGCGCCATGATGGCGAGATATTAACTACCTCGCCTGGTATACAGGAGGTCATGGGTTCGATCCCGACCATGACGCCTGTATAGTTGGAGTTTGCGTGTGCTCCGCGTGGTTGCGTGGATTTTTCTCTTGGGCCTCGTTTTTCCCTCCACATTTAGAAACATGCTGCAATAAATGTCCACGTGATGATGAGCCACTTTGTTAAGCTATCATGTGGCCAGGTCACTTCTGAAAAAGAGCTATATAACCTCAGTGGGCCTTACCTCGTAAAATTAAAATAGTTCTATAGTTTAGCTGGAGTGTTGATACATTCACACCTCAGATTAGCAGGGTTGGCTACGTACGATGTGACCGTGAGCGTTGGACCGTGAGCGACAAGTTCAACAAACATACATGTGGCAACACTATCCCCATACAGAAAGCCCTAAGTGTGATGTACAATGGTGAGCAGCGTCACACCTCCTGCCTCCGCGCATCGAGGCCCATGAGGCTGACGAAGCAGGTGACCTGTAGCAGGAAGTCGATGAGCACAGCCATGCCGGCAAACAGCGAGAAGGTGCGCACAGCCGGCATGTCAGACAAGGCACCTGTGGGACCAGACAATCGGACGCACAACAGCAACGGTGGCATTTCTGTACATGTGTTGTTAAACAAGATTTTAATAGCTAATGGCTGTGTAGTGGGTCCAACTGAGTCGCAGACGTTATCTTGGAGCAACACTATTTATTCACCTACGCTCGGGTCTCAAATGCCCATCCAGCCACGCTACGGCAGAACTAGACACTGTTCGCTATCCCGGTCCGGACCACCAATGGGGTCCCGGACCACGTGGCTAGAGGCTTCTTCTCCCTGACGGTGGATCTTCTTCACACCAGCACACGAAGAACCCCGAGCTTCTCATGGAGCTCTCATTATACGCCCCCGGGCTGGGGCTGGCTCCGCCCTTAGCCCCGCCCACCTTCCAGGCTTCTCGAGCTCCCTCTCGAATGTTCCCGAGCTCCCTCTCGAATGTTCCCGAGAGCTCTTCGGAACCACGTGACCGCCCCTCGGCCTCCGTCCACCGGTGGCCCCTCTCCAGTATCGTCCGGTCACGTGACAACAGGTCAGCCAGAGTATCATGCCCCAGAGTAACCCTGGCTGGCTGATGCTCACTCTCGCTCCCTCACCGGGAGCCGGCACCGCACACTGCTCGCGGTGCCTCCGCGCCAACCAGCGCTCACCCAACCACCGCTAGTGTTGGTACTGCAGCACGCAACTCGGGCTGCCCGCAATGACATTACCGGCCGTGACTTCGCAAGTCCCGGCACCACATAGTGACAAGTACAGTCACTACAGCTGTATATGCTGGTAACTCTGACGTAAATATGATTGTCTTAAATTTATGACCAAGGCCTTGTCTTTCCACGTAACACTTGAGTAAAAAATTATTTGGTGCGTCAGCCATTGACTTGAAGATGACTATATGCAGCAAATGTCTTTCAGCAAGGGATTCGTGCAAAGTAGCAGCATGTGCTGAACTGTGTAAAAAGTTGGACAGGAAGAAAGGAGATGAGTAGGTCTCCAGGCTTATTTCGGACTGTACGTAGCCAACCGTGCTAATTGGAGGTGCGGTACGCATGCTAATCGGAGGTACGCATAAACACAACCCAATTTTCGTAAAACGTCTCCGAATATCAGTGAATGAATATGGTGAGTGTCACAGCCTCCCCTTACAATATATATGTATTTCGTGGAGAACAAGTTCGCCAAACTATTTAAGACATTTGTTCGAGCGAGAAGGCCAATTTAACTGGATGAAGTAGAGATCAAGTGGTTGAGTGACTTGGACATTGAGAGCAAACACAAGATGATGACAACGATCTCCTTGCTTTGTCAAAACGTCCTCCTTGTTAAAAAAGAAAGATGGTGTGCTGTAATTTGTTATTATGAGTACCGAGTTACGTTAACTATTAACTTTTGTATTAAATTTGTACGTATGTTTTTATTACCTATTTTCAAACTTTAGTCATGGTGTTCTCACTGTGCACATTCAAATATGTGATTTCACCTGGTTACACAAAAAAAACGCCTCATTAGTTATGGCGCTCTTTAGTTCACTTTGCACGGGGTCCTGTGCTAACCACTTGTGAGGTGCTGGTTACCCAGAAAGAAGGCCAAGGTCTCCGAAGTGGAGGTCAGCAGCATGCTTGGAGCAACATCTCCCAGGATCCGGCCAATCTGCTCATGCACCTTCTCTTCCGCACGGCGTTCGTCTCTCTGTTAGCAAAGCACAGATCACGTGAAATTGCCTGGCAATACGACATGACTTCCCACATGTCTCCACGCCACTCATGTCACTGAACAAGACATGCCCATTCGTACAAATTAGCATAAACAATGTGGAGATTCAATATTCGCTCGCTCTCGAAGAGAGGAAATGGCTCCAAGGTGCGAGGAATCGGACAAATGGGAAAGCAGCCAGGTGGTGAGCCGGCACTAAATTCCTCCCCCGCCCCCCTATCTCAACAGTGCCGGATGATGGGCGTGGTCACTCCAGCGAATTTGCAAATGCAAACACTGCAGCCACGTGAAGCACTGCTGTGACACGAAGCACAGGACGAAAACCCTTAGCCTAATCTGGGCTATGGCCACAGTTCGTCTGAATGCTGCAGAGGCGATATTATTATTCTTATGATCATCATCATCGTATAAAGAAACATCATACGTATCAAAATTTGTATTTCATAGCTGCTATAAATCACAAAGCCTGTGTCCAAAATATTAGATCCCGCTGTGAATAAAAAGGAAGAGGTGAGTGTACCCTACCTGGGTTTTGTTCAACATAGCCCCCCCGTTCACAGACATATAAGCAGGTCTTGCTGTTCTATATTATAACTTGCCTCTTGTTCTAGAATGCACATCTTAAGTAGTTGATCTACTTTCTAACCTGGCTGGGTTCTTGCACATTCCTCACGTGTTTGTTTTCAAGATACAGCCTGGTTCGGTTGAAGACAATTATCTTTGTTACCGTGCCTGCCGCAGCAAGTCAGCACTCTGCGACGGGAGTCACCTGGTAAGCCTGCACGAGGATAAAGATGTTGTCCACGCCGACGGCCAGCACGAGGAAGGGGATGACCTCAATGACGATGAGCGTAAGTGGGATGCCCGCGTAACTGAAGATGCCCAGAGAGGAAGACACGGAGCAGAGGACAATGGCGATCCCTGCCATGGCCAGCGAGATCTTTGAGTCAACCTGAAAACGCGTCGTGCATGGATGACAATAGAATACAAATTTAGTAACATTAAAAACACATACCTTAAAAGTCATTGATAAAAAAAACCTCTCGAGCCAAAGGTGTAAGCACCGGTTTGTAATCCAGCACATTAGAGGCATGCGTTTGGATGATGTAGATTTGTGAGACTCCCAATTCGTTGTGCTGCGAGATGGCCAAAATATGGTCATATAGCAAGTAGCTTATTTCAACTCGTCAAAGCAAACATTTGAGCAGTGTCACCTCCTATGCTAGGGTGGGTTTTCTCCGGGTTGTCCAATCTCCTCCCACGAGCAAGAGACTAATTTAAATGGCTAAATGTGCACAATTAGAACCTTCTTAAAAAAATTGTGAGACTCATTGACGATTACAAATGCGTGCTTTAGTAGTGCCATTTACTGCGTCACAAACTGGCCGGCCTACTTTTAAGTGGCCATTGGGACGCTGCGAAAAAAAACTCCTGTCCATAAACTCAAATACACTCGTGTGCACCATACAGAGATTGAAGAACTGGCAGACCCATGGGTGAAGAGGGACACTTTTTCCAAATATTTATATTAAGAATGATTCTGCCTATTTTTTAAAAAAGTTTTATCTGGATGTAGGTGCGGGGCGTAGAGGGGGGTCACCCCCCACCCCTCAATCCGCTGTCTCTCACAAGCCACACAAGAAGGCAGCTGGAGATAAGCCATAACATTTAATAAAAACCCCGGTGCAAGGCCAAAGGCCACCATAAAACATGGACAAACAGCAGGGACGGGGAATATGACAACTGGTGGTTTTTAACAACGGTAAAAGTTTGAAACTTAGTGACAAGAATAAATCAACATTATAGACTGCAGTCTACATTCGTGGCTTTTATCATTACTTATTTTATTTTACTCTTATTCACCTCTTATATTGTTTCTTATTGTATCTTTCTATCTACGTGACCTTACCGAAAGAACCAAACAATATGAATTCCGGCAGTCACGAAAGCTTAAGTCAAAACTTCGTTACATCTCCAACCTCAGGATATCAAAATATAACTCGAGAATAAGAAGCACGGATCCCTGGCGACACAGACGGAGAACAACGTTAATAAAACCCTCGGAATACCTGTGGTAACATCTATGGTACATCACAAAGCTTGGTTAAACATAAACCAAATAATAATTATGAAGTATTAGACCTAGGGTAATTCAAAATAGATACAAGGCGAAATAGGTCAATCACACACGACCAAGATAATGTATTCCATGGGACCAGAGCCTCCAAACCCCAATTTGGCACAACACATGGTAGCAATAAAATACGTATGAAGGGAGGATTCCTTCCCTTGAGATGGCAAACACCACGAAGGCAGAGGAGAGAGGGGAAATGCAAACCAAAAAACATAAACATGGTGATGGAAAGCAGCCAGTCAAAGGTCAAAAGGGGGGGGCAACCAGGCGGCTGTGGCCACGGGAGGAGAACGAGACAGAGGGATTCTGTTTTTTTTGACGAGAGACGCGCAGATGGGGGAGAATTTTCGAATATAACGATGAACACACACAGCGCACTTCAGTGTTGTAATGGCAAGCTCCAGGGATGGTCCTTGAAATCAACCATGGATGTCGAGTCTTTCAGAGAAGAGAGGCGATGTGTTGCTAAGTTTTGAGTTCGGCGCTGACCGACAGAGTATCGCTGAAAGTTTTATTCTACATTTATCCTGATATTTTGAGTCGCAAAGTCAAGGATTGCGATTAATGGTATTGTACTAAGCTATAAGAGTTGTAAGAAGCTAAGAGGTGTGCGAATACAATTTACGAGTTTTGAGAGCAGAGGGAAAGAGTGACGAGCAACGACCAGCGCAGCCCTGAAGCAAGGGCGGGTGGGAGAGGCACCACCGGGTGCCCGCGCGAAGCTGGCAGCTGCACGCCAGGGTAAATAGTACGGAGCAGTGGAAAGAGCCTGAAATAGTGCAGCCAAGAGGAAGAGTGTCGGTGCAGACAAGAGTGCCGTGTGTTCAATACACACACACACGCGCCATCCCAGCGGCCCTGCTGGGAACCTGAGGTATTTTCAGTACAAGGAACGCTGTACCGCATAAGCCGCTAATTCAGCAAGTGGCAAAGAAGACACACACACACACATAACGCGCATATCGGGACTAATAAGATTGTTCCAAAAAGTTATCTTTGTGTTTCGAAAAGGGTTGCCATTCCAAGGTGGTGTGTTAACTATTAGTGGACCGTGAAAAGCATTGCTGACTGTTGAGTTACATGAATACGGTCGTTTAGAAGTATTTTAGTCATTCGTCTTCGTTAATTGCATAATCTTACCCATTAATTAATTGAGGTCTACTTTTACCTTGGGTACATGTTTATTTATCACTGTTCGTATGAATATTGTCACATTAAATGTTTTAGGACTTTTCCTATCGCCGTGTATGCTCGCTTTACTCTGAGGGATTAGGCGATTTGTTTGTGCTCAGTTTAACAAACGTAACCATTGAGGGTACTGTTGACGAATCCGAGCATAAGTGTTCACATGTTAGAGTGTTTTTAGATATGAAAGGTGCTTAACACAGAAGAGTCTGAGTGGTGCCTTCCTAAGTTCATGCATAATAATCTATTCATAATCAACGTTTTTGGGTTTAGATCGCGTTATTTATAAATGTGTCGTAACCCTCCACCACCCGACACGGCCAATCAGTAAAAAAGTGTCACATTGACAAAAGACAAATAGTCCACTGCTTTAGCCCACCGGTGTGTTGAAGCGTGAAACCACAACATTTACAATTTGAGTACGACGTTTCGCTGGTAATGCGATTTAAAAGTTTTATTAACTTCTCAGCAGGTACAAAGAAACCAAAACGAGTACTGAAAAACACTCTTTTCCGGGCGCCTCGATCGGCACCTTCGAGTCTCCGTCACATCCGCGGGCTCCACTCACATATAATTCAGCAGAAAAAGCTCGCCGCCATATCGCACACCGTCCCATGCCCCTTATATACATTCATTACCACCATACACCCGTGTGCTGTTCTATCGCATCGCCTTCCCCGGATCGAACACGTATATTCCTCGCCCATATGATTTAGCAGGCCAGTTAACATGTGCATGGCCCTCCTTCTCTATACCCGCCAGTCCCCTCGCTACTCTACGCCGGGTAGGGGCCATTTCCACTTCACACTTGCGGCTTTGTATCCCAGCCTAACCCGATCTACTTCGATCACTCTTTCTAGCAACCTCCTCGCCCAGTAGCACACCCCCAAAGGTGATATAGGGGACCCATCCAACTCTTTTCTGCGGGCTCCCCATAAGGCTTCCTTTGTCGCGCCTATTATGGCCCACGTTCGATCTCTGTTATCTCCCCGCACCTTCCTTAAGACTCCCCACATAATGTTCCGGCTTGTCACCTGCGACGGGTAAAACCAAGACAACAGCAGACTGCTCAGTCTCCACACCTCCTGTGCGAAGGGACACTTCACCATGACGTGCACCGCGTCCTCGTCTGTGCTGCAGCCCCTCGGGCATTTGGGCGAATGTGCCATTCGGCGGGAAAACATGAAGCCCCTCGTCGCTAATCTATCCCATACCGCCAACCAGGACAGATCTCTCTGTTCTTTTGTGAGTGCCGTTGATGAGATGTTCTTCCACACTTGGCAGTACATAGTCCTCTTTGCGCCCATCATCCCCTCGCAAGCCTCCCCTTCATTTATTTCGGCCAGTACCTCCTTGGAGTTCCACGGTCCCCCTCTCTGACTCAAATTGTACTTTTTTATGTAGTCTCCTACCGCCGCATTCAGCCATCCTTGTGGCCAGGCCAAGGGCGTGCCCGCCGGTAATTGGGTCATCCCAAGCCCCCTCAGGAGCCACGTCAGGCGATACCTTAAATAACAAGCGGCCTTCCCCCGGGGCTCTTCGGAAAAGAATAGCCTCAAGGTGTTGCACACAAAAATTGAGGACAGCACACGTGCAATATTTGGGGCGCCCTTCCCCCCGTTCTCGACGCGTTTACACATTACCACCCTCTTCACTCTATCCATCCCGCCTCCCCAAATGAATCTAAACAACAGCGATTCCAGGATTCTTGCCTCCCTCCTACCTGGCGGGTATACATATGCGAGGTAGCTGAGTGTTGGTAAAACCACCACCCTCACTACCATAATCCTCCCTTCCATCGTGAGCCGTCTCCCGGCCCACTTGCCTAACTGTCCCATTACCTGCTTTATCCTCACGTCCCAGTTTCGTTCCGCCGACCTCTCTCGGCAAAAGGACACTCCCAAGACCTTGACTTCCTCCGTTTTTATCCCCAACTCAGGCGGCCGGCCCTCAAATAGTCTCGGGTCCCCGAAGGCCATCAATTCGCTCTTTCTCGCGTTCACTTTCAATCCGGAGGCCAGGCCGAAGCGGTCTGTCTCCTTCATGGCCCCCCACACTGATGCCACGTCCCTACAGAGCACGACTACGTCATCAATATATAGCGCCACCTTCCCCTGTTCCTTATTCCCGGGGATGGTCACTCCCTTAATCTCCTCATTGTTTCTCATTGCCTGTGCAAGGGGTTCCATACACATTACAAATAGAACCGCGGACATCGGGCACCCCTGTCTCACCCCTGACTCTACTGGAATTGTCCCCGAGAGCTCCCCATTTATCAGTAGTCTGGTCTTGAGCCCTTGGTAAAGACGCCTCACCCAATCGACCAAGGGTCCCCTCACCCCTATTTTTTCCAACACTGCGAACATGTACTTGTGCGAGAGGCGGTCGAAAGCCTTGTCAAGATCCAGGCTAAGAAGCCCTAGGGGGCATCCCCTCTCTCCTTCTACCTCTATTGCCTCCCTTAATAAAATCAGGGAGTCCGAAATCCTCCTTCCTGGCACCGCACACGTCTGGTCGGGTTCGACTACTCCCTCCACCACCTTCCCCAGGCGCGTCGCTGCTATTTTTGCCATGATCTTGTAATCTGAGTTCAGGAGCGTAACTGGACGCCAGTTTCCCAACTCTCTCCGGTCCCCCTTCTTCTTATACATCAGCGTGATGAGCCCCTCGCACATTTCTTCTGGCACCAGTCCGCCCTCCAGCATTTCCCTATACATCTGCAGCATGTCCCCTTTCATTAAATCCCAGAATGTAATATAGAATTCTGCTGGAATTCCATCCAGTCCTGGTGTCCTATTCCTATTCTGCCTCCTCACTGCCTCCTCCACTTCCTCCATCTGGATCCTCCCTCCCAGTGCCTCTGGGTCCTTAACCTCATGTCTTAGCTCCCCTAGTAGTGCCTCCCTTATTCCCTTATCCGTTCCCTTCCTCCCATACAACTCCCCATAGTACTCCTCCGCTATCTCTATCATACCCTCTGTCGTTGCCTGCCTGCCTCTGACCGGACTCACCAATTCCCTAAGTGTGTTGTCACCTGCCTTGCATTTCTTAAAGAAGAAACTCGTACATTTCTCTCCCTGTTCCGTTGCCCTGACCCTTGCCCTGTATGCCATTTGTTTGACTCTTTTCTCCAATACCGAGGATAACCTTCCCTTTAATCTCCGTATATCCTCACCCACCGGGAATCCCAGCTCAAGTAACCTGAGCTTCTTCTCGATTCTAGCGTTCCACAGCTGCAGTTCCCTGTTTACACTCCTCCTTCTACTATGTGTCTGGAAGAGGGCCTTTATCCGGCCCTTCACCATGCTCCACCACTCCACCCTCGTGGCGAAACATTCCTGCAGGGTCGTCCAGTCTTCGTACTTCCTTACAAAGTCTTCCACGACCCTTCTGTCTTCCAACAGGCTTACATTCATTTTCCAGATTCCCTTCCCCATCTTCAGGCCGCCTGGAATACCGAGCCTTGTATTCACCAAATTGTGATCTGACAAGGGGAAGGGTTCCAGGTCCGCTCCATCCACCTTCACACTGGCAGACATAAAGATGAAATCTATTCGCGATTGCGTTCTACCGCCTTTATCCGACCACGTGTATCCCGGTCTCACCGGGTGTACCTTTCTGAAGGTGTCAGTCATTTTAAAATCCTCTATCAACTCCTTCAACTTCCTAGAGGAAGGGTCGAGCCTCCTCCTCCCCGCCACCGATAATAGGTCTGCCAGGCACAACGGGCAGTTAAAATCACCCCCCATTATGACTTGCCGTCTCGTCACGAGCAGGGTCGCTACATTATTCCATAGGTCCACTCTTTCTGTGCACGTCGTGGGGGCGTACACATTTATTAGTCTCAGGTCTGCCTCTCCATAAGACACGTCCACATAATGGAGGCGGCCCGGGATCACCTCTTGGGATCCGACTATCTGTATACTCCTCCTGCCTAGGAGGGTAACCACCCCCGTGCATCGATTTTCATTACTCCCGGACCAAAAGTAGTAGCCATCCCAGCTCTCTAACAGCTCCTCCCGGCCCAGGGTGTATGGTAGGTGGCATTCCTGGAAGAAGACCACCTCCCACTTGGAAGCCTGTAGTAGTTGTATTATTGCTCCTCTCCTTCCCTTTCCCTTCAAGCCTCTCACATTTACGGACGCCACGGAAAGATCCATGTTGGGATGCGTCTCAGTCCGAAACAGCCTTCTCCGCTCGCCCTCCGTAGCAGTCTTCATTCGCCAGTTCCCGTAATTTCATTTTGCCCCTTGCTCTCAAGGGTTTCCCCCTGCGCCGGCTCCCCACCATTTCCTTTATCCCCTCCCTCGAGGCCTCCATGTCCAGCGAGGAGTCCGAGGGTTCCGTGTTGTCTGAAGGGGCGACTCTTTTTGGGGCTCTCTGTCTCCTCCTTTCCCTTCCGATTGGTCCCTCCCATGTCTCGCTATCGCCTTCCTCCTGCTGTCGTTCCCCTTTTCCTTCATCCTCCTCCACCGCCTCCGCCCAGTCATCCACAGTCGTGTCGGAGATGCTGCCCATGCCGTCGCTCCCCTCCCCCGCCATCCCCCCTTCCTGCTCGCTCGATGTCGATTCTGCTCTTTTTGCATGCCTCTCCCCTTCTCCCCCACCATCCGTCGTTGGTAGCTGCTGCACCGCCACCTCCCCTCGTTCTTCCCTCACCAGTTCCTTAACCGGGTCCAGTTTGGTCCCACCCCCTTCCTCATCCCCCGCTCCTCCTACCCTATACGCCCTAACCTTGTTGGCGTAAGACTCCGGACAATTTTTGTAGAGATGTTCTCGACTACCGCAGAGGTTACATTGTGCCGGAACACTGCATTCTTCTACCTCGTGGTCCAGTGCCTTGCATCTGTAGCAGACCTTTGTCTTGCACGCTGCGGCCAGGTGACCGCTTCCCCCACACCTCCTACACAGTTTAGGTTGTCCGGCATACACAACATATCCCCGGTTGCCTCCTATGTTCAGGGCACTCGGGATGTGTCTCAAGGCCCCTCCCTCTGTTTTCAGCCGCACCCTCCATTGTCTTGCCCCTGTCCATATCCCCAGTGAGTCCCTCACCTTTTTACAGCTCGACAGTACCAAGCAGTGCTGTCTTAGCCAGACCTCCACGTCATGGTCATGTAGGGCTTCATTATATAGGAAAATAGTCACCACCTTCGTGTCGAGCTCTGATAACAGTTGTAACTTCATTGATGTCAATGGCTTCTCCTCCGCTTTTTCCTCGAAGCGGGTCATAAATCTTTGTAGCAAGTCTGTTGGCTCTATTTGTAGCAAGCCCATCATTATTGACCGTACAAAGGTCGCTCGGTCGATGGTCACTTCTTCTGCTACCTCGTCCTTCATCACTACTCTGACACAATTATGTCGTTTGACATGAGGTGGTGTCAGACTCGCCCCTGCCCCTCCTCGCCATTTCCCGGCTCGTTCCCGGGGCCTCCCAGCTCCCACCGGTCCAACGTCCACTGTCGCGTTCTCCCTCCGGGCGTCCCACTGCCCCAGGGTTGCTGGCATCT
The DNA here is from genome assembly GCA_014621495.2 of Entosphenus tridentatus. Classification (NCBI taxonomy): domain Eukaryota; kingdom Metazoa; phylum Chordata; class Hyperoartia; order Petromyzontiformes; family Petromyzontidae; genus Entosphenus; species Entosphenus tridentatus. The sequence continues at coordinate 656,491 of CM025631.2, forward strand.
CCCTGGCTTCGTTCCCCACCCTCCGCTCGGGGGCGCCCGCCTCTCTGCCTCCCGACGCCATACCTTTTTCTCCTCGGCCTCGCTCACCCACTCCATCAGCTTCCGCCCTCCCCTCAATTTCCTCCATCCTCTCCTTCTGCCGTGCCTCCGCCGCGCTCCTCTCCACCCGTCCCCGTGCCTCCTCCACGCCACCCCCTGCTGCCGGCAGGTCGGTCTGGTTACCCCAGTCCCCTCCGGCGGCGCAGGTGGTGTCGGTGGTCCTCTGCGTCTTCTTCTTTTCTTCTGCAGTCACCGTCTGGCCGACTCGGTCGTCCCAGGCTCCGTCAGCAGTGCAGGTGGCACTCGTTGCTCTTGTCGCTCTCCCTGCTTCCTTTTCATCTGCTGCGGGCATAAGCTGGGCGGCTCGGTCATCCCCGGTCTCCTTCAGCAACTCGGGTGGCCCTCTTGGTCCTTGACTTTCGCCTTTTCCTTTCGTCGTCTGTTGCAATCTCCGTCTCCATTCTCCAACAGTCCCCGCTTCTTGGCAGCGTGGTCATCCCTGGCCACACGGTCAGGGCCCCCCGCAGGCCACGGGGCTGGTGGCTAGGTCTCACTTGAGATCCGGACGGGCTGGAAGGATCACCTCGATGCTCCTGGTATCCCCCCTGGCAAGCCAGGGGCCCCTCCTCATCGGGCAATTCGCCAGAATGGTGAGGCTCTGCTGTGTCTCCCGTTCTTATATAGAGCAGCAGCAGGGTGACGGCATCATTAACTCATCAACTCATCAGGTGCAAAGATTTGAGGGGGGGGGGGGGTTATTGTAATTATATACTAGATTAGTAATCAGGCTATTGTTACGATGCGAGTTGTAGATTAGTAATCATTTGGAATGAGTTTTATTGTGATTATGCTACATTAGTAATCAGTTAGTGTTTGTTTCCCTTATAAGGAATTGTAATGTATCTTATTTAATAATACGCTTCAAGGCCGCACTAAGCCTGTAGCTGTCTGAGCGATTAAAGTTATTTCTGTTTCTCTCAATTTCAATGGATTCTCTAATTAGTCTTTGCCAGTAGTAACTCGTTTTACACAACACTTCAACGTTGTCAAAATCAATTGAGTGTCCCTGTTGGCATGCATGTTCTGCCACTGCCGACAGTTGTGTTTGCGATAGTTTAATATTTCTCTGGTGTTCTTTTAGTCTTACACTAACGTTACGCCCTGTCTGTCCAATATAGCATCTGCCACATACACAATTAATCCGATATACACCTTCTGTTGATAATGTAGGTAATTCGTCTTTAGTGCACGTTACTAGTTGTTGAATTTTGTGTACTGTACCAAATCTTACTGTAATGTTTTGCTTTTGCAACACACGGGCTAATTTGTCAGTTACTCCTGAGATAAATGGTATTTTTATTGTTTTAATAATCTGATCGCTTTCAGCAGTGTTGCTTTGCGATCGTGATTTGGCATTTAGTGCTCTGTTAATTTTAGCATTATTGTAGCCATTCTGTCTTAGTGCTTCTTTAACATGTTTAATCTCTCTCACTAGACTTTCACCATCTGACACTGTTTTAGCCCGATGTATGAGCGTCTTGATAAGACAGGATTTCTGAGCTGGGTGATGATGTGAATCTGCATTCAGATAGGCATCAGTGTGCGTTTGCTTTCTGTAAACGCTGTGTGTTATTTTACCATTTAGGCCATGCCCAAGTAAAATATCCAGGAACGGGAGTGTGTTATTTACCTCCATTTCCATGGTGAACTGAATGGCCGGGTTTTGTGCATTGAGATGATTTAGAAAATCGTTAAGTGTATCTTTACCATGTGGCCAGACAACCAAAGTGTCATCCACATATCTAAACCAAAAGGATGGTTTTAATGTGCTCGAGGCAAGTGCTCTGGTTTCAAAGTTTTCCATGTACAAATTTGCTATAGCAGGAGATAAAGGAGAGCCCATTGCTGCTCCCTCCCTTTGTTTAAAGAATTCGCCTCTCCATAAGAAGTAAGTGTTATTTAAACAATGGTCAGCGAGTTTCGGAATATCTTTTGGTAAACCTATATTCTTTACCAGTGTATCAAGTAATTTAAGTGACTCGCTCACTGGAACCTTAGTGAATAGCGAAATCACATCAAAACTCACCAAAATATCAATAGGGTTAAGTTTAATATCTTTGATCATATTCACAAGATGTTCTGAATTTCTTATGAATGATGATGTCCTACCGATGTAGGGCTGTATTTGTTTAGTTACATATTTTGCTAATTTAACCTATAAACATCATTCTTTGTCTGTCTGTCTCTTGCGAAGGATTAGGGCTCGCGAACCGTGGGGTTAACGTTTTAAAAAAGTAGCCGGTTACAACGCCGTAAGCCCCGTGGTGAGCCAGCGCTATTCCGTTTTCCCATCAGTTAACTTTAAAGTAGTTAAATTAACAATTTAGTGATATTTTCCGTTAGTTAATTATTTCCTCATGCCGCTAAAGTTGCCCGGGGTTTACCCCTAGCAACGCACACGCATCATCGGTGGAGGGGGGGGGGATTTCTCATTCGCGTTAAAAATGGAAAAACAATACACAATGCCGAGGTAAATTCATCAAAGTGTCATGTCCTCTTCTCCCCTCCCCCCACCCCAATGGGTGCACTTACTACTATAGGATCGGTAGATACTAATATTATAGCGCTTAGATACTATTATTGTAGCGCGGGCGGGGGGATGGTGGGGGTGGGGGTTGCGGCCCAGCCCCCAGCCTGCCAAGGTGCAACCTCGTCTGGCTGGGCAATCTAGGCGAGGCCGGGGGCTCTGCACAGGTCTAGGCCTCACCACGCCACTGTCAGGTGAGTACTTCGTGCTATAGAGTCGATAAATACTGCTATAGAGTCAGCATGCGAGTGTGTAAGTCCATTCCTTTGCGTGTGTGTAGGTCCATGTGTGTGTGTGCGAGTCGATGTGTGTGTGCAATTTAAAATAATAATAATTGTGTGTGCGTCTAAACCGATGTGTGCG
>CM025631.2:659489-670054 GCA_014621495.2 Entosphenus tridentatus
GCGCTGCGAACCCGGCGACCAGAGTTCGATTCTCGCTCACGGCCAACACCAGTGACGATTATTTGAACCGGTCCCGGGCCTCCCCTAGGTCGACTCAGCCTCAAATGAGTACCTGGTGCGATGTGTAAACATCGTCGCTAGGGAGACAAAGGCGGCCGGGCGTGGTGTTGGCCACCCACCCCCTCGTGTGCCGTGCCGGCCTTCATAGGTGCTCGCTAACAGCACTTGCCCCTACAGTCTGTTAAGGCTATACATGGAATCTTTGTCTTGTTTTTTGTAAGTCCATATGTGTGTGTGTGCAAGTCTATGTGTGTGGGTCGATGTATGTGTGTGGGTCGATGTATGTGTGTGGGTCGATGTATGTGTGTGGGTCGATGTATGTGTGTGGGTCGATGTATGTGTGTGGGTCGATGTATGTGTGTGTAAGTGCATGTGTTTGTGTGTGAGTCCATGTGTTTATGTGTGTGTGTATGTCGATGTGTGTGTATAAGTCCACGTATGTGTGCGAGTCGCTGTGTGTGTGTAAGTCGATGTGTCTGCGTGTCTATGTGTGTGTAAGCATATGTGTGTGTGTGAGTCCATGTGTGTGTGTAACTCCGTGTGTGTATCTAAAGTCGATGTCTGTGTGTGTGAGTCCATATGTGTGTGTGTGTCGGGCGTTGTGTGTGTGAGTCTATGTATGTGTATGTAAGTCGATGTGTCTGCGTGGTTCCATGTATGTGTGCAAGTCCATGTGTGTGTGTCTTAGTAGATATGTGTGTGTAGGTCCATGTGTGTGTGAGTCTATGTATGTGAGTCTATGTATGTGTGTGTGTGAGTCGCTGTATGTGTGTACGCCATTTTCTGTGTGTAACTCCATGTGTGTGTATCTAAAGTCCATGTCTGTGTGAGTTCATATGTGTGTGTGGGTGTAAGTCGATGTGTTTGTGTGTGTGTGGGTCAATGTCTGTAATAGTGTATATAAGTTTATGTGTGCGTGTGTTCTTCCCGCTAGTAATTACATAAATTAGCATAATTTCGTTAAATTACACATTTTTTTTTTATTTGTATTATTTTTAAAGACCTAATATATATCAACAACCCGTGTGTACACACGCGTACCGCCAGCGTGAAGATGCTCCGGATGTGTCCCAGTGCAAGAGAGATGTACACGAACATGACAGCGTAGCTGATGAGCACCGTGCGCACGTCGCCAGTGCTCTCCCGGTTGATCTCGTCCTCAATGCTGCGCTCCGCCGAGTACACGATGCTCAGATTGGGGTTGTTGTAGTTTTTCACCAGATCAATGAACCTGCGTGCAAGAGGCACGGCAGTGCACGCTTATTTAGCTGTAAGTCTATCCAGGCACAGCCCTCAACGACAGGTTACGTAATGCATGTTATTAATTTATCACAAATGCGTTGTGAATAAATAATCCATAGGCAACATCTCTAATGTATTGGTTCCTCTCGTGCATCAATGTATTAAAGGTACCGGGCCCAATTCCTGTGTTTGCAGCGGTGGCGCACTGACTGCCTCCTTCGAATCCCAAAGCAGCTGTTATTTCCACATCATTTGACTTATTCTTCAGATGTGACTGCATTACAATTTAATTGGAGGGTTGGTATGTGGTGTGGGGTAAGTAGTGGGTGGTGATGAGTGCGTGGTGAGGGGTGTATGGTGAAGGGTGTGTAGTATGTGTAAACATCGCCACTGAGGAGACAAAGTCAGCCAGGCGTGGTGCTGGCCACCCACCCGCTCGTGTGCTGTGTCGGCCTGCATAGGTGCTCGCTAACAACACTTGCCCAAAAAGTCCACTGAGGCTATACGGAGTATCTTTGTCTTGTGTATATGTATTATGAACTTCTTTCACACCATACGTAGCCCAACCGTGCTAATCGGAGGCAGGTAGAGAAAAAAATATATAATCGGAAGTATGTGGTGAGGGGGTGGTAGGGTGTGTGGTAAGAAGCAGCAGGATGTGCCATATGCCTCATTCTTGTTGCGGTTGTCCATTAGGAAAAGGGGGGCACATAACCTTTTGTAAAGAAAAGAAAACCTGTATGACTGCACATTTCCGCAATAAACGGGCAGAGAAAGCTCCGAGTGACGTCTACAGAAACGTGAGATACCAGCGACAGCGGTAAACGCGGTGGATTCGTGAGCACGGCTCACTTTGAACAAACGGCCAGAGGGGCTCTAGGCTGGAGGCTAGACGGCTATTTGTGGTCGCCCCACGTTGAAGAAACCACGTGGCACGCGGAGTCTCCTCGGAGCGCACGCGGCCCAAGCATTATTTTTAATCACACGATTCGGGGCCCAGCGCAACTCACTCCAGAGTCCTATCACCCACGTCACCTTCGTGACGATCACCACCTTCATCACCCTCAATAATTGCTACGATCATTCCGAATAGTTAATAATGACAAAATGCACTTAACCTTTTTGGTCTTATTCCACGCTGTGTTGCTGGAATTGCACGAGAGTGCGGTGTGACTTAGAGATCGCCAACTCTCCCGTTTGTGACACTGTCCTTCGACATCATCATCTACTTTGTGTTGCCTTGCCAACATTGGAAGTTGGCTCTGTCAATCCACTGTTGGATGACAGCCTCTCCATGTCGCACAAGTCTTGGGGAAAATTTCACCATACTTTGCCATGCTGGTCAGTGTGGGTAGGTGAAGGTGGGCAGCATAGATGTTGAACCATAGTATAGTACAACATTCGATATTGCTGCATTGCTCGGTGCTGACAAATTGGCCCCACAGCAGCAGTAGTACCTGCCTGCAGCACGGCTTTGTGTGCGGAGGTTGTCCCTTCAAGCGCTATCCTGGCTCAACCGAGCATACCTCTCCAGATCTGACGAGATTGGGTGTATGCTGGGTGATTTGGTCAGAAGGGGGCTCTCGGATAACATGCAAATGAGATTCTCAAATGAAGTCAAGCATTTGCAACCCACAACTCACCCTTGTTCCCATGCCAAAATAGCAGCCATCTTTTCCGAGTTGTTGTGGTAGTTGACAACAGGGAAGGTTATGACCAGGGCCGTGGCGTTGTTGTAATTATCACCTGGAGCGCATCATTCAACAGGGCAACGGGGTCACTTCTTTCGCCACACATCTACACGCACTCCCATTAGAAGTTGCTGAACACAGGTGGTCACAAAGAACGTTAGCAAATCGGAAAATGTAAATGTTAATATTATTTGTTAATACTCCAAGGAAAGCAAACACTATAAATGAATTCACACACCAGGTAGACTGAAACTAGGGATGCGATCAACAGCCAAATATTGAACACCTTGCCTAGGTATTACGTGAATCTGAAACCAATGTATAATATATTCAAGTATATTTTCAATAAACTGGCCTGTCTATATTTTCCTCTCTCTGTGTCTGTCTCCCTATTTGTGTTTCTCATTCTCCCCTTTCCCTGTCTCGCTATGGGTCTCCCTCTCACGTCATCTCTGCCTCGGTCTCCCTTCCCGTGATCTGTGTATGGGCCTTCCTCAGTTTACCTGCCCCTTTGCTCTCCGTATCCAACTGCCTTTCTCGCTGCTGCCCTCAGTTTTCACGGTTTTACCTTCTGTCATTGTCTTAGTTTCCACGTCTGCCTCTGTATCTGTGTCTCTCCCTTTCTATATCCCTCCATGTCTGTCCGTCTTCCTCTCTTTGTCTCCGTATTTCTGTCCACGTGTCTCGCCCTCTTGTCTGCTTGTTCCTCCAAATCAGTCTCTCTGTCTTGTTGTTCTGTGCCCCCCACTGTCTTTCTGCCCTTTTCTCCATCTCCCTCTGTATCCCAATGTCTCCCTCTTGTATGCTTGTCTTTCATCTCCTTTATTTCGCTCTCTCGGTGCCATTTGTGGCCAGGTCACTTCTGAAAAAGAAGTCAATATCTCAGTGGGCTTTGCCTGGTAGAATGGGAATTGTTTAGTTTTATTAGTATACTAGTTCATAAAGCCCGTCTTTGCCAAGGAAAATGTTTCAATAAATATAATAATTACTACTCTTTAGGTCTTACGGTAAAGTCACGTAGATAGAAAAAAAATCACGACGTTTTGATCGCAACACAAGCAATCGTCTTAATACTATGTGAGGGAAAGCTGCTATCTTTAACCGATTTCGAATTCAGATTTGAACATCATAAAATTTTAAATTTTTCATTCAAAACGGCGAATCTGAAATCTCAAAAGAATAAAAGTTAGAATAGTTCTCGCTTTAATTGTATCTGCTGTTTAACGCTCTATTAAAAGAAAAAAAAGCAATCTTATATTTTGCACAGTTTATGAATGACACGCACAAACATGTTTATGGGGCACTTAAAAGCGAGATTTGGGGGCCTTAACATGAAAAATCTCGGATTTTCAGATTTTTCCTGTTGTGTATGTCCTAAAAGCTACCCGTCTACCAAATTTCAGCTTTCTACCTCGTCAGGAAGTACCCTCGAGGTTTTTGAGACACAAGGATTAAGGTCTTTATTTATATAGATGTTTGGGTGATTTGTTTACCTTTTATGTACTTTGCACGACTATCATGTTTTGTATTGTTTGTTGTTGTAATGTTCTTACCTGTTCCTTCAGGACATGTGAAAAAGAGCTTTAGAGCTCATCAGATTATTCCAGTATAAATAAAGTTTCTGATGCTTTCCGTCACCACGTGCTTGTGATGCCAGTTGTTGTTGCTGTCATGGCTCCCATCCCATGACTCTCATATGCAGTGGTTGGGACAGTGTGCTTCTCTCTACTGTGTGGACCAAAGGTCACTTAAAATGTAACTTCCACGGGCGGTTCTCTAACACTGCACCGAGGCATCTAAATAGATAACTTCATGACATGATGTCGATAGCACAACCGGGATGAAAATGGGGGAAATTATAAAATAACAACTACATAACGTATATCTATTGGACTTTTTTGCCAGTATAAAAAAAATGAATAAAAAAAAGGTGTTACCCTTTCTGGCAATAAAACAAGTGTTAAGATGTTCAAACGCCAAATAGATACATTTTGCAAGGCATCAAGTCTGCAAGTACGTGTGGTTAATACAGGCTTGATGCCTTGAAAAAGGTAACTATTTGGTGTTTGAACATCTTAACACCTATTTTATTGCCAGAAAGGGTAAAAGCTATTCTTATTTTTTTTATTCACAACATATGCTTCTGCAATTAATTTACATTTTAGAAGTAATTATATGTTTTGCTGCTATCTAATGCCAGCGAATACCGCTTCACTTTAACTGCTGCACAGAGGGTACAGCTATAACTTGAAAAGACACAGGAAGTAAGTGCTTTAGAGTCTCAACTTAAAATGAGGCAAGGTTCAGTGCCCTACCGTCATAGCCTCCCAGAGCGAGCCACGGGAACACAGGGCCCCCAAACGTGCCCAGACAGGGGTCGTGCAGCGGGGTCGTGTCATTCACTGAAGTCGGAGCACTGAAGCGCGCGCGCACACACACACAACAAACAAAAAAAAGTTCCTCTCTCTCTCCATTCATCCCACACTTATTTCTGAGAAAAACACTCTGACCTATTTTTTTAAGCCAGAGAATGAAGCAGTGGCTGGGGCAGCATTATCCCAGCTTTCAGCAATAGTCCACAACCACAGCATCTCAAGCCAATTCTTAATTACAATACGTACTAGCTACAGAAGCAAGCGTACACCTGCCACCCACCTACTTCCCTATTCATGCATGCGCCCCACAAGCATAACACATTCAACTGTGCACTTAACATGCCTTACCAGGATGTGCTCAGATTTTAATACTTGCACGGCCACAATGCATAAACGCACCGATGGGAGGACACACATTTGACGAACCGCTGGGCAGATGCATGTGTAGGAAAATGGCAGTAGCACACACCACTTTATAATACACAAAAAAAGCTCCTATCTAGCACGCACAAAGAATGTGTCTCAGGCTGTCTGACTCAAGTTGGTTTATAAACTTTGTTGAAGAGAAACTAGCACTGGGCCGCACAGGGTGCCGTGGATAGCTAGGAAATTTTAACTACCTCGCCTGGTATGCAAGTCGTGGGGGTTTGATTCCGACCCTGTCACTTGTTGTATATTTGGCTTTGCGGGTCTCTCTCCCCGTAGTCTCGTATATTTTTCTACGGGTCCTCTGGTTTTTCCCCTCCACATTTAGAATCAACATTTATTTAGAGAATTTGGCTACCAGAAATTTCCATGTGATAAGCCACTTCATCAGGCTTTCATTTGTGGCCAGGTCACTTCTGAAAAAGAGTTGTATATCTCTATTGGCCTTACAAGTATCAAACATTTTTATGAAAAAAGGGATTTAAAAATAGAATAAAAAATGTAATTTTTTTTTAAAGTATAAAAATAGTATTAAAAATAGTATTTCCGCAGGATCCACAGGTGGATGGTGGGGAAGCAGACGTGATGACGTCAGCGCGACACGAACCTGGCTCAATGCTGTGGTATGCGGGTAACCTCACCACGAGTACACGCACGCGGTGACGTCACCTTCGTGCATGCACTCATTATCGCGCATGCACGTTTGCCTGCCCACGTTCCAGGCAGCCAGGCAGCCAGCAAAACTTTTTAAAATAATATAGTATGAAAACACCAGGGCATACTATCTCAAAACATAGGCAGATGATGTCAAGAGTGATGCCCCCAGTGTGTGAACTGGACTTTAAAGTATCAGTTCTGACGAACAAAGCATCTGGGACATGCCGACTATGTATGCATCTACAACATACGCACACGCATACATTTCTCAAACTTGTTTCTTGTTAAAATTCAACGTTTCGGACATATGTTTCTTTTGAGTTGCGTTCTCCCTATGGTAAGAAATTAGTCGTAAGCCAGGCTTACCGTACGCAGTAGAGGAAGTGAGAGTGATAGTCGGCCCAGACGTAGAAATCATCACCCACGGTACGATTCAGTTGCTTGTAGCTGTTCTGGAAGTAGTTGAGCACGCTGATGATGGTGCAGTTGTTGTTGGTGGGTGCCAGTGGGGCAAGGCAGATGTCCTTAAGTGTGACGTTGGTTCCATTGTGGGGCACTTCCATCATCTCCACTGCTGTCTGCAGGTCCAGCACCTAATGCAACATTAACAAGGGAGGTCATGGATATTCATGGAAACTGTCACACGTACGTTCTCAGAAACACTAATCCATTAGCGAAAGTGATGGAACCTTCCAAGTTGCACAACAAGATGACGTCACACGTGACATTATTAGGAGGGGAGGCGAATGCTCCCCGTGTGACGTGGCAGGACGATAACTCGCATTAAGATGTCATCTCGTGACTTCACACACAATTACGTCATCGCCTTGGTGGCAAGGCTTATGCTTTAAGCGCTAGATTTATCTTTGTTCAATTTGACCAGTATTCTATAGGGTAAGCCCCTAAGAGCAACACAACTTTAAACAAAACTACTATTCATATTTGATCCTCTTCATAAAAGTTATAGTAACCCCATCCGAAACAGAGGCAAACACAGACTGAAAGAGCTTAGCATTAACACTTTCAACTTTAGTTGGAAGCATTAATGAGGATCTCATAGTAACACAAGAACACCGTCTTAGTTCATCCTAAATAATGCAGCATAGCTCTGGGCAGGGGAGAATACTATTTACCTTAACAGTACAATTTTCCTATTTTATTATTACTGATGTTCACAAAATGCTAATTTTTTCACACAAGTTTGCAAGTTTAAATTTCCCAAATATTTCGAATGCGAAAGTTTTGTGGTTAAAAGGGCACGAAATTGTCAGCACTGAGACAAAGCGGAAAAATGACAGGAGGCTAAACTGAAACGGTGCGTGTGGTTATAATGACTTGGGGGGGGGGGTGGGGGTGGGAACAGCGGTGCATTGGTTATCGCGCTATATTCACGATCCCGACGACCTCAGTTTGACTCCCGGCCACAAGTAGCGAGTGATATCCAAAAAGTTTGAGCACACCCCCCCTTCACCAAGCGACACTGACCAGGGAGGTGAAGCATCATCAAACAACCCTCGTGACTGATACGTGTGGGGAGGCTTTCGCCCAGCAGTGTTTTGAACCCATGATGAAGTCGACAAGACCAATTGGCCTTAGATAGTAAGCAGTAGGTTAACTGGCTATTAGTCTCAATTGCACTGCGATAAAACTAGATATCAGTGTACACTTCGAAAACAAGATGATACTGCACCAACGTCTTCCAAAAAAACATGCAAAAATAATCCCCAAGCTGCATTCACAATCAGCAAAGGAAGTGTTTATAAAACAATACAACGTGCAGGCTTTTTGCGGTCGCGCTGTCCAGACGTTCGCTGCGTTTCCTGGTTGTGCTGCGCTTCGTTCAGCACGTCGTCCGACGCTTCACTCCACGTGACAGGGAGCTCCGTCAGCAACTGAATTGAATTCTGAATCCAAAGCGTCGGGCAGCACGCCTGAGCAACACGCAGCACAACCTGAAAGCGCTTGGAAGACTTCGACCCTCAAGGTGATGGGATGGGAAGGTACCCGTCCAGCGGTGGACTGACAAAAGGGCCGTATGCGTAGGGGTACCCTAGCGCACGGCGTAGCTACACACACCTGGAAGAGAATGTCCAGGCGGAGAGGTGGACCAAACGGCACATTATTTCCCGATGGGTAAGGAGAGTAGGTGGACGTGTTGCTATCAATGGCCTGTATGATCAGCTGCTCCGTGCGGAAGAAGGGCCCGAACTTCGAGTCAAAGTAGGCCTTCTCACGGCGAGCCTGGCTGCTGGGCGCTGACCACAGCTCCACGGGGTCGGTGGTGATGGTCATCAGGGCGAGCCCCGCCGAGCACGTGGCCACGAGCACCAGGGAGCAGAGAAGCACGGGCAACGGGTGCAGCACGCAGATGGCGCCCCAGCGAGCAAACCCCTCGCGCAGGCCGCTCTCAAACCGCTCTCCCAGGCGCTCGAACAGCGACACGCTCTGGTCTGCACACACGAACAAGGCACGGATGCCATAGCGGCACTTAACAAGGCAACATTCCTGCACTCTACGCATACAGCAACCCCTTATCTTAATTAATCAACAATAAAACATCTCACAACAAGCAAACAGTTTCCATGTCATTGCTATTTTTTTATCATTAAAACGCTCTCCCAGGTGCTTGAGCAGCAACCCTAAAACTATTAAACTATTTTTAATTTTACCATTTGAGGCCCACTGAGCTTTATAGCTTTTTCAGAAGTGAGCAGGTCACAAATGATAGCGCAAGAAACTGGCTTATCACGTGGAAATGTATAGCAGCCAAATACTCTAAAGGCATGTTTCTAAATGTGGAGGGAAAACCAGAGGACCCGGAGAGAAATCCATGCGACCATGAGGAGAACATACAAACTCATACCTATGAACCCATACGGTTTACCCCTATTCTTGTACAGGGAAATTGAGTTCAGGTCCATATGGCATACAGCCGTTTCAATACGGGCAAAAAAGGTGTTTATTTGTTTGTGTTTCTCCCTTGTGATGGGACTTTGTAGGATGAACGTTGAGATTTATAAGGGCACGGGGTGACCAATAAGGTCTGAATTGGTCTGTAATAAGGTAGGCACTGATAAGGGATTGACAGTTATGCAAACTCCAAATATACAGGCGTCAGAGTTGGGATCGAACCCACACGCTCCCGTATACCAGGCGAGGTAGTCAACATCTTGCCACCGTGGCACCCTCTGGGATGAGCACACACAGGGGATCGATGCCACAGGGCCTACAAGGCAACATTCCTGCACTACACTAGCACAGTCCTCTGTTATCTTAAAAAATCAACAATAAAACATTTCACAACAAGCAAACAGCTTCCATATCATGGATACACAGAGTAACCATGTAATGACTCGAATACAAACATCTTAGTCTAGAACTTACCCAGGATGGATTTATAAAGTCACTTCCGCACCCAGTCAGAAACATAGTTAAAACATAAATAATTAAAATGGTACACACATCGTCTAAATGTGTAGTGCCATAAGAGGGGAGGGGCTGCTGGGGGCTCTGGGACCCTAGACAGATAAGCCCTCGGCGCCAGGCGCTAGGATCCCAGGCACCCCAGACAGTTAAGCCCCTTGACGCCATCAACGGGGGGCTGTGTGTGCCCTGTGGGATATCTGGGGGCGCACACAACCCCACCCCTCGTTGGGGACGAGGCATAAAAGGGCAGCTCCCTGGCCGATCGGGGCCAGTCGCAGCTCAAGACCCAAGACCCGCCAGCCAGCCAGCTTAGGACCCTGGACCCCCTCGTCCCGCTTGTCCTTGTAAGGGCCGGGACACTGTGAGGACCAGTGGTGGGACTCTGGAACTCCCGGCTCTACGTCCTTGTAAGGGCGAGTTCCGAGGAAGCCAGAGTCCAGACCCGCACTTTGGCTGGGTCGGGTCAGGTAGCCTCCCCTAGGGTAATTGTAGCCGGAGGACCCCAGAGCGTAGCCAGAGTAGTGTATCTAGGCTGTGTATCTAGGCTGTGTACCTAGGCTGTGTACCTCGGCTGTAACAGAGTATCAGGACTATATTTAGATTTAACGCTTTCGTGACTGCAGGGATTCATCTTCTTGGTTCTTTCGGTAAAGTCACGTAGAATGGAAATAATAAAATAATAAAAATA